>CP136065.1:64498030-64838030 GCA_032622095.1 Siphonodentalium dalli | reverse complement strand
TGTTTAGACAAATCTCTGGTTTTTTTGTCAAAAGTCCGTTATATACGCTTAAATACGTTGGGATTTAATCAAGATAATAATTTAAGAAATTAATGTAGTGGGCGTTTTATCAAGGGATACGGTGCTGTTGGGGAAATTATATAGCTTTTTGATTATTTATTCCAATACAAAAAAACCTGAATGTATTCTTATTTATTTTCACAAAATCTGCCGGGAACTTGTGACTAACCCACGCAGAAACTTAACCGGGCCCAATATAGGATGTTCAAGAACTTTGCAACGATCACGCGATTGATATAAATAACTTGCTTCAGATACAATTCAGCTGAACTTTAAAAGCACTCCCAATTATTCTGCCAGCCGCTTTTAGTGATTATGTCAACAATCTGCGACGTCATGTTCGTGTTACGATCCGTTTTGGTGGATTTAACCCGCTTGGCAGTTGACCAATCACCGAACTGGATTTAGAGTAACACATGTACATATTTTGAAATATGTGCCGGTGGGTGGATTCTGGGTTAATCTGGGCGTTATTTCAACACATTAATTTGAAGTTTTAAATGTCCGAGTATACACTTTGAGCATTTGTCAGTTTATTTCCCTTTGTCGGTTGATCACATACATGTCCTGATATACATGGTAGGGATTGGGGGCGTAAGATATAGATACACGCGATGATTACGTTGCTTTGATGGTCAAGCATCGGCATAAGTTGTCCACCGTCGCCCAGCTTGGTTTATTGGTGCCCACCGTCGCCCCGGCTTTGTTGATTGGTGCCCACCGTCGCCTCAGCTTGGTTGATTGGTGCCCACCGTCGCCACAGCTTCGTTGATTGGTGCCCACCGTCGCCCCAGCTTGGTTGATTGATGCCCACCGTCGCCTCAGCTTGGTTGATTGGTGCCCACAGTCGCCCCAGCTTGGTTGATTGGTGCCCACCGTCGCCCCGGCTTGGTTGATTGATGCCCACCGTCGCCCCGGCTTCGTTGATTGGTGCCCACCGTCGTTCCAGCTTGGTTGATTGATGCCCACCGTCGCCCGGCTTGGTTGATTGGTGCCCACCGTCGCCCCAGCTTGGTTGATTGGTGCCCACCGTCGCCCGGCTTGGTTGATTGGTGCCCACCGTCGCCCCAGCTTGGTTGATTGATGCCCACCGTCGCCCGGCTTGGTTGATTGGTGCCCACCGTCGCCCCAGCTTGGTTGATTGATGCCCACCGTCGCCCCAGCTTGGTTGATTGGTGCCCACCGTCGCCCGGCTTGGTTGATTGGTGCCCACCGTCGCCCCAGCTTGGTTGATTGATGCCCACCGTCGCCCCAGCTTGGTTGATTGGTGCCCACCGTCGCCCCGGCTTGGTTGATTGGTGCCCACCGTCGCCCCGGCTTGGTTGATTGGTGCCCACCGTCGCCCCGGCTTGGTTGATTGATGCCCACCGTCGCCCCAGCTTCGTCGATTGATGCCCACCGTCGCCCCGGCTTGGTTGATTGGTGCCCACCGTCGCCCCGGCTTGGTTGATTGGTGCCCACCGTCGCCCCGGCTTGGTTGATTGGTGCCCACCGTCGCCCCGGCTTGGTTGATTGATGCCCACCGTCGCCCCAGCTTCGTCGATTGATGCCCACCGTCGCCCCGGCTTGGTTGATTGATGCCCACCGTCGCCCCGGCTTGGTTGATTGATGCCCACCGTCGCCCGGCTTGGTTGATTGGTGCCCATCGGCGTCGCGGTGCTGAGTTGGAGATTTGAAAAGTTGTTATCCATATAATTATACATATATCTTACTTATATAATTATACATGTACAGGTCAGCGTGTAGAGAGAGGTTAGCGGAGTCTATATGCCACTGGTTGTTGTGATTTTAGTATATAAACATTAAAACAAAAGGTCACTTACTTTCTATACTAAATGGACTCTCCCACTCAGTTATAAAAGTATACATTCGAACAGTGTATTATTTATAAAGAGGGATGTTGAGGATATATGAGCAGACGGCAGTCAGACGAAATGATAATACAATTAAGTGCAGAAGAATTCATATTTACTGGTGGGAAATGTTCACATAATACGATCGACAAGGTTGTTTGTTGAACTTTTTATCTGAACATTCCATAAGATAACTACTCGTCAATGAGTGTTTAGTATAGAATGGGTTCACATAAGAGCCGGGTTGCTTCCAGTTGAATATTCCGCTCTGTTTGTTCAGTTATCTTCACTATAGAGTTGAGTCGGGTCATGTAGTAATAGCTTACACTTATCAAAGTTGCCATTTTAACAAAATCATCACATACTTAACGGTGACGAAGACAAAATCCATTGAAATATAATTCAAAGTCCACAATTGTCCAAAAGTTCAAAGAAATCGGAGTCCAAAACAAATTTAAGACGTTTGATTTCACTACGACGTAAAAATGATAGACATTGTATTGACAGAAGTTTATCCTCACACGTAAACATATTGATCACCTGGGATTTGTTTTTGATTGGCTGCGAACTCCGCCAGTAAACTGTGACAATCATGCAGTGAAGGTCGGGAATTCATATGGAAATCCCAATATTTTTCAGAAGTGTTGTGGTAAATACCCTAATACATGTGATAATCTATAAATACAATATAACTGACTCTTTTCACGGACCGGTTATGGGATATTGTTTTGTATTATAGTTCTCTGCTGTGCATAGCATTTGATCACGCATACAATACCTATAGTTTCTAATTTACAATTTATAATTGCATGGGATCATACGCAACCACCTGTGTGGGCACAGTATATATGTGACAGCAACGTAACTAGGGTCGTCTCGAGCTGTTGCCTCTCTCACCGACTCATCTGCGGCGGCTGCCAGTATGTCACCAAGAAGCAAGATGACAAAACTGCTCGAAGAATAAAATCTCCCGACAAATGCTCATTTATTGGACCAGACATAATAAATTTGAAATAACTGGGGAGAATTAATTTATAACTGGGGAGAATTAATTAATAACTGGGGAGAATTAAGTTGAGACATGAACTGTTTGTGCTGATATGTCACGCGATATTAATGGCAACAAAACCATCAGTGTTCTCAGACTGTCTGTCTGGTTAGCGGACTGTCGGTACAAATGACAATCTCGTTTAACCCATTCTTTACTAAATGGATTCTCCCATCAGTTATAACAGTATATACAGGATTGTTTATTATTCATCTGGAGGGGTGTTCAGTATAAAATAGCAGACGTCAGTATGATGAAAAGATAACAAAAGGAGTCCTATTTATTGGAGGGCAAATTTCTGATAATAAGTACAAGAAACTATGGTCGTTTGTTTAACTTATTATCTGAACAATTTCTGAGGGATAACTACTCGTAAATGAGCAATCAATACAGAAAGGTCTAAAGATTCAGCGTCGAATAACATTTTCAGCGCTGTTCGGAGCAACATCTCGAATTACTTTCCACCACATGCAGCATGTCAACATGCCATGGACTCTAGATTTGAAACTGTCATCAAATCCGCCACAGATTATTGGCTAATATAGCCAGCATGTTGTCTGAATGATATGACTAGTTCCCCGGAGACATGGTTGCGTTGCCAGAGTTAAGCTTACGTTATTATATCACATTTCCAAATGGATGCGATAAATAATTCAGTGAGACATAACAATTGTGGAGAAATGCCGTCGTTTTTACTGGTGTCTGGTGTATGGTGACCTCGTCACATGCGGGTTAATGACAACACGCCTTCTGTTACAAACTGGGGGGACTAGGAAATTGTAGTTCGAATGTATCTAAACTTAAATAGTTTATGTTGCCACTCCAGGGAGGTAATATCTTAGCTCTCCGTGAGTGGTACTATGTCACTGTTGAGCGGTAACTTTACCCATCGGAAGAGCTGGAGTGGTTCTCGCGAAGTACATATATTGGCCTCCGGAGAGGTAAAATCTCAGCGCTTCTGACTGATAGTCCAGGAGATATTGGTCGACCTCTGCACCCCCCCCAGGACTCAACTTCACCCGACTAATTTTCTTCCTTAAGGTCTCCTCTAATTTTTTTCACTTGTTAACAAGAAAAAAAAGTGGCCGCAGAGACTCCAGACAAGATGGCGTCCATCATGGCGGCCATTTTCTTTTAATGCACCAGGTCTCTTTGATCGCCATTATAGTAAAGATGATAGCACATGCGGTCTTTTTTTCCGCTCGATTCGTTATGCTAATATACAACCCTTACAAATTAGCCAAAAATCCGACACCAGAATCCAATATGGCGGCCAAGATGGCCGCCGAAATGTGAAAATATGCTATTTTTATGACATGTTACCACCTTTCGTTTGTCTCTGTGGGAAAATGTTAGAATTTTTGCGTCATGTTATACATGTATCACATAGAGGAGTCATTGGCGAACACACGGGGATCATAATATACATTCATTGCGGGATATTTTGGCCCGATATCACGTTTTCCCAAATGCCGGTATCATAGGTCAAAGCCGAATCTCCGTTAATAACGCGATGTTATGTTTCGAATCAATGAATGTTATTGCTATTATAGCAACACACATGCATATATATTTGCAGGAGATACTCGAGATAGGATTCCTCTTATACCTGAGTTGAGGAATATTTACCCAAATCAAAGATGGCGGCCAAAATGGCCACCAGAAATAAAATATGGCCGAAAATCGCTGATTTTAACATCAATGAGCATTATTGTCATGACAACTCCACACCTGCTTACTATTGTAAGTTGGGATCACTTAGGCGAAGAACTTTCCTTGTACCATATCCAAACAAAAGTCCCCCAAATCCAAAATGGCGCCCACAATGGCGGACAGATTTTGAAAAATCACCGAAATTCCCTCATATTCACATCATTGGGCTTTATTGTCGCGACAACTCCATCCGTGCGTACAGTTGAGTTGGAAATACTGAGGTGAAGTAATTACCTTACATCTCATGCAAGAAATGGTTTTCCAAATTGAAGATGGCGGCCAAAATGGCGACCGAAATTTGAAAACAAGTCTACATTCCTTTACTTTCTTACGATGGGCGTTATTGTTTCGCGATTTCTATCCAGCATTACATGTTGATATGGAATAGTGATATGAAGTATTCATTAGGGTTTGGCAATTGATACTCACAGCCAAGATCGCTGCTAAATTGGCGGCTAGAAATTGAAAAGAAATCGATATTTTCACATATTAATTTCAACTTTTTGTCATAATATCGGTATGTATGGTCGAAACTGTACATAAACCATCTGCTAGTTCAACTTAAAGGTATAAAAACGCATAACATAGCTCGTATCCTTCTGGAAAGATGAAAAACCACCATTAATATCGCGATGTGGCATTTCGAAATCCAGTCTCCACTTAGCACCGATAATGGCCGTAAGCGAGGTGCGCCGAATAGTTATATCAGAACAATTACCTGATAACAGATTCTGATTTGCCACGTCACGTCCATAATTATCTGGACCAGCTTCCATTTCTTTGTCTGATAAATATAGGTCGCTCACACCGACAAATTATTCACCGCTTCCTGGCAGTAGGGTCCCTCTAATCATAACGTTTCAAACAATTCATTTTCCGGTGTCTAGCTTACGATTTTAAATATTTGCTAAATATGATATTTGTGCGTCATCTTGAACTAGGAAGGTACATGGCCGATGAGTATACAAGCTTACAGAAGGTCATCTCTATGTATGTGTCTCATACCCCATGGGATAACGACATGTACACCTGGCGAACCAGTTAGCTAGTCACTTCTCAATAGATGGTTTATCAACTCACAAACTCAGCGAACGCATTGGCATATGTGGACAACTTCGACAGTGTTTCGAAGGTTGCTAGCTGTCTCATTCCCTTGGACAGATGTCTATCTGCTAAGGAGAAGACCCTAGTGTACAGACTACCCACACTTCTTGACCATTATCCGAAGCAAACTGTGTGACGCCCCGCAGTTGTCTCGTCGAATATCTCCCAGCAGAGAAGAACAATGCTCGCGGTGCTAGTTTGTGGACATGCGCCATGATACTGGGAATGAAATGGGCCACTGTATACACCACCCCTACACCTGGTGCATGTTTAAGATATCGAATGGCATGCGTGTTGGTTTTATTTGGTGTGGTAAGATTGTATTTCCACATCCGTTTCGAAGCCTTTCTGATTCAACTACGTACACTTTTGCCTGGATAATACTATGCTAGCCTCCCTCAAAACCGTCGGATGGACTAAAGAATAATGTCTTAAAAGCATGAATGTATGCGTGTTTTGTTATCCTCTCTCGGGGTTAGGGTCAGTATGTGGGCGATATTATTCAAGAAAATGTCAGGAACTGTGGTGCATTTATTTCACTATGTATTTAAAGAACAATATACAGTCTCGATGGCAATGGCTGTGGACGTTGGGGAACGCGACCGTTATGATCATATAGCTTTATATATATAACTTTAGAATATAGTAGTTAATGTCTCATGCAGGAAAATGGTCGCATTGGTGATGTTACCAAGAAATCACTTGGTGTACCAACGTTTGTTGAACTGAATGCAAGAGCTCATCAATGTAACATTCCTCTGGATGTTCTTCGCGTTGAACATTTAACCCTTTTGTTGGTGGCATTTGTACATTCTTGAACCATACCACCCAGCGTGAGCATGACATATCAACCAACTATCAAAGGTATCGCCTTTAAGACTACACCCCAGTCTTGGTGGGGCTTATACAGCAGTAGCCAATGGCATACTCATGGTCCAGTTGTTTAAGAACGGCTTCCAAACGGATGGGAACATACACTCTTAGCATACAAGGAAGGCAAAGCCAAACATGAGATCCTGTCGGAATCTAAATCATAACAAAATGAGGGGCGGTGCAGTCATGGTCCAATTTAATTTCCACTGTCATGACACATACCCACAAACTAGCACCGTGTGTATTGTTATCATCTGCTTGGATCTGTTCGGTGAAACGATTGCTGGACGCCAACAAGCTTGTTCTTATGATCATGTTCAAGGAGTTTGGGTATATTATGCATTATGGTCTTCTACGGCTACGCCTAAGCGGAAATACATCCGTCAAATGTCGGGCTTTCAACATTCGAAGCCATATACAGAAGTTGTCCGGGTACGTCAGTGCATTAGATGAGTATGTGAATTGATAAACCATATATTGAGAAGTGGCTGTTAGGGAAGATCACCAGGTGTACACGTTGTTATCCCCATTAGGTCACCAAAGCTGACAATACGCAGATAGATAGGTCCTTCTGAACGCTAGTATACGCATCGACCGAATACCTTTATAGTGTATCGCACAAGATGACGCATATACCCCATATGTAGCATCTGAATTATACCATAAGCTATACCACGAATGAAGCTCGATAAGAATTCCAAGTTTTCGAAACAAACACGTGAGCTGGACACCGGCATATGTATTGTTTGAAACATTCCGATTAGTGGCACACTCCTACAAAGAAGAGTAGTGAACTGTTATTGTGAGTGAGATAGATTAATCTGACGAAGAGATGGAAACGAGTCTAGATAATACTGAATGTGGCAATTCAGAATAAGCTCAGGTACTGTTGTTTTGATTCTTGGAAGTCATAATATGACTATTCGGCGCACCTATATACGGTTACGGCCAGTATGAGCCCTTAGTGGAGAATGGATTTTGAAATGCCACATTGCGATTGTGGGTTTTCATCCTTCCAAAAGGCTACGACTTACATTGGAACTAATAGATGGCTCATATTATGTACCGTTTCGTTTATACAAATCAATATTATGACAAAAAGTTGAAATTAGTATGTGATAATATCGGCTTCTTTTCAATTTCTGCCTGTCAGTTTGGCCGCCATATTGACTGTGAGTATCACTTGCCAAACCCTAATGAATAATTCATACATATCAACATGTAATGGTGGGTAGAAATCGCGAAACAATAACGCCCATCCTAAGAAAGTAAAGGAATGTAGGCGTGTTTTCAAATTTCGGTCGCCATTTTGGCCGCCATCTTCGATTTGGAAAACCATTTCTTGCATGAGATGTAAGGTAATTACTTCACCTCAGTATTTCCAACTCAACTGTACGCATGGATGGAGTTGTCTCCACAATAATGCCCAATGATGTGAATATGAGGGAATTTCGGTGATTTTTCAAAATCTGTCCGCCATTGTGGGCGCCATTTTGGATTTGGGGGACTTTTGTTTGGATATGGTACAAGGAAAGTTCTTCGCCTAAGTGTTCCCAACTTACAATAGTAAGCAGGTGTGGAGTTGTCATGACAATAATGCTCACTGATGTTAAAATCAGCGATTTTCGGCCATTTTTTATTTCTGGTGGCCATTTTGGCCGCCATCTTGGATTTGGGTAAATATTCCTCAACTCAGGTATAAGAGGAATCCTAGCTCGAGTATCTCCTGCAAATATATATGCATGAGTGTTGTTATAATAGCAATAACATTCATTGATTCGAAACATAACATCGCGTTATTAACGGAGATTCGGCTTTGACCTATGATACCGGCATTTGGGAAAACGTGATATCGGACACAAATATCCCGCAATGAATGCATATTATGGTCCCCGTGTGTTCGCCAATGACTCCTCTATATGATAAATGTATAACATGACGCAAAAATTCTAACATTTTCCCACAGAGACAAACGAAAGGTGGTAACATGTCATAAAAATAGCATATTTTCACATTTCGGCGGCCATCTTGGCCGCCATATTGGATTCTGGTGTCGGATTTTTGGCTAATTTGTAAGGGTTGTATATTAGCATAACGAATCGAGCGGAAAAAAAGACCACATGTGCTATCATCTTTACTATAATGGCGATCAAAGAGACCTGGTGCATTAAAAGAAAATGGCCGCCATGATGGACGCCATCTTGTCTGGAGTCTCTGCGGCCACTTTTTTTTCTTGTTAACAAGTGAAAAAAATTAGAGGAGACCTTAAGGAAGAAAATTAGTCGGGTGAAGTTGAGTCCTGGGGGGGGGGGGGGGGGGGGGTGCAGAGGTCGACCAATATCTCCTGGACTATGAAGGGTATATATTTACCACTCGGTAGAGAATGAGATGTAAACTAGAACTCTAATACTCATTATTTCCCTAGCCCGAAAGTTTTATAATGTACACCTCCAGCAGAATAGTTGTTTAACAATACATATAGGCACCTTAATCCCATATATAGACTGCTAAATTGTTTCTCGGATGCTAACGCTCCAACGAAGAAACAACTTAGCACTTTGTGTTTGGCGAATATAGCGCATATCTTGAGGGAACAGTTTAGCACTCGGATTTTTAGTTAAAAAAAAACACTTATTCAATATTATAAGTTTTTGTAGTAGATTAACGGTAACATGATGTGACATTGAAGGCTTGGATTTTATGTTCAACCGAGTCGCCAAGCGACAATGTGGAACCTAAGCTCCAAGCAATCAATGTTACCGTCAATCCACCACAATAATGTATATGTTCTGCCAAGAGTCATGGTAATTCATAGCAATTTGACATTTATTCCGAAGAATGATCAGCAGAAAATGTCAATATCTCCTATCGCTCTCCATAACGTTGTTCAACGGAAATGACGTCATGCAAATAGCAGAATGGGTATTTTAACGCTTCAACGGAGAAGCAACTTATCACTTTGGGGTTGGCGAATACAGTACATCTCTTGATGGAACATTTAGCACACGGAGTTTAAGTTCCACAACACTTATTCAATATCAGGTAATATTTACATAGCTCGACTGTGTTATACTAAATCGCGGTCGGTGATTGGTCAACGGCAAATTGGGCCACCGGTTTCATATCCCAATAACACACAGACCCACAATAACACACCGACAATAAGACGAACACGACGTACATATTGTTGGCCTAATCTGATATCATCACTAAAAGCGGACAGCAGAACAATTGGGCGTGCTTTTCAAATTTCAGCCGAGTTGCATTTGAGGCCAGTTATTTATATCGATCACGTTATCGTTGCTAAGTGCTTGGAAATCTTATATTGGGCTGATTTAATGTACTGCGTGGACTAGTCGCAAATTTTCGGCAAATTTTGTGAAAATTAATAAGAATACACTAAGCTTTATGGGGATAAATAATAAAAAACCTATCTAAATAATATTATATGAAATGAATGTAGTGGGTATGTGTGCTATTGTGGGATACGGCGCTGTCGCTTGAAGCACATTTAGCGAGAACACCTACTTAGATAATACATATTAAAGATAATGCATATTAAAGATACACGAGCTGATTCTATGTTCTAGTTAAAGATACGATAAACGTTGGCGGTGGGTATTGCTGTTGGAATAGTCACATCCGTTAAAACCGCCATAAACAGAAATAATATTATATTTTGGACACATTTTGTTCTTATACCAATCATAAATATCTCGTAAATTGCATGTTATTCTCATGTCAGTACTCTGTGTTATGCAAGCAAACAGTACGTAAAGAGTATGCGATAAGAAAAACACTCAACACCGGGGAGACAACACTAAAATGAACTTTGGTTAGAAATGCCACCAAGTTGTTTACAACATGTCGGTATAGCGTTTGCTAATCATCGCCTCTCAATATTTCGGTGTTGATTGGGTCACCGTGAATCACTCTCCTAAAGAAATCGCCACGGCGTTTTGCTTATCGCTCACCATTTATGTGCTGTATATAAAGAAACACTCGACTCACACAAAGTGTGTTTTGTGGATAATATCGCATTCATACTACCATTATACCATTCTATACTATTATTACATTCATGAGGACATTTTCATAAATTGGTAATTGTTATTTCTAAATTGTAACTTATAACGAAGGCCATCCGTTCATTAAAGCGTTAGAGTAACATCAACAGAGACTGCTAGAAGAAACCAGTTTGGACACACTTTCTAAGCGTTGAGAAACGCCCGTATTAATGCAATTTTTTGGAATGTACAAGAGGTCCATCCCATCATATCTGTATTTGCATGTACCACCAGAGTCAGGTAGTCAATGCCCACAGTAACTGAGATATTGAAGTTTAACAAATGAATTGCGCACAAATGTGTCTTATGAGAATTCATCTATGCCTGGAGCCGTGAGCGTATGGAATAAATTATCACAAAAAGCGAGGATATACGAATCACTGAATGAATTTAGAACTTTTCTGATCGCCGGAGTAACTGAAAGACCCGGGTATTTCGAATATGTGAATATGATATTTAGCCATATGCACAATTGTCGTCTCCGCCTTGGTGTAGTAAACTGAACTACGATTTGAACAAAAATCACGTCGGAGATAATCCATACTGTGAATGTGGGGAGATTGAAACAGGAGCTCATCATTTACACTATTGTATTAGTTTCGAAAACGAGAGAAAAATGTGCATTGGCAGTCTGAAAATGAAACTTGAATTGAAAACATTACTCAATTGCTCTCGAATATCTAAATATTTGCAAAAGTCCAAAAGCTTATAATGAATACAATCGATTTCGCAACTAATGCTACGATTGGCGGAATTTAACTTCCACTGCATGTATCATGTACGGATACGGCATTGCACGGTATCAATATACACATAGTGTAACCGAAGCCCTGATCATCAATAACGTCAAGTGGGCCCGGCGACTGGGGATTCTGCAATTTTTTTTTATCATATATACATGGTTAAGCAGTAATGAATTGAATTTCAAAAATATTATCACCATATATAATGCCAAACAATCATTCGTATGTCGGAAATGGCCCGAATAAGCATTGGCTTACTGCCAAATCCATTTTCTCAAATGTGATATTGTATAAAATATTATATACGAAATAAGTATATTATGTTTACATTAGAGTAATATCACATTCGATGCGGAAATCACAGAGTGCGATATCTTTGCATCATCAAGACTATAAATATCACAATGCATGTAATTCAATTAACACACATTGTCTTATATAAATAGTTTCTTTGCCCATTTGCAAGAGAAATATATTGTAGATACAAAAAGGTTATTAGTTACGACCAAAGAGGACATATTTGCAGGAATATCCCATAGCCATTGCAGTAAGCCACCATTTTGATTACTAAGCAAATTGGTATTACACTATAAGATAGATGGCGAATTGCATATAACTAAATTAACATGCCCCATTGTCTTAAACAAAATTTCGGTGCATACCTATATACAAGTGAAATACATTTTCGATAAAACAAGGTTGTTATTTACGACCAAAGATGACAATTATGCATGAATATCCGATAGCCGTTACATGAAGTCAACCATTGATTACTAAGCTAATTAGTATTAAACTATAACATCTCCAATTGCATGTAATTAAATTAACACCAATGCCTTAAAAGAAATTCGTGCATATGCAAGTGAAATACATATTCGATACAACAAGAGTATTATTTACGACCAAAGATGACATATATGCAGGAATATCCGATAGCCGTTACAGGAAGTCAACCATTGATTACTAAGCTAATTAGTATTAAACTATAACATAGACGACGAATCTCCAATTGCATGTAATTAAATTAATACCCATTGCCTTAAAAAAAAATTCGTGCATATGCAAGTGAAATACATATTCGATACAGCAAGATTATTATTTACGACCAAAGATGACATACAGTAATACCCTAAGTAATCGACTCCTTTGAACCCTGGCTCTCCACAACGATCGACGCCCTGACCCTGTGCTCCCAGGGGTATTTTGACTTATTGTAGACTGTGTTCAGGCGTATGGTATGTACATGTATGCATTCTCTTCTACCATATTGTTTGCACCATTGGAAAGATTATTAATTTCTGAATTCAGCACATCACAATCTATTTCAATATCTTAAATCCAGAAAAAGTTATAAAAAATTGAAAACTTATTAGATTTATTATAGAAACTGCGAAAAAATGTTACGTAACGTCACAATCCCAACGTAAATACATGACGTCATATGGGCTTTAGCCAAAACAAACTCTGGGTGTTCTCTGAATACCCACCAATAACTAAAATGCACGGCATTGTGCGGTCTATTGGCTTGTGCCATCTTAAAGACAATATCTGAGCTTTATTCTCGTGTAAATCTATATAGCGTGTACCTTTGCACAAAAAAAGTTATGATTTAATGAACTCAGAAGTTTGTATATTCTTGAACAAAACTCGTATGACATGTGTTTACATCCGACAATCGTCAGCGCGAATTATATAATTTAGCGTGAATTTCTTCACACATTGGGAGTTATAAATACCACAAGAATACGTCACTAAAGTTTGTACCTATAAATATGTATTTTTATTTATTATATACTTGCCCATGAATTATAAGGTTTTAGCAGTGAGATATAAGTGATATCCCACTAGTGAGATATAAGTGATATTCCACTGGTGAAATTTCTGATGTATTGACATTCATTGGGGGCCATAGGCAAGTAACTAAAGTATATAATAAACAGAATATCCACACTTTTTCAGTGGATATGGGTTAAATCTCATTCGTGATGACAAAACATTTGAATTTCCACTCGTGGCTAAAGCCACTCGTGGAAATTCAATGTTTTGTCATCACTCATGAGATATAACCCATATCCACTGAAAAAGTGTGGATATCCTCTATGTATCTTATGAGCCATATAAGCGGTATGATCTAACGCGAAACGAAAGGTCGCGAGAAGCAATATGGCGGCGCCGTAATTGCAGAAATGTGATAAAATGTATCCGGTTTTGAATCGGCTTATACTTCGTTATGCCAAACACAATCTGGATCATTTTTGGGCAGCTAAAACAGCTATAATATTAATTTTATGCAACACTATTTTATTTTTCTTAACATTGAGTATTTATCGAAATATAAAAAATTTAGTGCAACACTGCGACGCCGACGGTAGAACGAGATTACGTCGTGGCCGGAAAACCGGCCAGTCGCGTATATATATAATTACGTTCTGGCCGGAATACCGGCCAGCCGGTTTCAAAGGGTTAAGATTTAGTCGGAAATATGGCTTGTTGCATTCATCGGAAAGCTCTCGCCGAGAGCTTTCCGATGAATGGCAACAAGCCATATTTCCGACTAAATCTTGAAAAGTTACCCATAATTCTGCTGTGTTTAAGGAGTCGATTACTTAGGGCATTACTGTGTATGCAGGAATATCCCATAACCATCACAGGAAGGCACCCTATTGATTACTAAGCAAGTTATGATTACACTATATAAGATGGAATGGACAGGCTATAACCGCAAGAAATTGAAGCCATGAACCTCGTTAACTGGGGTGTCTGATTACAGTCTGACTGAGTCGCAGATTAAATGAATGTATTCCACGACGTGTTTCATATTGAGGACAATGTATTGCTTCACCCGACGTGTTCCAAATGATAACTCAACACCGACCTCGACCTGTCACTTTTAGACGGGTTCCTATCTTTAAAGGCGATTGTTCGACGTGATCATTGGTGGCGCCCTTTTTGTACGTGATTTTAACGAATCTTTACTGGCATCAGAGAATCCTTGTTCGCGACTTGGTAACCTCGACATGTCGCGTTTAGACGGGTTCCTATCTTTACATAGAGGTTATTGTTCGACGTGATCGTTGGTGGTGCCTGTTTTGTACGTGACTTTAACGAATCTTTACTGACATCAGAGTGTCGTTGTTCGCGACGTGGTCACCTCGACATGTCCCGCCTAGACGGGTTCCTATCTTTAGAGGCGACTGCTCGACGTGCTCGTTTGTGGCACCCTTTCTGTACGTGACTTCAACTCACCAGAGAGTCGTTAATTGCGACCTGGTAATCGTCGTCAACTCGTCAATATATCAGTCAATGACTTACACCCGATCGTATATAAGGTGTGTAGCAGTAAAATTATGTAGACACATTTACCGGATAAATATAATTTGACTTTTTTTGACAATATATGATAGTAGGGACGTAGCTGGAGGGTCCCCACGGGTGGGGGGGGGGGGGGGGGTCCGCCTTGACATTTCCAATAACACCCCCTTGAACCAGTGGAACTTTTCAACTGATACCTCAAGCTTCCGAACTAATTTCCCACCTGAAACCCCCTTAAGATTGGCAATAGGAACAATCTCAACCTATATCTAGTTAAAGATCACATTTACGAAATAATGGGCATATCAACATATTCACACCACAAGAGGCACATTTCTGGAACAATACTGGAAAAAAAAACATGGTGGACCTGTATGGGGGAGGCGGGTGGGTATGTCTTTAAGAATCGTCACTCTGTAGTGGTCTTTACGGAATTAAGCGCATGTCTATAGACGGACAACAGACAGTGACAATTATTTTGCCACCTCATATAGTACGGTGTCAAATGTCCACCACTGAGGTGGCGTATTGAGTCAGAATTGGAACGCGTAATTAGAAATGAGAAAAGTTGTGTACAATAAAAATGGTGTATATTAAAGACATATTATGGACTTGTTCGATTATGATAAACTTATAGGTTAGTACCCAGGCGCTATGCCAACCTGTGGAATGTATCATTCTACTAAGATAACCGAAAAGTTCAAATGAATCGATCATACCACTCATTAGAAAACATCGTCTGAACTACGCACAATTGTAAATATTTACACCTCAATTCGGAACGCCACAATCGGCGATAAACTAACGCAAACGATTTCGCTATGGAGAGTCATTGCATTTAATTAATATATAAGAATAACGGTGTGTGTTGTCAATTTGGGTTAATATTCGTAAACAAATAACTACTTTGAGCAAGATTATTCTCCATATCTATGTGATCACCCCACCGGAGTGTTTCACATCACTTTAACGTATATATGTATACGTGATGAGGAGATGTCGCTTGCCATGCTGCCTAACGCGGTCGGCGAGTAGAGATACTCATGTCTACACAAACTACATTTATATCCTAACATGTGCACTTGTATCGGAAAATCCTTCATATATAAGGCCCGAATAACGCGGAGAGTACCATACTCTACTTGCATCGAGACAAAAATGAGAGAACATCTGGGACAGTAACAGTCAATCCAACACAGACATATGGCAAATTCACACTAGCCTATTCAAAGCATCCACGACCACCAGAAAAAAGAAAATGATCACAAAGAATATCTAAATTGCTATTTTTTTTTTCTTCTATTATTTCTCTAATAAAAGCAATACATTAGGGATTAAGGAAAGGGCCCTTCGGCCCTTTCGACAATCCCGGGGCTAGCTACCCCAAACAACCCAATAACAAAACAAAAAAAAGAGAGTACATGACCAGTCGTGTGTGAGTATGCGACACGATTACAAAAACAATAAAATAGTAACAAAGTGAAGCTTGAACAAGCCAAACCAAAATCACACGGTACCACGTGACGCATGTGTGTCACGTGGATTTTCGAAGCTATGAACCGCATTTTACTTCAACATACCGGGTGTTTTACTTATAATTGTGAAATACGGTATAGTTAATGCCATGTTGTCAACATGGATATAAACAAATGGCATTATGTATACAAGATGAAGACAAAGACACGGTATGCTATATTTATTGTTCTGGACCCCATCGACTGACAGTTTTAGGACATACGTGAACATTTAACTATATTTTAATGGATTGTCTCGACGCCAAGTGGGAATCACATACTTATTTTGAGTATTTGATATATGTATGCCAATTGTAAAGAATTATAATAGGCGCCAGTTCAATCCCAGTGGAACAATATATGGAGTTGACGTTTAACCACGTGGCCGCTATACCTTTGGAATAAAGTCGATGTTTTAAACATTTCTGTACTAAATCATCATTGACGAGCAGTTCCATTGGGAAATGTTCACATAATAAGTTCAACCATATAGGTCGTTTGTCTAATTATCTAAACATTCTCCACCAATGAATATGAATTCTTCAGCACTTATCGTCTGATCATATGTCCTTATATCCTCAAACGAACAATAGACCATTCCAACTGAATGTAGAGTGAGTGGTTCGCGGGGCTAGCCCGGGATTGTCGAAAGGGTCGAGTGACCCTTTCCTTAATCCCTCATGATTTTGCCTTTAATGTGAGAAAACAAAAAAAAGGGAAGCATTTTATAGTTCTGTTTATCTTTTCTTTTTTCGCCTTTTCTTGGAGTTTGGTTTTTCTGTTGAGGATGGTGGAGATTTCTGTTGTTGTTGATGTTGTTGGATGAGATGTGCGATTCTTTCTTCTTGTTCTTTTTGTAATCGTTATTGTAATCGTTTTTGTTCTTTCATCTGCTGGTCAGCTTCTTCTGATATTCGTTGTGATCTTGCTACGGCTTCTTCAGATCTCCTTATCATTGCATGGTGTTCTAATAACCAATCCCCCTCAGCAGCAGCAGGGGGTGTTGGTGCCTGCTCCTTTTCTGTGGTGGTGGTGGAGATGGAGGACACCGGGATGTGATGGTACTCCGGTGTCCTAGGTGGAAGGCTATCCAACTCCACGTCGAAGCTGGCAGGAACATCTGGGGTGGAGTCCACGTCCCTGTCTCCGCTCGCCTCGACGACGACAGCAGGGACCTCCGGCAGATCCACGGAGTCCCTGCTAGCTGGTACGATGTCGTCGGTCTCCATGCAGGTCGAGTCGTCTGGGCGTCTCTCAGACAACTTCGACCCGCCGGCTATGACCCTGGACGGCTGAACCACACGGGGAGGGGTGACCGGCAGATCAACGGTCACCCCCTTCTTTTTCTTCCATTTCACACGTCTGGCTGCGTCCCTTCTTCTCCTTGAATGCGTCTTCTTCTTGGGTGGCCCCTTCTTCTTCCCACTCAGATGACAGGTGGCAGTCTTGGAGTTGGTGTCCCGGGCCTGTGATCTCTGGATGCCAGCATCTTCGGTCCGGAACTCCAGGCAAAGGGTCCGGTATCCCCTGCTAGACTGGAGACTCCAGTTAGCAATGTCCAATACCCGACTCCTTTGCACTGCGGCCAACACGGCGTCTGGGATTAAATCCATAAGCCTAATCCAAAACCGTCTCACTGGCGTTAAGCACGGGGGCAGCTGCACCCAGAGGCGCGGCCACACGACTCACCCGTGCTCAACGCTCTGACAAAAGAGGAACTAATAAGGTCGAAGCAATCACGACCGTTTCGCTCCACTCTCCTGCCAGAGAACTGAATGTATACTTTTCTTGTTGTGTAGTTTCTGGCCGCAGGCCGGTTAGGATGGTCGGAATGCATTGTGCAGTTCCCTTCACCCTTTCTTTAATTCTTCGATGAAAATCGGTTGTTGAGGCTGTTGTATTTGGAGGCAAAGCAGTGGAAGCGTGGTGGAGGAGTCGAGGCTGTTGGATTTGGCTGTTGGTTGGCTTGGTTGACGGTTGTATGGGATCTAGATGGGTCTGTCGGTGTTGTCGATTTCTAGGATGGACTTAGTCTTTTTGGTGGAGAGCAGCTGGTTTCGTAGATGGAGTTCTTGGATGAGTGGGCTGTTGTCGATTCTGGCGAGGGTCTGGTTTCTGAGGTCGGTTAGTCGTTGTTTCATCGTAGGTATGTCTGCTGCGTCGTGGAGGGCTTGGATTGGTGTGAAGATTGGCTGATGTAGAGCGATGCGGAGAGCTTTGTTTTGGACTTTCTGCAGGGTTTCGATTGAGCTGTTGGAGGCTGCTGTTATGATGGGTGCGCCATACTCCATTACTGGGCGGACGTATAGTTTGAAGAGGTTGATGATGGTCTGGCTGTTGGTTCCCCAGTCGGTACCTCTGAGACAACTTAGCAGGTTTGTTCTTTTTCTGGCTTTGTCAGCGACTTTTTTGATGTGCGCGGCGAAGGTCATTCGTTGGTCAAGGGTGATTCCTAGTAGGATGGCTTGGTTGGATGGTTGAACGGTCTCGTTGTCTATCTTGATGTTGATAGTCTGTGTTGTTTTTCTCTGGTGGAATATGATGAGTTGGGTTTTCTTGGCGTTGAGTTTTATTCTCCATCTAGAGCACCATGTTGATAAGTCGTCGAGGGTCTTTTGTAATCGTTTTTGTAGGATCCTGGGGTTTTTGTGTGTTGTCCAGAGTCCTAGGTCGTCGGCGAATTGTGAGATTTCTACGTTGTTTCTTGGGTTGGTGGGTATGTCATTGGCGTATATCAGGAAGAGGAGTGGGCTGAGTACTGATCCTTGTGGGGTTCCGGCGCGTAGGAATACTGGGCTGGATGTGTCGTTGTTGATGCGGACGCTGAGTTGACGATCTTGTAGGAAAGAGGATACTAGTCGTGTGTATTTTCGGGCGATGTTGAGCTGGCTGAACTTGTATCTTAGGCCGTCGTGCCATACGGAATCGAAGGCCTTCTCAACGTCAAGAAATACTGCAGCTGTTAACCAGTTTTTGCCAAGGGATAGTCGGGCGTCTTCAGCTAGTCGAACGATGTGTTCCATGCCTTCTTTGCCTTGTCGGTAGCCACGCTGCCACGGGTTGAAGAAGTTGGATGATTCAAGGTGCTCTCGCAGTCGGCTGCTGATAATTCTTTCGAATAGTTTCCCGGTACATTGGAGGAGGCTGATGGGTCGATAGTTGTTGGGAATGGCGCGGTCTTTTTCTGGCTTGGGTATCATGATACCGACGGCGGTTTTCCATGCTGTTGGGAAGTATCCAATGGTCAGGCAGGCGTTGAATAGAAGGAGTAGTCTGGCGAAGAAGGCTGGAGGGGCTTGTCGTAGGATGGCGTATGTGATGCTGTCGTTGCCTGGTGCTGAGTTGCCTTTTCCCTTCTTTAGGTTAGATGCGATTTCGTCTTGTGTGATTGGAGATGCTACGGGGAAGACATCATCGTGGTCGTTGGTGGTACTTGGAAGTGGTTTGAAGAGGTCGTGGTTGTCTTTGATGTGGTTTTCTACAGTTGCTTTGAAGGCGTCGTCGTAGGCTGGGCCTTGGTGGGTGTTGTGGATTTTTTGAAGGTTGTCCACAACACCCACCAAGGCCCAGCCTACGACGACGCCTTCTATATGTATACTTTTATAACTCACATGTCCTTATATCCTCAAACGAACAATAGACCATTCCAACTGAATGTATACTTTTATAATTGAGTTATAAATGCATTTCTATAATAAATGGATTATCCCACTCAGTCTGAGTGGGATAATCCATTTATTATAGAAAGGATTAAACCCGGCTGATCGATATTACTGATGCTGTTTCGTCTCTTCATTGTGTGCTAATTTTAACCCATTAGCTCTACATAATGTTATATTGTCGTCACGCGCGCGAGCCAGGTGGACTAACGATTCACAGTCATCAAAATGCCTCGAGGAGTACCATGCTTTTGTTACATCACAGTAATGGTGTCGTTGTTAAGCGACGGCGTGGCGCCATGTTTAATATAGTCATCATCACGACATGTGACATGCTGCCATGCAATATATATTTCGACAGAAGAGTTTCATCAAATGTTATATACAGTCTCAAAGGTAGGCAAACATTTTTTAGTCAACATGAATATAAATAAATTACAATATGCACACAAGACAAAGACACTGTATACAAGTTGAGTCAAAGACAGACATAAATGCAGACATTCAAACAGACATACCGACATGTGGACAGTATATGCAAGCAAACACTCACAGGTACGAAAACATAACTTTCAACCTAATCATATTTACATAATGCAGTGAAAATCCTAATTTACTGGCGACCATCATAGTTAAGAGTTTGATATAATATCCAAACCCCAGTAAATCACAATCATTGGTATCGTGACGTTTACTTCCCAGACACTATTAAAGCACCATAATGCATAACTACTGATGGTGTTCGTCGCTTCATGGTGTGCTTGAATTTAAACCATTTTCTATATAATGTTACTGAGGCTGAATAATTATCAGATGTTATAATCAAATATAAGATATATGTGTTCCACCATGTGTTACATTATGGTAGCGTTATATTGTCGTCAAGCGCGCAAGCCAGGTGGACTAATGACTCACAGTCATCAAAATGCCTCGAGGAGTACCATGCTATTGTAACATCATCGCAATGGTTTGGTAGTTATATCGAGCGACGGCGTGGCGCCATGTTTAATAGTCATCACCACGACATGTGACACTGTGCCATGTACTATAGAGTTGCCACGTGGTACACAGGGTATTTGCAAAATTTCAGGAAGCTTCAGTCATGGACGGGTTAAGAAATGTAATTCAGGCGACAATACATTTGCTATGTCAGGCTCATAAAATGCAGGCGATTGGTCGATCACAAAGCACACATGACGTTAATTACATGGCGCCCTTTTTGCGGCTTCTTGTTACACGCGATGAGATTAGGAACAACATGTTAGAAGCCACACCCGGACATGTTCTCATTACGATTACATGGAAGTTTCCCCATTCAGAATGGATTATTTATATCTGCGTTCACAAAAATAAACTGTGTAACTCGACCCAGACATAATACAATCGTGATATCAGAATATAAAATTGGCAGGCGTTGGCAGTGACACAATTGGCATTCAACTGAGATGCAACGTCTGTATTTGTTTTGGGTTTTATCCGACTTTATTCCGAAAATGGGGTAAACAACTTTGGGTTTGTTTGAATTTTGTCAATGTTTTCGTTATGAACTGATGTTATAGCATCTTATTGCCTCTCGCACATGCTTTCCATGAAATTGGGAATGAGTGTATTAATCCCTGGTAAGTTATAAAGGGGATGTGCGCATTATATTTTCTGCAAATTCATAATCCAACTTATCCAAGAAGACTGAGTCTTCATTCACTAGATCATTGACAAAAGTAAACATCAATTGTTATGCATTTTTTTTTATATTAAAACAAGATTTATGATTGATTATCATGTCTCATTCATGTGAATTGGTTGTGACAGGATGTAATTGCCTAATATTTAACAGGGCCTATATACAAAACTAATGGTTTCATAGTCCATTAAAGAGAATTAAGGCATTCGATGTGGGTTTAATTTACATGCTAAAATATCTAAGTTGTTTACACAAGATATATAAGTTATTTAAACAAGATATATAAGTTGTTTAAACAATATATCTAAGTTATTTAAATGATATATCAAAGTTGTTTATACATGATATCTAAGTTGTTTAAACAAGATATCTAAGTTGTTTAAACGAGATATCTAACCTGTTTAAACAAGATATCGAAATTGTTTAAACACGATATATAAGTTGTTTAAACAAGATATCTAAGTTATTTAAACAAGACATCTAAGTTGTTTAAACAGGATATTTAAGTTGTTTAAACAAGAAATCTAGGTTGTTTAAACAAGATATCTAAGTTGTTTGAACGATATATCAAAGTTGTTTAAACAGGATATTTAAGTTGTTTAAATGACATATCTAAGTTGTTTATACAGGATATCTAAGTTGTTTTAACAAGAGATCTAAGTTGTTTAAACGAGATATCTAAGTTGCTTAATAAAGATATCTAATTTGTTAAAACAAGATATCTAAGTTGTTTAAACAAGATGTCTAAGTTGTTTAAACAATATACTAAGTTCTTTAAACAAGATACCTTAGTCATTTAAACAAGATAACTAAGTTCTTTAAACAAGATAGAATTATTTTTTAAAGTGGCGGATCTACGCTGCCGCACGAATTTGCGTAATGTATGTTTATGATTAGGAAATAAAACAAATCTGGTTACACCACAAGAGAACCCGGAGGTAGTCCAAGTTTCCGTGGGTGAACCAAATTGAATATCGAGTGTTCTGAAGGCCGCTTTACTTAAAGTAAGTAAGTAATGCTTTATTCTCAGCCATTATTCATGGGACATAAAACATATATACACTATATACAAATAATAACTTTCCAGTGGTTTGTTTCGAATATTGGACAATAAGTACATGTACATATATACACAACAATGGAAACAATCATAATTACATTACCATGCCCCGGATAGAAGTAAAGCAAAACAAGTTTTCACAGAACTATCTAAAGATTCTAAGCATACGAAAAAAGGAATTACATTAAGTTTATATCATGGTCAATATACAGACACCACAATGCTGTTTGTCAGTGTATTTGAATCCAAGATGTTGTAAATAACCAAATGTTGTACATCAATTACGTAAAACTATTATATAGATAATGAATGGCTTGGAGTTGAATATGCCAAAATAGTGGTCCTCGAGGAGTGATGGTCCACGAGCCGCAGGCGAGTGGACTATTCCTCCTCGAGGACGGGACCACTATTTTGGCATAGTCAACGACAAGACATTCATTATTTATTATATTATATCGAACATTGATGCCAATTCTCACACAATATCTCTGTCTGATTTTGTCACATTTTTATTTACAGTGAAGTTTGGAAATCGGTCTCAGATTTTACAATTTACGGCAATCTGTTGACGATGGCAGGGGGGGGGGGGGGGTAACTATGTTATTAGTTACATCTAACAGCACCTCTTCATGATTCATGCATTTATTTCTATAAATATATCATTAGCAAAGAGATTTTTGCGAAATTGTAGAAGTTAACTGGCTTAACTTCGATTAAAACGAAAATGGAAGTTATAAATAACTTCCGCTGTTATTACCAACCGGACAAACTATTAAATACATTGGCTAGCTATGATCGGACATTTGTAAGATCATTACAATTCACCAATAAATCTAATGATATGCCTATATTGCAACAAGTATCGTACACGGTATAGTTTAAGATTGGCCGTATCTTCAGGCGGCAAACCGATTTCGCGAAATGAGTTTGTTACTATAAATAGAAAAGAATAGTAGGCATGTAGGAATCCTACTGGGGTACTAATGTTAAATATTTTATCTCACGTGACTATCTAAGCCGTATCCACGCTTGTGGTTGGTTGATTTGCATTGGTTGAATAGTGTCGTCCACGAAGCCATAGTGGGCCTCCTAATTTTAGAACACCCACTATCGCTTGGAAAATCCAGAAATCTATTTTTAGCATGCCCACTATTCCGGGGTGGTAATTTGAAAGTCATCTCCGACTCGCTGCAAAAGTTCAACGTGTTTTTGTCCGAAATGTCTTTGTAATCGACAACTAGAGCATAATAAATGATCGTAAGCAAATTCTTTATGTTATTTGTGATGTTTTACCCATGTTTGGTGTGGCGATTTATCATGTTCCTTTCCTCCGCTGATCACAATATCGCTTCCATATTTTTGTCTATTTCCTTAGTTCGCGCTACTAAATTTTCTGAACGAATCTTCAGTTTGTCTTCGGTAAAAAAAAGTATTGTTTTGAACTGATGTCATTGTTTAATAACAACACCAACAACAACAATGACGTCTGCTTTCCATTGTTTATAATTCCCGAGGAAGAAAATTTAAGATTTGCCCAATTAGAAGCCGGGCAATTTATTGAAGAAAATTTGACCAAAAAACAAAATAAAACTTTGCACTGAAAATATTGAAATCGTTCTGCAATGAATGGGAATACATGGGAATATAGATGATTGTGAATTGTTTGACATTATGGGTCCTGGGACAGAATGAAAAACGTTCGATAAAATATAATAAATATTGCACGGCTTGTCGGTGACTATGCCAAAATAGTGGTCCTCGGTGGAGGAATAGTCACCTCCAAGCCGTGCAATATTTATATAATAGTATAGCAGTGTGCAGCCAATCAGAATGCGAGAAAGTCACGTGAGATATAATATTAATTAATATATGGCGAGTTGGCGATACACTAACATTACGTGCATGATTATTATCTGCAATGAAAATGAGTACTGATATCACTCCAAACTCGGCTGGTAACCCACTAAACTCGGCTGGTAACCCACTAAACTCGGCTGATAACCCACTAAACTCGGCTGATAACCCACTAAACACACTAAAACTCAGTGTTGACGTCACCAAGCGAAGCGTAGCGTTTACATCCAACGTAACACTAACAGGCATTCGGGGGACGCAGTCGCAGTATTATATAGGCCGTTATTAAATATACGTTATAAGCACGGCGTCCGATTTATAAGTGAAATAAAGATCACAAGCGCCGGAGGGCGCGCGTGGTGTTTATTTCACTTATAAATCGGACGCCGTGCTTATAACATATTTATGACACACAATCAGCCCGAGAAACTTACAATCAGTGATGAGATTCTGTTACCAATTAAATGTGTGGTCAGTCTTACAAACATGGTCCGATGAATACCAATCAATACTCCATGGTCGGTATTTCACCCAGATTGTTCAACTCATTGTATTTGTGACTAATCATGACATTTCAATTTACTTTTGTGTTAATCGTGGATTAACTAGAGAGCACACTACACTTCTACTATATTGTGCATTGTTCCGACGTATCGGATTTATTTATTCCATACATTCCAAGCCGGATTTATAATATCACAAACAGCACTTTCGACATATGTAAGTTATTCAATGGGGTCCGGTTGATTATATTTGTGTATTGTGTTGGTGGGGGAGGGGGCTACTAAATTTGCCACTGTTCAGGACAGTAACAGCAGAAGTTTGCCGACAAAGCAAATGCCCATGCAACTTGTCCGAATAGCCCCCCCCCCCCCCCCCCCACGATATGAAATTTTAGAATGGCGTATTCTCGGTATTACTTTATTTAATTATTTAATCATTAACTTTTATATATTTGGCATGACGTATCGCCCATTTCTTCCGTGTCGCTCCGTTGCTTGTTGTGACTAAACATGGTATCACAGCCCATATTAGTAATGCTCACCTCGGCGGAAAAATAACTTGTTTGCATGAACGGGAATGCACAATTGGTTAATCAAGGTGTGTGCCGCGAATACAATGGTTATGCTTGATGTAATCATGACAGACCGTTTGATAGAACATGCGACGACTTAAAGATCTTGACAGTAAATAAAGGTCGGTCACCGGACCTCATTGGATAACGTCGAGGGCTGATTGGCGTGTTATAATTAGATACTACAGTTTTGCATTGAGCGGCCTATTGTCGACCTCGGTTGACATTACTCCCAAACTCGGCTGATAACCCAGTAAACTCGGCTGAAAACACACTAAACTCGGCTCATATCAGTTGTGACGTCACCGAGCGAAGCACAGAGTTTACATCAAACGTAACAGCCATTCGGGGATGCATATATCACAGTGCTATAGGTCGATATACCGACAATTTCATAATGGATTTGAAGTAATGGCGTTTCATTTTGTGTTTCATGTCATTTCGAACTGGTATTTACTCCGTAATTTAAATTGAAATCGCAAATATCTACTCGGACATATAACATGCGTGGTCTTACACAAATAAGTAAGTTCACTAACTCGCGGTGAATCAGCCATTTGGTCTCCGGAGGTCAAAGTTAAAAAGTAGCATCTATTTTTAGCACATGGCTCCAGTCTGGGAATTCCCAAAATATGATAGCAACAGTTCGTTACCGACTCGCAGGTGCGACAAAACTTCATAAAACTAATTAAACAATCACCCTGAATACATACAATACGTATATTTCGCGCAGTAGATGGATTGAGTGTATCACATATATGTTTTTGCGTTATTTTTTTTATCGCAAATACTCGCTATTAATAATTTATCAGTAAATTATGAGAAGTTCGTTGACAAAACATAGCTTAAACGTCTGAATGTCCGCATCGTCACCAGATCCTAACTCTGTAGAATGGCATGGCCAAAAAACAATTCTTAAACCCGTAGTCCGGGAGCTAATAGGGGTACCCTTGCACCCCCCCCCCCTGGGACTTAACTTCACCCAACTCATTTTGTTCCTTATTATGTCCTTCAACTTTTAAGCAATGTTAACAAGAAAAAAAAAGTGGCCGTGTAGACTCCAGACAAGATGGCGTCCATAATGGCCGCCGTTTTTCAGCTCAGACCTTAGGTCAGTTTTATTCAAATTATAGCGGGAATTCTTGTAAAATGTATACAAATGTATATATTTTCGTGAAGCTAAGACATAATGACACTTTTGTGGGCCAAAATTGAAACTCACCATCCATGATGGCCGCCAAAATGGCCGCCGGAAGTTGAAAATATGACATTTTTTCACAAATATCTTCTAGATCAATTCATGCTGTTTGGAACTGGTTGAGTAATATGACTTTATTTAGTATTTTGTATATTAACTGACCATTGGAGCAATTAAATGTGCAACTAATGGGGTCCTAACCCCTTCTGATCCCTCAAAAATTCGATTTTACAGAACGCGGTACAAAATTTTACAAAAAATCACAATTGGGATTCTAGTCATATTTCAACAAGAAATGAAAAGAACATTGTAATGTAAGTGAGGCATATCATTACCAATGAATATTCCAACTCTCTGGAACCAAAAATCTTACCTTGGCTCAAAATGGCTGCGAAAATGGCCGCCAAAATATGGAAAATGGTAAATATTGCCCCAGGGTGTCCTGCAATCGCTTGGAAGTTGTGGTTGGTGTATACAATTGGCTAATCTGTATTCTATACATTGCATACTAACATGTCTAATGCACCATGGATCATTTTTACTATTGTCACTACTGACATCACCAGAAATATGGGATTTTTCTCTCACAAACTTGACAAAAATATTGGCAAAAATTCACTTTTCAGGGTTCGACCATTTGTTCAAGTAAAATGCAACTAGCTTTGGTATCAAAGGTGTTTATTGTTTTGGTCTATCTTAAGTGTGTCACACTGTGGTGTTTAAAGACTAAAATGCTCAAGATGGCTTTCAAAATGGCAACCAAATTTGTAAAAAGTTAAAAGTTAACATATCTCGAACATTATTCTCTGCGTTATCCGAAAAAGATAGCAAATTGTGACTCACTTGGTTATTTTTACGTATTAGTTAATTAACTGACAAATACGTTCTATTATATTTGTTCAAGTTCCGTATGGGGCATGACAAATTCATTTTAAAGTTGCAGTATGGAATTTTGCGGAGAACCTCTTTTGTGATTCTGGCCATATTATTGAAAGGAAATGGGCAGAACGTTGAGACGGAACTGAGATGAACCATCATGATGTGTGGGTATTCAGGCCCATTATGATACAAATTTGTCAACTGGATACAGAGTGGAATCAAAGATGACAGCCATGGAGTTACTCTATGATCATAGATGAGGATAATAAGTACCCAGGGAGTTATTGTATGGTCATGAATGATGTGTGGGTATATAGGGAGTCCCCTATTGGTGGCGGTGGGACATATATTTATATATGTTGTGGATGTGTTATCATTGGTGGTGTATGGGGAGTACATGTATGATCATGGATGGCGTGTATATAACTTATGAGTGGCAAGTATGGAACTTATGAGTGGTCGTATGTGCGGGTATTGGTATATCTGGAAGGGCTCACCATTGGTATTGTGCATATGTATACCTGGATTGACTCTATGGTCATGTGGATGGCGAATATGTATACATGTAGTGGCTGTATGGTCCATGGTGAGGTGAATATGTATACAATGAGTGACTGTATGATCGTGAATGTAGTGAATATGTATACATATAGTGACTTTTTGGTCATGCGTCGGGTGTAGGTGTATACCTGGTGTTCATGTATGGTGACTTATGGCTGTATCGTCATTTGTGGTATGTACGGGTATAACCAAGTACGGGTATAACCAAGTATGGCTGCATGATCAGGTGTACGTGTATACAGTGGGTTATTATGTTGTCATTTGTGTGGTGTTTGTGTACATATGGAGTGACTTGGGCGATGGGTGGGTTGTACATGTGTATCTTGGGTGGCTATCGCTTTCTACAATAACTCAAGGGTATGTTAATCAATAAAGAGGTCATGTCAGAGAGTTCTCCATCTTGATGATGTTTATGTAGATGGGGGCGCTAAGTGTGGAAAGCGATAGCCACCCATTAGCACACAGTCATTACATATATACATAAACACCACAGACATAACAATATAGTGACCCACTGTATACATGTACACCTGACCCATGACCACGGATGACCATACAGCCATGCGTTACAATACAGGCACACCGGGTATACTCCTAAACATGACCCATAACCATATAGTCACTCCTTGTATACCCATTCATCTCACCATTGGCCATAAGGTCACCCCCTGTATACCTATTATCCAAACGCATGGTCAAATAGACAATCAATATCTACATCAACACCACAACAATGACCATAACGTCATTCCGGTATACATATGCACCTCATCAATGGCCATATAGCCACTCGCTTCATACTCATACCCTCACCCATGTCACCTGGTATACTCCTTCGTCTGACCTATGGCCATATAGTCACCCCGTGTGTACCTATTCAAAACATGCATACATGATCATGGTCAATCCTTGTATACATATTCGCCTCAACATTGGCCATGTCACTCCCTGCAACCCTATTTGTCACACCATAGCCGAATAGCCACCCAAGATATACTTATACACCCCATCCATGTCACTATAGTCACTCCATGTATGCATGTGTACCTCATCCATGGCCATATAGCTAATCGCTATACACGCATATCCCTCGCCCATGACAATAAAGCAACACGTGTGTATACTGGTATAACCTACACATGACCATACCGCCACCAAACAGGAGCACCAGGTATTCTCATACGCCTGTCACATGACCATTTAGTCACCCCCTGTATAGATGTTCATTACATTTGTGACCATACAGTCACTACTTGTATACCTACATGTTCTCATCTCACTATTAACCATACAGTCACTACTTGTATACCTATTTGACACACATAGTCATATAACCACTCGATATACATATGCAGCTCACCCTAGACTATATATTCACTACAGGTATACATGTAAACCTCACTAATGGCCATTCAGCCCTTCCAGATATACAAAATACCCACACACACGACCACTCAAACACTCCATACTTGCATATACACCTCACACATGACAATTCAGCAATTCACTGCATAATCATACACGCCATCCATGATAATACAGCTAAGCCTTATACACCCACAAATGATAATACATCCACGAGATATATAAATATACATCCCACCATTACCACACGGACACTCACTATATACCCACACCCTCGATAATGTCCACCCAGCTTACTCCAGGTATTCATATTCAATCATGACCATACAGTCATTCCATGTATACCTGTACACATTACCCGTAACCATAAAATCGCTCCCTATTTATCCACACACCCCATCCATGATCATACAGACAACACATGCACATACCACCCATGACATTACAGTCACTCCATATATACATAATAAACACATATATGACCATGTAGCTATATCCACACACCACACTAATGACCATACATGTACACCGGTTGCACCCGTACTGAATATACACAATCATACACCATAGAGTCACTCCATGCATATCGATTGACCTCACACCTGACCATGGCCTCTCCCTGTATACCTATATGCATCTTACCGTGGACAACCCACTAATAACCATATAGTCACTCATTGTATACCTACTCACATCAGTCATGACATACAATAACTCCCTGTATACCTATTCACCTCACATATGATCATAGAGTAACTCCCTGGCTATGATCTTGGAATCCGCACTGTATCATGTTGACATTTTTTTTATCATAATGGACCAGAATAGCCAAAGATTATGATCCATCTCAGGTCTGTATCAAAGTTCTGCCCATTTCCTTTCAATAAATGTGGCCAAAATTACAAAAGAAGTTCTCAGCAAAATTGCATACTTTAAAATGAATTTGTCATGCTCCATACGGAACTGAGACAACCAGAATAGAACATGTAGTTGTCAGTTAATTAACTAACATGTATAATAACCAAGTGAGTCACAATATGCTACCTTTTCGGATAATGCAGAGAATGTTCGGGATATATGTAAAAAATTAACATTGTACAATTTGGTTGCCATTTTGGAAGCCATCTTGAGCAAATCAGTCAATAAACACTGTAGTATGACACATTTAAAATAGACCAAAACGATAAACACCTTTCAATCCAAAGATAGTTATATTTTACCTGAAAAAATGGTACAAACCTGAAAAGTGAATTTTTGCCAATATTTATGTCAAGTTTTTGAGAGAAAAGTCCAATATTTTTGACGATGTCAGGGGTGACAATAGTAACAATTAACCATGGTGCATCAGACATCTTAGTATTCAATGTATAGAATGCAGAATAGCTTGTAAGCGATTGCAGGACACGCTGGTGTAATATTTACCATTTTCCATATTTTGGCGGCCATATTGGCAGACATTTTGAGCCAAAGTAAGAATTTTGGTTCCAGTGATTTGGAATATTAATAGTTAATGATATGCCTCACTTACATTACAACGTTCTGTTGATTTCTTGTTGAAATATGACTAGAATCCCAATTGTGATTTTTTGTGAAATTTTATACCGCATTCTGTAAAATCGAATTTTTGAGGGATCGGAAGGGGTTAGGACCCCAATAATTGCATATTTCGTTGCTCCAATGATCAGTTAATATACAAAATACTAAATAAAGTTGCATTACTAAACCATTTCCAAACAGCATGAATTGATCTAGAAGATATTTGTGAAAAAATGTTATATTTTCAACTTCCGGTGGCCATTTTGGCGGCCATCTTGGATGGTGAGTTTTAATTTTGGCTCAACAATGTGTCATTATGTCTCAGCTTCACGAAAATATATACATTTGTATACATTTTACAAGATTTTCCCGCTATAATTTGAATAAAACTGACCTAATGTCTGGGCTGAAAAACGGCGGCCATGATGGACGCCATCTTGTCTGGAGTCTACACGGCCACTTTTTTTTCTTGTTAAGATTGCTTAAAAGTTGAAGGACATAATAAGGAACAAAATGAGTTGGGTGAAGTTAAGCCCCAGGGGGGGGGGTGCAAGGGTACCCCTATTAGCTCCCGGACTACGTAGTTAAACTCAGAATAACTGAAATTATGCCATCAAAATGCTGATAAAACAATGCTCTCACTGTCGAATGTTTACAAATGGACGCAAGCTACTTCTTAACTTTGACCTTTTACCGGTGGGTTGGGTAAAATGCTAGGAATCGGACCATATAGAACCATCGGCCATCTTGAAAATCGCGAAACAGTGAATAGGCTTATATACAACTCATCAACATCGTATTTAAGATGTAAATTTATTTTATTCGTATGTATTATATCTGTTGTCCATTCAATTATGTGTTTTCACCAATCAACTGAACAAGAATGGATAGTGGTTGTATGACCATATACAGTTGATCTAATTAATAACGAGGTTGTTAAATGGTTAGTTGGATATCGGCCGAGACATATCAGCCCGAGGTAACTTCATATCAGCCTGAGACTCAGTAATTTTCAATGTAAATCGGGAATATCTACTTGGCTATATAACGTGCGTGTTCACAAGCAAATTTACAACTCGTCAATATTGTAGGCCTATTTAAGATGCAAATTTAGTTAATGCGTTTATATTCTACCTGTTGTCCATTTAATCTTATATCTGTTTACACCGACATTCGAATTTATATTGATGGCATATAGTTGATCTAATTAGTAACGAGGTTATTATTTGGTTGGTTTGATATCGGCCGTGACATATCAGCCCTCGGTAACTTCGTATCAGCCTGATAAGAAGTTACCTCGGGCTGACATCTCGACCGATATCAAACTAACAAAGTAATAACCTATAAATATCACAAGCTGGTTTAAGTCGAAGGAAACTTGGACCCCGAGCCAGATGAGTAGTCCAAGGTTGCCGAATCCAATTTGCTCGATAATTACCTGTATAATCACCCCTCCAGTTAGGGGAGACCAGGGACCTATTCAAGAAATCTGGTTTCTCACCATTAACAGTAAGCCCAGGGGGCCAGATCGGTAACGGAAAATAGACTGAAATGCACTAATTGAGACCCTAGGCCAATCGCTGGTGTAACTAGATCGTAAATGTGATGTTTTGTGTGAGTGAGAAACAGACGATTGTGTGATTTGCCTTGTCGTGCTATTTATGGCATATTCATGAGAGTGTTTAACCCTTTCTATACTAAATGGATTCTCTCATTCGGGTAAAGAGTGTACATAGGAATGGTCTATTTTTGATTTGCGGGGATATACATGTAATATAAGCAGACGACAGATCAATACAAGTACAGAAGGAGCCCTATTTATTGAGGTCGTTTGTTGAACTTATAATCTGAACATTTCCTATGGGATAACTACTCGTCAATGATGCTTTAGTATAGAAAGGATTAAACGTATTATCTTAACTTTTCCTATGGGATAACTACTCATCAATGATGCTTTAGTATAGAAAGGGTTAAATACACAGTGAAAATGTGATTATTTCAGTTAATTAAGTTGAATTATGTGAAGACCAGGGTCATGGCGATTGGGGTTTGGGTGTGTGTCTCACCCCGAACTTTGGTCTAAATTTTCAACAGTTGGACATTTCATACCTGACACAACATTATTTGGAAATTTCACACCAACAATAGGTTGAAATTGTTCTCGTAGTTTGATTTTTCAACAATTTATTAGCGGGGAATTTCTTGTTTTTAGACCAACATTCGCATATTTCCTGCTAGTTATCAACATTTGGGACTGAAATGGCCGTCAGTTGGAATGGAGCTCTCCACAGAGGCCACACGCACAACGGTAGTACCGCCCACTGGTAAAACATACTTTATCCACATAAATAGTGTCTGTTACCCGAGATCGACTTCCGAAGTGAATACATAAGCACTTGCCCTTATGTTAAATAGCTGAAACAGACTCATTGCATATGATTCGTGCAAATTTGTTATCTTTAAAACAGTTTGATTTCGAATTTTTTTTATTTAAATTAAATTTTTTAATTTGTTTTTTTAATTTTCTTTTTTAATTTTTGGATCGAAACTTTGAAAAAAATGAATATAATTTTTTGTTTTTTAATTTAATTTTTAATTTTTTTGCAAATATAATTTTTAAATTTTCTTTTTAAATTTTTAGATTGAAACTTCTTGCTAAAAAATTTAAAATTTTGAGAAAAAAATTTAATTTTAAAAATAAGGCCGTTATAACATCTGTCGGTGTACCCCGAGGCACCACACCAAATTTGGTTGAAATCGGTCAAGGGCTCTGGAAGAAAAAAAAGACTAGAACAGACAGAGAGATCCCTGAACTCTTTAATACATGTAAACCAGAGAACACACATTCATTTTGCCATTAAATGTGAAACTTATGACAAGTGTCATGCTAAATGAAAAACATTGTTATAATCACGGGTCAGTTTATAACATCATGCCGCACATATAACTCTCAGTATATTATGATTTGACAACAAACAAGTTTAACACTGATATCAAAATTATGGTGAAGAAAGATTGCAGGAGAATTTTCAATGCAGCCATTGGCCGGCTCAGTCGCTGATTGGTCGAAAATATCCGCTAATAATTATTTGATTGACAGCTGTGGAAAGGTCCATTATTCCAACCTTAGGATAGAAACAAATCCAAACTTTAGGCCAACCAGTGCAGTCTAAATGCTATGATTTTGCAATCTTCAGGTTCTGATTAAAAAAAATTCTCACCCTGGGCCGAACCATGGTATTCGTGTTCTTGTCATTATCGACTCAAAATAACTCATTATAAGTTCATTATGGGCCGACACTGACACGAATAAACCAACTCACAAAATACCAGATGTACGCTTTTATAATATGTTTTCATTGTGGCCCGCGCCATAAAACCGAATAACGGATATAAGTCCACTATCGGCTTAATTCAGAATAAAATAATCCAACATGATTCATGAACCTATATGCGAATAGTATAGGTCAATTATGAACCTAATTTCACGAGGATATGTTGATATAACAGTGCCTTTAATTTAGCCTGTCACTCACTATATATTTCATATTTAAAGACGAGAACACGGTGTATTCTTTGGTTTGTAAAGCAGCATATATAAGCACAGACTGTAAAACCAATTAATTTATTCTGCTCTTCTCAATTTAGAGCGTTCATTCCGGAAATGTGTAAAACACACACAGTCTCTGCCTGCCCGTGCTTCAACTAATATGACACTTGGTCTCTTATGGGTGTTTCCAATCGAATGACAAATCCACATTCGCAAAGTGCTTCTTGGAAAAACTCATCCATATACCAACACACCATCAGGTGCCTCTCAAGCTCTTCCTCTGCAGGGTATACCAGCATCTTCCGTGCGGAAATGTAATGTCCGGATTCGTCTCTGATATAATTCCCCTATTGGAGAAATACAAACTGTTTGACCATATGCGGTTATATCTGGATAAAGGTACGTTCCCTTCAAATGATGTCTGGAAGAAACTCGTCCATTCCAGTGTCGAGGCGGACTATTGAGCTTTATGGCATCAATCAGCTAGAGATAATCCAAAATTCACTCTTGTCTTCGATGTCATCCTTACCCTAACGACATGTGGAACATATGGCGGATATTGAAATCAAACCGACTTATATCGATGCCGCTAAGAAATCTTGCCTTGCTACTTAACAAGTCAACCTACGTCAACAACTCTGTATGCGGAATGTGCGATTCACGGATTGAATATGAGTTTTCGCATGTATTTTGGCTGTGCCAAGCTGCTGTTATAGTCCAAATTCGAAATAGTTACTGAGACCCGATTATTGACAAATATGGCAGAATATACCTCTTCCTGGACTCATTATCTATGTAGATACTGATGGCCCTCATACTGGGAGGTCAACCTGTGCCCATTCACACAGAAATAGCAGTGTTACCAGACAGCGTTATCATCGACACTGCCTTGTTTTATATCACTTGTGCCAACTCGTGAGGGTATAACACTTTATCGTCGACTGTCTGCTTTTAGCGGATAAGTCATATCCATCGTCTGAAATATAAATAACTCTATTGTGTAGTATTATGATTATCCAACAGTAAATAATGTTGTGTGAACAACCACTCTCTTAATGGAGGCAATAATATATATATATATATGATAACCGCGATGTATGCCCCACCCTTTTCCCGACTGTTGAATCACACATTGTATAACATGGTAGCAGACAAAGGGCGTGAAATGGATGATGAACTCACAATCGTGATTTGAATCTGTAAAGGATTGCTTCCAATCGGGAATCTCAGCACAAAATCCCGACGACGTCTGTCAATGCTCCAATCATCATTTGTATTTCAAGTGTCGATAGGAATCAGCGAGAAGGATTATACCGTGTGTTATTCTTACGCCCTCTCAATCAAATACCCGCTAATTATGAAGTCATTATGCACAGCGCGTGCCCGTAACGTCAGAATGTCGTCACTAATCCACAATTAATGATGTATTGCACATATTCGACGCTGATGGAGGTTTTGCTAATGCCATCAAAGTCTAACATGGACTTGGAGAAACAACAATTGATTTCGGGATTTCTTTATCACGTTTGGCGCGCAAGACAGGAAACAGACGTCGTGAGAATAGTTCGTGCATCGATTCTCCTCATCAGAAGATTACGTAAGGTGGATAAAAAACCACGACTCGGAGCCGGATACATCGCAATCGCCAATTTCCGGTTGTAATATCTATATATGCGCATTCTAAGGTGGCTGCCGACTGTCCAAATCATTGCACGTGACACTGGCTATAGTTGTGTTCTTGTGATCGTTAGATAAACGAAGTAGAATGTCGAGTCTGGTTTGTTTGTCTCCTGCCCTGGAATTGTGAAAGCATTATGAAAGTGGCTAATAATGTTCTTTTGGTCGTTAGATAAACGAAGTTATACATGTATAATGTCGAGTCTGGCCTGACCACAAATAAACTCGCCTGGCTCACATCGTTATGCAACGTGCCATTCCCTATAATGGCGCCCAAAGCAGGGCTGTGGCAAGGTTTATAGCCCGGGGAACAGTCAATACAACACAGAGTGTCAGCTTACTACTTTTTGAGATTTTTGCAGTTTATTTTACCACGAACCAGTCTATTAAACAAGAGATATACAAGAGCGCACCGATGATACCTCCTTTTTGGCTCTGCGTGTCACCGACTTGGTACCAGTTTAATGAAACGTTCGGCATTATATATTTAGCGGTGGTTTTCCCCATACAATGGCTGAAACCACATGTTGTCAACTTCTCAAAAAGTGTTGAAAGTGGACTATTTTGTCTAATTTGGTAAACATTTTTACGAAATCCACTCTTTATAGTAGGCCGGAAGTGCAAATCAGAAGGATCCGTTGATAATCTTCACCTACTGATATATAATGACAGATTATGACAGATTGAACATGTTTACACGAGTGAAGAGGTATTTGGGGATTTAACCCGGGAAGACTTGGAAGGGGCGGACCCCTTCCCTACAACCCACTTTGGAATTTTTAATGATACATGTAATGGTGTTACATTAACAAGAAGTGATGATGATGAAGTGGAAATGATCTATGTATATTTATTTATTTTTTTCTCCTTTGCCTTTTTTGTTCTTTCGGCTGATGCCGATGTTGTTGTTGTTGTTGGTTGAGATGTCGGTTGGGAACTGGCGGCAGCTAGGAGTTCATCTGTGATTTTTATTTGTTGTATCCGCCAGTCTCCGCGTTGACATCTCTATGGCTGCAAGGGCCGATTTGACTATATCGTCAGCAGAGCCGCTGCTGTTGTTCGTGTTGGTGGTGGAGATGAAGGACACCGGGCTGTGATGATATTCCAGTGTCCTTGGTGGTAGCGTGTCCATCTCCACCACGAAGTCGGCGGCAGGGACGTCCGGGTTACATCGGCGTCCCTGTCCCCGCTGGCCTCGATGACGACGGCAGGAACATCCCGGGTGTCAACGGCGTCCCTGCTTCTGGTGGTTTTATCATCGACGGAGGCCAAGTGGGGGAACTGGGCGTCTCTCAGTGCTCCCCTGTCTGCACTTGGCCCTCCTGTCGACGTCCATTCGGCGTCTGGAAGGAGGCTTGTTCTTCTTCCTCTTCTTCCCTGCTTCCTTGTTAGCCCCAAGTCCTGCCAAGCCACGGGTAGAGGAATGTACTACTGGTACCGAACCGCTAACTCCAGCTGACCCGCATTAACATGTATAGTCCAACCAACACAATGGGCCGACTGGAAGCTGCTCAGTGCGTGCAAAAGCTCGGTGGGGATTAAAGCTGAATCCATTTCCACCGAGCCTTCGACAAAAAACTCAAGGTCGCTCAACGGATTAGTGCAAAAGCGCTGGTGCACGTCCTCTCCGTCGAACGACCGGATCGATAATGAGGTTTCACGTGGTTTTGCCTGTTTATAACACTAACCTGGAAACCTGATCACACCATTGTACGAAATAGTGCTCGGATTCTATCAGCGTTTTGCGAACAATAATGTTTGAAATGATACATGTTTTATTTGATAGCTAGTGAGCTGACTACGGACAATGTGTAGCGCTGTTCGCTCGGTGTATATACGATTAGAGCGGAAGTCCACAAAATGTGGGTAAAATGTCGCAGGTTGCAGCGGTCTTATCTGGCCATCAAGGGAGATAAACACTTCGTGGAGTTTAATATTGTGTAGCGCCGATAAACAGACATGACAATCACGAAATACAAAGTAAGACAGAAACTATTGTCGAATTTCTCGCATTTTAAATTGGCATTTGTCCCAATTGAACTTAAAACTTGACCATTTTTGTCTGACTGTCCGGGAATTATGAAAGCATCGTGGCAGTAACGAGTTATGCTAGTTTGATCGTTAGACAAACGAAGTTGTACATGTACTATGCCGAGATTTGTCTGTACCCGGCGTCGCAGATTTGCCAGATTAGTTCGTGCATCGATTGTCCTCAACAGAAGATTTTGTAACGAGGATGAGAAACAACGACGGGGAGCGTGATCTGTCGTAGCCTCCTGTTCCCGGCTGTAATCCGACGGGGAGCCTGATCTGTCGTAGCCCCCTGTTCCCGGCTGTAATCATCGTCTTCCGTTTGCAGTCCACAATCAACAGGCTGATTATTATGACTAAAAATGATTGTGGAAACGAATGGCGATAATTTCTCTTCATGATTAGTATTCGTAATAATATAATTTAATTGATGTGAATTTGAATTTGGAGTGCCATGATTGGTAATGTCTATTGGCATACTTTAATGTGGCCCTGACTGTTTAGGGATCACGTAAAGCTGAAAGAAGTATTGTGACAGTAGCGAGTTGTCCCATGAATAGATGAAATTATACATACAAAAAATCACGCCCAGCTTGTACGCCCAGCATGGATGGGTGGGTGACAATCAATGAATTCCTTTGATTGTGTTGGCGATCTGAGATAGTGGACACTCAATATCCAGGACTTCAAAAAGAACGGTTACATTTCCGAGTTGTGGTATTGTGATCGTTAGATAAACGAAGTTATAGAATGTACAATGCCGAGTCTGGTTGGTACCACACCAGGCAATTCTTTAAGGATTGGCCATTTATAAATGGACAATCCGTACCTAAATTTTCATTAATTAATGGTCAATCCGACCACGCGTGGTACGCGTGGTCGATTGTCCATTTAGAAAGAACCATTAACGCTAATCATTTAATTTAATTTGTATTAACTAAATAACGGATATATTTGAAGAAGAGTTTTTGACGAAATAACGGAGATATTTGAAGAAGTGTTTTTGGCGAAATAACGGAAATATTTGAAGAAGTGATTTTAAAGAGCATATGATATGCTACTTATAATCGGAAATATTTGAAGAAGTATATTTTTAAATTTAGGTACGGATTGTCCATTTATTAATGGACAATCTTATGCGCATTAGGTGCAGGCCACCACACATGGGGCCAGGTTAAAACGTTTTGAGATTTCCGTGGTTTTGGACCACGAATCAGCAATGTACACGCTGGGCCGAAAAATATTTTTGCCAATGTTTTTTTGGCCAATTCTGATTTTTTTTGGCCAAATTAAAAAAAAACTTTGGCCAAATTAAATCTTCATTTTATGGTCTCACAATTAATCAATATTTGTGTTTTATTTAATATCTAATATTCTATATAATTATGTCCATACGTTCGAATACTTTCTCTAGACGTCTTTAATTCGACCATTGTTACTTTACAATATACCACTACTCACCTTCTACCACCATTCAGCCTTATATGACAGACAAAGGATTCATTATTATTAGGGGGGGGGGGGCTCGGTGGCTCATTCGGTAAAGGGTACAACTCCAAGCCGTTTCGCCCTCCAGCGCTGTCGATAAGGGTTCAAATCCACATGTTTCCATCGTGGACTTTGTAACTCGAAATCGTTATCTAGTGGAGTTACCAGTTACTCGCCGATGGCCGGTGGTTTGCCGCACATGGTTTATCAGCCATTGAAATCACTGTTAGATTAGTCGCAAGTGTTCGGATTTCCTCCACCACTAAAACTGGCAATGTCGTGATATGGTCTTAGTTGCTAAAGCGACAATAAACCCCAATCAATCAATCATTATTATTAATCATCATTACTGTGTTATTGCGTTTGGTGGCCCATCGTTTGATCGCGCACTGCCATGAGTGTCCTTTGTTATCCATTAAGCTGCATCACCTGATCAATTAGCAGATCATACTATAAATTTGATTCTCATGTCGCTCCCGTTGCAAAACCAATTTGGGTTTTATTAATTAGATTTCCGATTTTGGGGTAAAAAAAAAAACACACTTTGGCCAAATATTTTTTTTTGGGCCTTTTTCGACAAAAAATGGCCATTGGCCAATTTGGTCTATAGCAGCTTGTACCCTATTCAACAATTGCGTAGCGCCAATAGACAGACAGGAGAATCATAACAATGGACGACGATAGCCATTAGCATTCCCAAAGCATTCTTTCTACATTGATGTTCAAGACTCGTATTACATCCGAAAACAATAAGAGAGAAACAGTTGTCGAATTTCGCGGCTTAGACTGGTCCTTGTCCAAATTGAACGAGCGGTCCGATTCGTGTAGTAACTTGACAGACATTCTGTTGATGTATATATGCCAACTTGGCTCAATTGGCTCATTTGCAACGTTACGTGCATTTGCTTTGGTTGAGTAAATATGTGCATATACCATCAACAAACGCCGACATATTACGATACAATGTAGACATAAATCGTTGCGAATCACAATACATAGTCATTAGCGGGTGTCACACGTCCCACAGTTACGGTGTCGTAATATTATGTCTGCTGTCTTGCTATACCGCTGGTCGAGTAAAGTGGTGAGCGATATACATAAGTGTATCACAGTAACTATATAGGAAGGTGCTTGGGTTTTTGAGACAGTGCACATTTGGGGGAGGGTCGCTTCGGTGGCCATGTGGTATTGGCGCCTGATTTTGAGTCTCAAGACGCGCTCACGGGCGGGGTTCGAATCCCACCCAATCCAAAAAAAAAGAAGTGTATTGTCTCAAAAACCTATGCAGCTTCTAAAAACCGGCGTATGCATTAAACGGACTCTATACGTGTGGCACCGGCCATTCAGACAAAACCCCGATATGTGAACCACGCACCAGGACGAAAACAACTGTCTCTTACAAAGTTATGTCCTTGGAATCACCACCGTAAACAATGGGAACTCGTCAGCAATTCCTAGTAAATACACCTCTAAGTGCGACTAATTATTTCTTGTTATGGGGTCCAGTATTATGCATCGAGATAATGGGCAGGAATCCTCGTAGATCGTCGTCTTGACGATTAGGGTGATAATAATGATGATTATTGTGATGATGATGATGATTATGATGATTATTGTGATGATAATGATGATGATTATGATGACGATGATGATGCTGTTGTTGATGATGACGGTGTTCGCGATGACGATGCTGATAATGATAGTTTTGACGATGAAAGTGTTGATGATTATTATTGTGATGACGATGATGATGATGATGACAACGGTGATGATTATTAATACGACGATGATGATGTTGATAATGACGGTGTTCGCGATGACGATACTGATAATGATAGTGTTGACGATGAGGGTGATACTGATAATATATATCTTTATTTATGATGATGATGATGACGACGATGATGGTGACGATGACGGTAATGATGATGATGACGATGATTATTATGACGATGATGATGTTGATGATGATGATGATGATGTTGATGATAATGATGATGATGATGACGATGACGATGATGATGATGATGACGATGACGGAAATGTTCATGATGACGATGAAGAAGAAGAAGATGATGATGATGATGATGATGATGTTGACGATGATGATGATGATGGTGATGATGATGATGATGACAATTACAATGCTCGTGACGGCGAGAGATGGATCAGAGAATAAAACACATAAACATACATAACCGTACCATAGTAACTGCATGCAAATGAAGGCTATATAACGTGCGACACCAGCAATTCATCAGACAAAAGCCCTATATATGTGAACCTTCATGAAGTAAACAGCATAGATTCTCTCTTATATATATAGCTCATGTCCCTGGAATCACCACCGTAAACACTGGGAATTCGTCAGCAATTCCTAGTAAATACTGTTCTAAGTGCGACTAATTATTTCTTATTATGGGCTCCAGTATTATGCATCGAGATAATGGGGCAGGAAATTAATCCTCGTTGCGTTTTGTATATGGTCTATGTCCCAATGAAACCCGACGTTAATCGACGCCGCAACAATGGATCAAAGTTCCCTATTGTTCTCACAACTTTTTGTTGTATTAATTCGAAGGAGAATAAATTGTTATGTATTGGTACGACCGGGAATAATTATTCCATCAAAGAGTATGAATTTGTGGTCACGGTATACCAGGGGCCTTATATTGTTTAGATTTTCTTCAGATGGAATCGCGCACCATGAATAGTTTAGTTGACACGGTTCAAGATACTAAAATGTGTAGCAGTGTCAGGTTCGTGGGTCTGGTTATTCATAAGACATGTCCGTAGTGAGTGATGTTTTTTTGTTGGGATATTGTTAGTTGCATTGCAAGGAGTGTGAGAGGCCGAGCTGTCACAATGAGATCAGGATTTTCTGTGAAGGTGACCCAGTGTCGCAGACTGCTGCGGGAATTACCAAAGAGTCTTGGCTGATGACATCGGCTTAACCTGAAACATGTGGACAATATTGACTAGACGGGATTCTAAAATTGTAAATTATAGCAAATCATCTGATCCAATGGACCCTGGAATAATTTAATAAATCGCGCTACAAAGTTTTTGGTTTTGGTTGATATTCTCGCTTGATGACATGATTTTACGACTAAACCCATAACAATTGAACAATTTTCCTGAATGTAAAACAAATTGAAGTTTAGCAACAAACAATCGTCAGGACCGACACAGTTAATGATGGCAACTGAGCACCGTAAAGGTGGGAATTCGGCGCTAATGACCCGACAGCAATCTTTGCTAACTATGAATGCACGTAGGAGTTCTAGTAACACGGATGTTATCATACCATTAATAAAGATTTCTGGCGACGAACAGAATGAAAATAAAGAAAGCACGAGACAGAACAGCGGCACGAAAAGGACCACTGTGGTATGTGCGTTTTTATGAAGAAAATTTTGACATTGAGAAAAAAGACGTGGAGAAATAGTTTCCGTGGGGGTGTCCACATTGGGATTTCCAACTGCATAACCCTGTAGAAGGTCGAAATTTCCAATTTGATTATGGCTCTAGTTCATTGCATCGTACATAGAGCACACGAGTGTATTTTCCACTAATTCATGGCTCAAATTAATTCATTTGTTGCATATATTCTGTTGATTATAAAAGGAGATGGTCCCATAAATGACCGGATTAACTGTACATAACCCCTTTAATGTGGAAACCATAAACAAAACACATATACACTATGTACATGATATATTTCCACTACACATGTTAGTTTCACATTACATGTACATTATATATAAGTAACACATGCAATGTAAACATCACGAATCCAACTATCGATCGACTCACAAAAATAGTGATATATACAAAACTGAAATAAATTACATGCTGTTCATGCCAGATCACCAGTATAGTGTATGCGACCACAATTTTCTGAATGCTAATTTAAGAAATATACTCACCCTTTTCAGGAGCGATATATTAGCTATTTAATAAATAGAGCATGCCTTGAAGTTGACCACGCGGATTTAGTGCGCAGTGTGTGGGTATTGTTCACGACGCGAAACGGAGTGAAATGCCGGTATACACCACCCAGTGGGCATGCACTTCACCGCGAAGTCAACGACAAGACATTCTCTATTTATTATAATGACGGACGCTTTGGATCGTGTATAGACAATATCCGATTTTGTGACGTCACCAATTATTTTCTGATGCGCCACTGGTGTTTTTAATTTAGGCGATCGCTTTTGTCGCACAGCAGATCGGTGGGCTTACAGCATTAATGTCGTAATCGGAAATAAACGTCTGTGTCTTTCAATTGCCGGCGTTCCAAAATGAGGGGAGTTACTATCGGAATTATGACAGTGAAGTTCATTCATAGCGGTCGTTTAAATTTTATTGAGAACATAATTATGACATATTAAGGACTGCCAAATACAAAGTTATCGCGAATTCGGTCGATGGTGAAAGCTACATGATGACGTTGTTTGTCGAGTTTCGTTGAAATCGACATGACATTTTATGAATGAAATGAACATGAAATCGACAAGGTGCTTCGCATAGTGCACATCTAAATCGGATTGCGCACACAGCGTCACTAATATAATGGTTAATTGCAGTAAAATACTCTCATCTCGACAACAACCAATAGTCTTGACTTTTGAATACTTTCAGTTTGATGTTGGGAGTTTATATTCTATAATAATTTGTACAAAACGAAGAGCTTTTAAATGTTTTTTTTTTAGGTTTTAAGTCTGAGGTGGTGAGCTCGTAGTCTGTTTGCATTGTGAATCTCTTATTTCTCACATGCCCTGATGTATGATTGACCTAATTTATACACAAAATTGCTAGCTATACTACCCACTCTTTCGACGAACCCTTGTGCATGTCTGGAGTGAAAATAATCATAATCACACCACGATATAAGGCCTAAGTGAATCTTATTTGATGGGAATACGCATCTATGAAGTTATTTTTAAGATTAAAAAAGGCACATTTATATCCTAGCTTATGCGTGTGGTTAAAAATAGCTATGGTTCGTTAATTACGCTAGAGTATGGTCATATTATTTCACCGAACAATTCAAACTTGTAGCTTCCCTTCATAAGACGTTAAAATAAATAATGTGCAACTCGTTTCACTGAGAACAAATACCCTGTATGATATATCATCTTACCGAAAAACAGATTAAGAGAAATATAATCGTCGCAAGACTGTGTTGAAATCAAGTTCAATGAAATGAAACGCGCAGTATTTATGTTTTGTATTGAATGCACCAAAACCCGAAACTGTAGTACAAGGTAAATTCAGACGAATGTTGCCACTTCGCAATTTGACGTCGGGGACTCAACTCCGCTGTGTTGTCAGTCTAAATAAGTTTAGACCGTGTTTCATTTCAATCAACTTACGGTCTAAGGACTCTTATGGTTAAACTTATTTCAAACTGGAGAAATCTAACCGCGATGAAAGTAATGAAATGGAATCTGCATATGTATAAGACTGCCATGTAGTTTATCCGCGTATACAGTAATGCCCAAAGTAATTGACCACTTAACCACAGGAAAATATGGCTTGTTGCCATTCATCGGAAAGCTCTCGGCGAGAGCTTTCCGATGAATGGCAACAAGCCATATTTCCGACTAAATCCTGAAAAATTACCCATAATTCTGCTGTGGTTAAGTGGTCAATTACTTTGGGCATTACTGTAGATATATATATATATATGGGTGGGGAGAAACTTCTCAGGTGCCTGTGGTGTAGACATGCGTGTGTAGGTTGGTTCTCACCAGGTTATGTTATGACTGCAGACGTGAGTCGCTGAGTGGTTTCCCTTGTCACGACGACATAATTGGTCACGAGGAGTATATGGCTCCAGGAGAAATGATAAATTAGATTCAGTCATCCAAATGCACTCTTGGGATTTCGCCAGTCGACAAGCGAAGAAATACAAACGATTTCGTGCCACTCAATTTATATGGGGGTGTCTCCGTCATTTGGGTAGAGATATAGGTGCGATATGTTGATTAAAGGCCCGTATATATGGCCTTGGTTGTAGGTTACAATTTAGAAATAATAGTTACAGAATTATGTAAGTTTTCTCTACACTAATAGTATAGTATAGTGGTAGTATGAATCCGATATTATCCACAAAACACACTTTGTGCGAGCCGAGCTCGAGCATTGTTTATATACAGCACGTAAATAGTGTGCGACAAGCAAAACACTCCAACACCGATGCGATTTTTTTTTGAGACAGTGATCCACGGTGATCCATTCAATACCGAAATCTTGAGTGACGAGTATTAGCGAGCGCTATATTGGTATGTTTTAAACAATATGGTGTCAACTTTAACCAAAATCCATTAGTGGCGTCTCCCCGGTGTTGAGTTATTTACGTATCGATACTCTTTACGTACTGTACTGTATAAAAATATGGCTGCCGTTTACTAACACAGCGTACGATCTCGACAATAACATGCTAGTTATGCAATATTTATGGTTGGTGTAAGAACAATTTTAATATTCTTTCTGTTTATGTCTGTTTTAACGGATGTGCCTATTTTAAAAGCAATAACCATCGAAGGCCAGTCGTATCTTTAATACACGAACTACCTACTGTATCTGTGGTCTTTAAATCCTCCGGTAAAGTGCTAACAATTTTCCACTTTTTTCAATTTTTAGCTCGGAAGTAAGAAATAGCGTTAATTTTTACACTTGACACCTTTCGCACAATTAAAGGCATGTATGGCCTTCGTGGTGGGTATTGCTGTTAAAAATGTCACATCCGTTAAATCCGCCATAAACAGAAAGAATATTAAAATTTAGACAGATTTTGTTCATAAACCAATCATAAATATCGCGTAAGTAGTATGTTATTTTCAAGTTTGTATGCTTTGTTATGTAAACAAAAGCCAAAAACGTTACAGAACCTGGCATTAGTTTACATAACAAAGCGAATGGACTTGGCAATAACATACTATGTACGTGATATTTATGATTGGTATAAGAATAAAATAGGTCTATATTTTAATATTATTTCTGTTTCTGGCAGTTTTAATGGGTGTGGCTATTTTAACAGCATACTCACCACGAAGGCCATCCATACCTTTCGCATAATTAACTACTGCGTATACAAATTACGAATAGGCCGGGTACTATGTCACTACAATTTGTGTTCTTTCTATTTGTTGTCGTTTTTGCCTGTCCGTAGTTACGAGTATACGGTTTCGGATTGTCAACAAAACTCGCAAATACACCATATAGTAATAAGTTCCAGATCGTTTCTTGTAAGCCGGTGCATTACACGTATTAACCCTTCCATGACTGGATCTGCGCTGGTGCGGCATTAAATATCCAATGTGCCAGTGCATTCTCTTATATAAGAGATTGCGTTGGCTTACAATGTCAAGGTAATTATTGTTGGGCCAATGTAAACTCTTATTGAACTTGTTGAACTGATTATCTGAATAGTCCTAAGGGAACTACTCGTCAATGATACACAGAAAAGGAATTAAATTATTGCATATGAACAATCTACTTGTTGGCATCCCGAATACTCCTAACAAACAAAATGTGAAACTGTTCAAAATAGTCCAGCATTTTATCGCGGAGACTAAACGTTTCTAGTTAAATTTTACGATACTAAATTTTAGTTTACCAATTAACACATAAGTTTTTCGCCTCAGCATAGCATGCACAGTCGGTGTTGGCACCCCCACAAATGATTCCCATTCTCACCCTTCCTCAATAACTGTTACAATCTTCCATCATCATCTTTCCCAAATTCCCATTCACCACATGCAGCTGTAAATAAGTTACTTATTGTGCCACTTTGTTAAACAAATAATTTGTATCAATGTATATCGGAGAGGGGCTCATTAAGTTTTGTAACTTGTGCCCCAATCCATTTTGTATTATACTACAAATAAAATATGTTTAAAAAAAAAAAAACTCGTCAGTGGGTATTTAGCATAGAAATGGTTAAGGTGAAGTCATTTACCGTGGCGATGGGCCATGGGTTATCGCCGGTGACACTAACATACACTGACGAGGTGTAACTACTCAGCCGAATAATCGGCTAGAGATGTGAAAGGGCTTATGATGACAACAGCGCATTCTCACAATTTGTAATTATCTAGAAGTACTAATTTGTCGTCTTCTGAAGTAGCTGACAGTGCTTCGTACTTAACAGCATCAGTTTGACCTAACAGCATCATAGCAATTCAGCAGGACCCAACCGCAGCATAGCACATCAGCAGGACAACTTGACCGGGGTGATAAAGGGGACATTACCAACAAGTGTATGCCAGTGTCCGGATATTCAAATATATATACTGTAAGGTCAACCCTCAAAATTTGTTCAGCTGTGTATTGGGTTTGCATTGATACACACCCGATATATTATGCACAGTAATACCCACCCCATGGTATTGTCTGACGATTGCACAATGCTATTTTGCTGCACTTTATAGTAGTATATGGAAGTCACACTAAAAATACTTGTTGGAAAATGAAACTACTCAGCTGAAACAAGTGCAACCCATGTTTGGTCTAAAAATTCGAAATGAAGTTTTTTTAGGCATGAAATGTTCAACTGTTGGAGCTCCGTGGTCCAGTGGTTAGCGTACCGGACTTGTATTCGCTGTAAACACAACAATATGGGTTCGCAGCGCGTCGCTGGTCTATTGTGAGCCTTCACATGCACAGCAGTGGCTTGGCCGCCTTGAGCGACGTCCAATTGTCGGATTGCTCGCTGTTTTAAATCCCGCGCCAAGTTGTGACCCTGAAGCAAGGTCGCTCGTACTGCATGTGTCGGCTTCGCATCACTCATGCGTTAAACGAGTACCAGTCAGCTTGTCATACTGATGAGTATCAGAGCATGTTCTGATCAAACTAGAGCAGCCCTTGCAATAGCTGCAGCCGGTTCATTGGTTGGCTTGTACAAATGACTGGGGCAATATTGCTATGTTTAAAAGCGTGTTAGAGCTAGTAGTTGGTTAATCGCTATATAAAATGTTCATAACTACTGAAAACCAACCTGGTATTGGGTTCGAATTCACACACCCATTATGCATCGCAGGGACCAGAAAAAATGTTTCAAATCGGGAGAAGTCACTTCTATACATAGACCAGTACACAGGCGTCAGCATAGAGGTTTTAAATTGGGAGAAGTCACTCCCTACACCAATACACAGGGACCACTAGTTCCACTACTTATCCATGTTGGTTATTAGGGAGAAGTGGATTGCAATCATGGAGAAGTAACACTAGCTGAAGTTCAGTTTAAATACACCCACACATCTATAATCCAATAAGTATTATACAACACAAGAGCCCATATATAAAACCATTATAGTGAGTAAGAACATCATTATAATCAATAAAGATACTTCGCTGTGGGGAATAACTTGGGACAAATACATACTGGTGTATGGGGGAGAAGTCGCTTCTCTCTGGGACTTGTCGTTGGTACAAAATAGGAAGATATGACACATTTTAGGGAGAAGAAGTCCAGGCTGGGCATTGATGCATGGTAACATCCACACCAACTTCTAGTAAGTGACATCATTTCGGAAATTTCTATACGTCACAGATTTGTTTTTCGGTCGCCAAACGACCCAGTGTCTGGGTGTAATCAGTTCGGGTTAAAACACAGACTTCAGCTATTGCAGTACCTAGTCTGGAGAATTTATTGGGGGGATTATATCCATTACCACATCAAGGATTATCGCTGTGTCGCTATAAATAACTTCTGCATTGAATGCATGCAGTATGATAGTGTGACAGACAATGTTTATAGCGCTATTTTGAGCTATGTGGCGAATCTAACACTGTACAGTCATTCCGACAATTACCCGAATGGCTGCATCGCTTTGTTGATAACTGTTGTGATTGGTTAACACTGAAGCAATGTTTGCGGGTGGTAATGGACCCCCCCCCCCAATTCTCCAGACTCAGTTCTGCAATAGCTGTCGAGTCTGAATTTTAACCAGAAATGGGGTGAAATATGACTGTGACATCTGCAATCCACAGAAGGACATGTCGACGCGACACAGACATCACGTCACACGAAACGACGCGTTATTTAATTACATAAAGCAGCTATCCGAGAGTTAATTCTGTGCAGATTTGTGGAAATTGAACGACGTGCTCGTTACAATGGGGATCGGATATGCACCGTGCATGAGACTCCATTCCAAGCATCTGATCCCTTCCGATGTTAAAAACGTATTATGGACTTGTTCGGGTGCTTGAAGCCGATAAGTTAGTATGCATGCACTAAGGCAACTGGGGGAATGTAGCATTCTACTAACATCGCGGAAAATTTCCAACAAATCGACCGTACCACTCCCTAGAAAACATTGTCTGACGTACGCTCAATTGTAAATATTTACATATTGATTTGGGACGCAACTATCTACATGTTGATTCGGGACGCAACTATCGGCGATAAACAAACGCAAATGATATCGCCACCGAGAGTCACTGCATTTAATTAATATATAGGAATGATGGTGCGTGTTCTAAATTTGGATATAATATTTGTAAAAATAACTACTTTGAGCAAGATTATTCTCCATTCGATCACCCTATCGGAGTGTTTCGTATCACTTTAAGTGACGAGCAGTGCCTTGGGTCGTGTTATCATCTATAGTCTCAAATCAACATTGTTTTTAATTACTTTTCCCCTTTTATTCAGTTTCTATATCCTCTAATTATGAGAAGATAAAATGCACAATTGAGGTGATTAATGTGTGAACATCACCAACTTCAACCGAGGAACTTCTATCTGATCCTAGGACTCCCATGCATAGCAGTTGAGGCCTAAGCAGAATGAGGTCCCCAGATGGTGAATTTGGTGACGTTAGCCCACGTGTGGGATATATAGCCTCACTAAATTCACCTTCTATGGGCCTAATTCTGCAAATGTCAGATGCACTATTCCAAGGCTTGGACAGAACATGGGACAATATTCGAGATTTGGTCTAAGAATAACACATCTACTATATATTTTGGAACTTCTGTCTGCCTGTATGTCGGTCTGTCTGTCTGTGTTATAGACTCGAAAACTGCTCGACCGATCCGACTCAAATTTGGTATGTAGACCTAATTTGATACGGAAAACAACATGGGCGTGTCAATTTTCACGTGCGACCGTGTCCTTGACCTTGGCCTCGCTCATTAACACCCATGTACATGTAGGCATGTTTCTGGCAAAGCAATCCGGGTCCAATTTCACGTGCGACCGTTCCTTGACCTTGGCCTCGCGCATATACGCTCCTATAGGCATGTTTCTGGACTGATCGAACAATAAATTTTTCTTTATCCTAATAAGTTCAATGTTGTTCGCTCAGTATTGTTCAGGTCTACTTTGATTCCGGGTCAATCCGGGAACAATATGGGTCAAATCCCTAAATAGCCCGGACGAAGTCGGGCACATCAGCTAGTTATATACTAAATACTGATTTGAAACTAAAACTACTAAAACAAGTTGAACCATAAGTTGGTCTGATATTTTCGACTGAAGTTGGTCCATGCATGAAATGTCCAACGGTTGAAAACGCTGACCAATGTTACCTTGCTGGTGTTATGTTCACACTCATACATCCATTTGTCATAGTGACAACCACCCCAACGGCTTATCGTGATTTCTGAACTGTCTATATATTCTCTTAACAGTATTTCACATCGCTAAACGACCAAATGTCTGGATGCATTATAACTGTGACATTTGCAATCAAGAGAAAGAAATGGCTAACACTCACTGCCACGTCGGCGTGACACGGACGATGATGTCACACGAAACTACGCGATATTTAATTACATACAGCAATTGCCAGTGAGTTAGTTCTGTGCAGGTTTGTAGGGAATTGAACGACAGGCTCCGAACGCCGGGCGAATATGAATAACGCATTTCACACGCAGACATGAGGAATTCGGCTCAGCACTCTGTGATTCCAGGCCGCTATATATATCGCGTGATTTTCTATCACCAGAACACCTGAACATAGGTTTATTTTCAATAATTGGGAGGGTACAATTTGTCTATGCCTTCATTAACTGCTTCGGTGACAAAAAAAATAGATATTCAAAATATTGGCGTAAATATCAGTCACATTGCGAACCGAATGATATATTCTTGGTTTATTCCAAATTGAGTTGTACAGACACCATTTGAACGAGAAAATTTTTGTCAACATAAACTGGTTGTAGAGACACACATTTCCATCCTGCTCTGCATACCTCGCATACCTGAACAATCGGACTCGCGACACGACACAATATCAAACATGTATTATGTGAGGCCCGAGACGAGACGATTTCTCAGCAAAATCACCACGCATTCTGCAGTAATCGGCCTCGCGAGTCCGATTGCTTTGCTCGATTGCTGTGCTTGGTCTCACTTTTGCACCTAATGCGCAATAAGATTGTCCATTAATAAATGGACAATCCGTACCTAAATTTTCAATTAATGGTCAATCCGACCACGCGTGGCACGCGGCTTGTGATTGTCCACTAAATCACGACATATATAGATAATCCTGCATGTTAGCTTCATATTTAATCTGAAGGGTAATAACTCTATAAAGAATGTACCTTTACTAAATAACGGCGATTTGTATGAGAAATTGCAACTCTGGTGAAATATAAGTAAAATTCTTCTATTGGGTAGGTGGGCTTGCTGCTGGATGTTTGGGGGAAAGCTCTTTAAAAACACTTCTTCAAATATTTCCGTTATTTCGTCAAAAACACTTCTTCAAATATCTCCGTTATTTCGTCAAAAACACTTCTTCAAATATCTCCGTTATTTAGTTAATACAAATTAAATTAAATGATTAGCGCTAATAGTTCTTTCTAAATGGACAATCCCAAGCTCGCATGCCACGCGTGGTCGGATTGACCATTAATTAATGAAAATTTAGGTACGGATTGTCCATTTATAAATGGCCAATCCTTAAAGAATTTCCTGCACGTTTGACAACGTCGGTTCATGGGAAACTCACATAACTGATAGGGCATGGAAAAAGGTAAATATAATTAGGAAGCACAAATTCAGACTGAGCAGAAAGACCCTTGAAAATATATATCTTGCTTTTGTTTGGGATAACATACCAAAATATATGAGCAATTATATCGAAGATATACAGTGTGAAATGGCACGAATAGTCACTGGGGCCACGAGAAGTACCGGTGATCTCAACCTACTATATTAGAAACCGGTTGGGAAACAATTGCCTCACGTATAGAACAAAACAGAAAATGATACAATTTTTCAAAATGACTAGTAACCAAGCTCCGATTCCACTCCATCTGGTTACAATTTTAGGCATGTTAGTATCTACCCGCCTGGCAGCAATAGACATATTTACATGAATACTTTTCTGCCTTCGGCTACACGAGCATGGACTAGTTTATCGAATTCAATAAAATCGCCAAACATGCACACTTGAAGAATTTAAGCGTAAATTAAACAATGACCGTGCGAAAATTGATAAATTTTTATCTCCAGTGTTATTCCAGGAAAGCCCAAATATATCATACTCGTATTAGATTAGGTTGTAGCAACCTGAACCGTGACCTTGTTATTAATCACTTGAAAGAATCGCCATTGTGCCAATGCGGTAGTTTTGAAACTGAATCAGCTTACTATTTCTTCTTCCGATGCCTTCTTTACGCCAGAATTAGATCAGAACTTCTAAGTAACTTACCCGTAAGTATGAGAACAACCGATGTTCTATTGTACGGATCTCACGAACTTGCAAACAAATTAAATTCCAAAATATTCTTGGCGGTACAGAAGTTTATTTTAGACAGTGGCCGTTTCTCATAGATCACTTCAGGTGACGCGGCTAGATTCCATTTGCATTAACCGTCTTTTCTCCTCTGTTGTGACGCATTCGTGCAAGTGATTTCCCCACTGAACCGAAATGTTGTTTTTCTTGTTTTGTATCGAATGAATATTGTGTCAAACCTCTCTCTTCCTCTCTCTCACACTCACTCTTTCGCTCTTTCACTCTCGCTTTCTCTTTCTCTTTCTCTCTCTCACCCTCACCCTTAAATCCCGTATTACAATGTTATACCCACATCTCAATCCTAAACATGTAATAGCATTCCAATCAATCAAAACTATATATTCCATCTGCTTTACCTCAAGTGATATACCCGATTTCTGCATATAGTTCTTGTTTGCTTTCTACACCGTTGACAGTAGTTCTTTTTTTTTCGTTACCAAACGTCACGACATAGTGTCTTGATGAAATATGATTGTGGCATTTGCAAACCATAGGACGAAATGTCCAACATCCACTTCCATGGCGCCGTGACACAGACGATGGTGTCAAACGAAACGACGCGTTATTTAATTACATAAAGCAATTGTCGGTGAGTTATAGTTCTGTGCAGATTTCTAGGAAATTGAATGACGTGCTCTTAACAACTGGAAGCGGATATGCACCGCGCGTGAGACTCCATTCGAAGCATCTCATCCCTTTCGATGTCTTGTAAATTGAGTGACGACCAATGTCGTGGCTCGTGTTATCATTCTCTTCCCAGTCCCACCAGCTATACTAAGCCTGCAAATAGCATGTCAGTCATTTGCAGAATGAGGCTCCCAGTGGGTGAATTTAGTGATGCTATCCCACACAGCGGTCTAGCATAACCAAATGCACCCTATAGGAACCTCATTCGGCTTAGGCTTCATATTCTGGGAAGTATCTATAGTCTCAAATTAACATTGATTTTAGTTACTTTTTCTGGGAAGTTTCAATATTCCCTAATTTGGAGAAGATAAAATGCATAATTGAGGTGACTAAATTAATGGGTGAACATCACCAACTTCAATTGGGGAAATTCAATCTGAGTCTTTTGGTCTGCAATATCAGTTGAGGCCTAATCAGAATGATGTTTCCAGAGGGCGAATGTGGTGACGCTAGCCCATGGCGGGATAGCGTCATTAAATTCACCCTCTGGAGACATCATTTTGCAAATGACAGTCACACTATTTGCAGGCTTACCAGCTGCCAGATATCAAATCGGTGCTGAGAATGATTAAGAAATCTAAATGTCCCCCAGGGTATGGCGGTTTGATTTTAATTGATGATTACTGACTGTGAGACATGTCTAGGAATTCGTTCGACCGATTTCGCTATACAGAAGTAATTTGTTAAAGCAACAATCCCCCTTTTTCCAGTGCATCAAACTAACAATTGAAGTAATTGTTTGTTTGGTTGGCGATCATCGTCGTATCAGCTACTGTGTCATGTCATGACGAAGTACTCATAATACGATATATAGTGTGCATGTAGTATAGTATATATGAACTTCGCGGTTTAGTAATTTACTGACTCCCCACTTAAGGACCTAATCCCTCACTCAACCATCATGGCTCTATTATTGATCTACCGTATATGTACTGCCTTCCAAAGAAGCTTACTAACACTTGGAACAAACGTCGCACTACCGACGAATCGAATTCAATTATTTGAATTAGATTCGTCGGTAGTGCGACGTTTGTTGCAAATAAATGCGAGTAGACGCACTACCGACGAAGAATGCGTGTGGTCAACACGAATTTAATTGCTGATGCGTCTGAGATCCGTGTTTGAAACAAACGTCGCATCACCGTCGACTCGAATTTAATTCGGAGACATGCAAACGAGCTGCATAATGATATGCTAATGAGGGAATTCCAATTTAAACTGGAAAACACCAACGAGAATGACGTAATTTGGTGGTATTTGAATTCGAGTCGACGAAAGTGCGACGTTTGTTTCAAATTAAATGCGAGTAGACGCACTAAATAAATATTTAGTCCGTTTGGATATACACGCTATAATGTGCATCCATGGACGTGTGCAAATTTAATATCAACGATGGGTTGAAATTGTTCTTGTAATTTGATTTTCCGGCAATGAATTATTGGGGAATTTGTTGTTTTTAGACCAACATTTGCATATTTTCCTACTTTTGGTCCAACATTTTGACTGAAATGGCCTGTGTCCTGGTCCCTCATGACCCCCGTGGCCAGCCAACAAAAACTGCTAATTATTTTCCTATGCTTCTATTCAAAATTATGAACTTTAATGGTCATCAGATGGAAAATTTCCAACCTTCGTGGGGGTGTCAGGTTGGAAATTGTCAGCACTTGGAAAGCTTGAGGCCAGTCTAATGCTATATAGGTTTTTGCGGTTTTCATGTTCAAAGTTTTCTCCCGCTGTGCCAAACTATGATCGGATTTTCAGGTTCAGATCTGTGATTTTTCTTCTACTGGCAGAACCATGGTCCGCCCAGTGCATTATCACAAGTCTACTGATCCATTCAGAATAGGCTATTATCCAGGCATGTGAAGGAACAGCCAAGGGGGGTGCAAATTGAATTACGCAAATTGATTTGCCCCACCCCCAACCGAGACCCTATAGCCGTACGTCCCTGCCCGCCATGATTATTTTACCACGTGGTTTTAGATAGGCATACTGACGCAATATATAGTGATATTGTATCTCACGTGACTTTGTTATTGAAATCAAGCTTTCCGATTGGTTGGCTACTCGACTCTATTAGTCGTAGTTGTATACTACGCCTTCAAGTCTCTCCCATCGTAGTTTTGACTACTAAAAATAGTAACGAACACTACATCAAACTTTGTTCTGAAACTACTTGTTATTTCGCCGCTGATCCAAATTAAAGCTTCAGTAAGGCGAACATCAATTGTCTGAACTTAGTAAAAGTTGAAAATAGTAGTTTCCTACTGCTAAATCAAAATTACAAAGGTAAATTATAATGAGGTTTAGAGAGACTTACATTCAGTAAATTATAATGATGTTTAGAGAGACTTACATTCAGTAAATTATAATGATGTTTAGAGAGACTTACATTCAGTAAATTATAATGAGGTTTGTAGAGACTTACATTCAGTAAATTATAATGAGGTTTGTAGAGACTTACATTCAGTAAATTATAATGATGTTTAGAGAGACTTACATTCAGTAAATTATAATGATGTTTAGAGAGACTTACATTCAGTAAATTATAATGAGGTTTAGAGAGACTTACATTCAGTAAATTATAATGAGGTTTTAAGAGACTTACATTCAGTAAATTATAATGAGGTTTGTAATTTCTGCATTTGTTCGATACAATATAATAATTAGAGTATGACTTGTCGTGAAATACGCCGATATAGTGCATAGTGCGGTTGTGTAGTTCACTCCGCTTCGCGTCGTGAACTACACAACCTCACTATGCACTATATCGGCGTATTTCACTCCAAGCCATACTCTATTTATTAAATATAGCGCGTTGACATCAACTTGCTATCAAATTGTTAAAACGGTACAACGTTTTCGTATAAAAATAAACTGGACCTGATTTCTTTCAGACAAGTTCAAAGCAAAATACCACCTAAAGAATCATGTCCGACCTAAAATATGTATCAAATACCTGCGAAATAGCGATATAAAACCAATAATTTCCACTCCTCAGAATAGTAACATTAATTTCGTCGCTTGGAAGTCAAAAGCCACATTTTCTCACTAAATTTAACGTTTTAGAATTGATATAAAACTTCCCATTTTAGCCGTTTTGACGAAAACCCTTATGAACGCTTTATGCCATTTTAAGAAATCATTTAGATTCGTCTTGAATTAAATGCGACGTTTGTTTCAACAGACGAATTATGAATTAAACTGAGTCTAATTCTAATTGAATTAGATTCGTCGGTAGTGCGACGTTTGTTCCAAGGGTAACATTTGCATCATATAAGATGAAAATACCTTTTTTGCACATAACCCTGATCCGACGTTAGTCGAAACGAACAAACAATCAAACAAACTCCATCAAATATCAGCTACCAAATCAGCCATAACCCATATAGCAATAAGCTCTAGCTAGCTGGAAGACAGTACACCAAGTATATATACCATAACATCACAAAACATGCATGTATATATATACCATAACATCACAAAACATGCATGTATATATATACCATAACATCACAAAACATGCATGTAAATATGTTCAGCTGTCATCTTGTCAACATTTTGTTTGCTTAATTGTTTGTATTTGGGAGAAGTGCTTTATAAGTTGACAAAATCTGTGCCCCGATCCCTTTTATATTATTTTATGCAAATAAAATATGTTTCAAGTCACTCATAACAAGGTATTATTCCAGAGTGCAGGTTGTGGCAATCAAATGTTATTGTCGAAATTTCTTGCACTTTGTCAGGAAACGTGCCATATGAACTACGCAAAATTCATTTCGCATTTAATGCTGACGGGATATAACTTATTGAAAAGAATACCCAAATAATTGCGCCAACATTAGTAAGTCAACCGAAAGACATTGTGTGCATACTGGCAAATTGGATGTAAAATTTATGAACAATTTCAATTTCGAACAAGATTATACTAAAGCTATCAGCACTTGGACACACCAAGTCCCAATGTACACGAGTTAACCATTTCATGACGGGAGATGCGCTGGTGCAGCATTAAATAACATGTGCCAGTACAATCTCTTATATATGCGAGTCTCCCATAGGGAGCCGCGCATATATAAAATAATGCACTGGCTTACAATATCAAGGTAAATATTGTTAGGCCAATGCATTCTCGTATATAAGCGAGGCGCCCTATGGTTGACTCGCATATATAAGAGAATGCATTGGCACAGGGTTTAGCTAAAACTCAGGAATCTCCAGTCATGACAGGGTTAACCGTTTCAAAAAACAACGTATATAGTTTAAATTGAATTTAACTTATTTGGTAAAATACAACTGAGTTTATCAATGCATCGATACATGGCCACTCCGATGAGAAATGATGTGGACATTAGCAACAACATCCAACAGAGCTGGTATACAATAGTTATTTCCACTGCGTTTCTTGTGAGAGTTAAAAACATTAAATGTGCGTGTAATACGGATTTCATTATGTGAATAGTTGCAACATATTTTTATCTCTAATTTTTGATGATTCAAATACTAATAGCCCGTATGCGTTACACTAAAACGTCTTCGGTGATTGGTCAACTGCCAATTGGGTCACCAGTTTCAACCCCCAATAACACACAAACCATTGTAAGAACACGACGTTCCAGATGCATTGTTGACATAATCTGACATAATCCCTAAAACCGGTCAGCAGAATTACTGGACGTGCTTTTCAAAGTTCAGCCGAATTGCATCAGAAGCCAGTTATTGATATTGATCACATTATCGTTGCTAAATGCTTGGAAATCTTATATTGGACTGACTTAATGAGCTGCGTTGGCTAGTATGTATCAAATTCTCGGCAATCTTTTTGAAAATACATAAGAATACACTCATTTTTAAGGGAATAAACATTCAAAAATCTATATAAATATAAGAAATGAATGTAGTGGTGCTGGGTGCTATTGGGGGATACGGCGCTATGGTCACTGATGTTGAACCATTTAGTGAGAACCGATTCGCGGTTCATAATGTTCCCCAGGGACCACAGCACCATATCCCACAATAACACCCATATCCACTATATATTTTCTTCATTGTGTAGTAAAACGGACAACTGCTGCTGCTGCCAATGAAAATATTGCTCTATCGCAGCATACATGTACATAATTTTTGCAGTCGAGTATGCACTTGTCGACCAAAGTCTAGAATTACCTAATCTTGACTACAGTAACTATTCGGGAATAAATTACGAAATTCACAAGGCCTCGTGCATTAGGTTAATGGAGGATACATTAACGATAATTCCCCGATCAGCCACAAACTAAGTGCTGTGTCAAAGTGTATGACCCAGCCACATAACAACAATCAATGTGTCCAACACCGATATTGTCTAATCAAACGCGAACCTATGTATCTTCGGCTAATGGTATTTCCGAGGGGAACACCAACATTCACATAAGATTCGCGTGTATTTGTTGGTTCTCATGGATCACATGACTATATTGTTCTCCTCATTTACAATTTAGACGAGTCCAGGGATGTGGCTAGAGGGTCCCCGTTGGGGAGGAGTGTCGACCTTGGAATTTCCAAATATTTACCCCTTTGAACCAAACCGAAAATGCTAACTCATAGAAATCCATTTTTTGCCAATTGAGTTTGAATTTACGAAATGGTACCTCAAACTTTCCAACTGTTTGGAATTTCGGACTTAACTCCCCTACGGTTGGAAATTTTCAAATCATTGTCATTTTATTCCAAACGTTGACCAAAATTAGTAAATATTCGACTTTGGCCTAAAACAACAAATTAAACACTAAATACTGGTTTTAATAATTATCAGAACAAATTTAACCTGAATTTGATCTGAAATTAAAAAACAAAATTCTCTTCGAAAAAATGACATCTGATATCGTGTTTCTCATATAAAAGTAATATTCCAGAGAGAAGCTGATAATATTAACCCTTCCATGACTGGTGCTTCCCATAAGGAGCCTCGCACATATAAAAGAATGCATTGCCCTAACAATATTTACCTTGATTTTGTAAGCAAGTGCATTCTCTTATATATGCGAGGCTCCCTATGGGAGACTCGCATATATAAGAGAATGCACTGGCACGTGATCTTTAATGCTGCAACGGCGCAGCTCCAGTCAATAAATCTGTCTGGTCCGATTTGACAACAAATACGTCAGAATTCCTTAAAGCCAAAAGGCAAACATAAAAAAAAAAAAAAACTGGCAATCACCATCATTTGTATCGCGAAAATATACAAACTCTGTGCCAATATGCTGGACAAAAACAACGACGAACGTAAGCTACAAACAGAATGTTCAATATAGGGAAGTGGACAATCTCCATTACGTGGGGGGGGGGGGGGGTGGCACACGATATACACTATGCATAGTCGCCCCTGCTACCTATCGAGATACGAGATACGTGACATGGCTGTAACGGATTAGCACGCCCGAGGCTGATATCTATTGTGGCATGATGGAGAAGGAGAAGATGCAGCTACCTGACCGATAACGGATTAGCGCGTGTAGATGTCACAAAAAGATGATAATTGAAAGCTAATGCGGCGTGCTGATGAGATGGGACGACCTGTAGACGAATTAGAAGATGGAGTTCGGTTGGCCGCGCCAGAAACGCTCCATACAATCATCGAAGAAAAATGCCACGATTAGAAGCTGTATAAAATAACACGAAAATTCATAGCCAAATCAGTATGCCCTGATACCTTTATCAGCCGACACGCGTACCCGTACGACTGAAGCAGATATACCAAGAAGAAAGGACGCTAGCAGCAAGATGGTCGGAATTATGTGGTAAGCAAAAAAGCTTGTATTTCCGAACAACGCATCCCTGATGTACCAACGACAAAGCGCACCCGACGATAGCAGACGACAGGTCGATGTACTCAACTAGAGATCAACGACTCAACCCATGAAGACACAAGAGATCCCCGATTAACGCAGACGACAGGAAGACGCCCTCAACATATGAAGACACGATAAGAACCCGATTCATGCAGACGACAGGAAGACGAACCCAACTAGGAGAAGCCATACCGACGACCCGAAGATATACTATTGAACTTTTGTAAATAAATGATCAAATCATTTTAATGTCTGGACGTTATATATCACCAATATTATCACAACTCATCGAAAGGTAATGCGTAGAAAACAATAATGAAAGCTTGTAATGCAGAAAGTTCGTTGTTATCTCCGGGTTTTTGGGTGACAGACCCATGGACGCTCTTTATAACATACGACCATTGGAATATTTCCTAACGTGAAAAAGATTCAAAATCGTGTTAAAGACATATTAAGGACTTGTTCGGGTTCCTTGAAACTGATAATTTACTATTCAGGCCTTATGCCATTTGAAGGAAAGTCGCATTCTACTAACATCGCCGAAAATCTCAAGCAAATCGACCGTACCACCCCATAGAACACATCATCTGAACTGCGCGCAATTGTAAATATTTACTTCTCGAATCGGGACGCGTCTATCTGCGATAAACTAACAAAAAGGATTTCGACACCGATAGTCGCTGGGATGCATTTAATTAATACATACTAATGACTGTGTGTTTTGTAAATTTGGATATACTATATATATATATTTGTGAAAAATAACTATACATCGAGAAACATTATTCCCATTTCTATATATTTGATCACCCTGCCGGGGTGTTTCACATCACTTTAAAACTTCCCATTTTGAAAGCCGCTATCATGTCGTCAAATTCTCCTATTAATGTGGACGTGGGCCGGATCTAATTAGTCCCTGTTATAAAAACGTGCTGATGGTATAGTCTTATGCCTTGAAATAGTGTGCCTGTCATTTGCAGAATTGAGGTCCCCAGAGGGTGAATTTAGTGATGCTACCCCGCATAGCGGGCTATATAGCATCACCAAATTCAACCTCTGGGGACCCCATTCTGCTGAGGTGCAAGCAGAATGAGGTCCCCAGAGGGTGAATTTGGTGATGCTAGCCCGCTATGCGGGGTAGCATCACTAAATTCACCCTCTGGGGACCTCATTCTGCAAATGACAGACACACTATTTCAAGGCTTGTATAGTTTTATGGCGTCCAACCGGACAGGGCGTCTTTAACGAGGCTAATAAGGCACGACATTTTTCAGACATGCCGGATATCACGGGAGATAACTCCTGGTCATACATAGCTACTCAATGTTTATCACCAGTGGGTGTATTCCATTTCATGTTCTTCTATGTTTGCGGACAACTTGTTACGAAGACCACGCATGGGCCGGGGACACTGTCAATATGACTAACTTAGGGGTAGTCAGAAGCATTTGGGTTCACCTTGATTAACCATGACATTTCAGCGAGTCACTGTGACTAACTTTATGACTAAGTTAGACCAATAATAACTCTAATTGAAACACTGCCTTGAATTAAGCTTAAAGGGAACTGTACACTAAATCCGGCCATTGCTTGGACCATCTACTTTTATACTCAACAGAATATATGCAACACATGAATGAATTTGAGCCCATGGATTAGTGCAAAAATACACTCACATGCTCTATGAATAATGCAAACAATATGGTAATTTATGACTCCAGCCATTTATTCATTTTCATAATAATTACCATGTTGTTTTGATCATTCATAAAGCACATGGGTGTATTTTGCACTAATTTGTGGCTCGAATTCATTCATTCGTTGCATATATGCTGTAAAGTATAAAAGGAGATGGCCCCATAACTGGCCGGATTTAGTATTTTAGCTTAATATTTATTGCTAAATATTCAATTTCCACAGTCTTAAGTCTTAAACGGGCATGCAATGTTTGAGTTTCGCGATTATATTAAATATAATAATCCCAGTTAGTCCACGACATACAGCTTTTCTGCATGCGATTATACACTACCTTCTATTAATATCATTTAGTACCAAACTGTTCACTACACAGGCTGTGCACTTATAACATGTTATTATGTATGCATACTATCCTTATAAGGATGTTTGCCAATAGAACTTCTCTCTACATTCGCATGGGCGTATTATGTTACATCGCTTGAATTATGATGCAAATAAATATTAACTATATGTCGTGGTTGTCAGGGGAAACCTGATGGCAGACACCATTAAAGGCAACGCAAAAATATGGACGGACGTATATTTCTCTGTATATTCACTTCCAGACTGCGGTTTCCTATCCTCGGTCCTCGGAGGTAAAAGGCTATAGTCGGTCGCAATTCATTATTTGGCCACTCGGCATATAATATGCAGTGCCGTCATAGTTTGCTCGAAAATGGCGCATAGGTGAAACACTACGACGCTACCGCTCTGTAACGTGTTCTCCTATAAGAGACCAATACGGACCATCGCTATCTTATATAATCGGATATCAAAGAAATATGTTTTGATAATTTATTCACACCATAGAGATCGGCATAATCTAGTCAAACTTGGATCTTTGAACACAACACACATGTCACTTCGGCAAACCAGCATGAGCTGTTCCATATTAGTCCCGGGCAGAATTCTTCCCGGAAATCCAAAATGGCGCTGGTCTATATCGGTCTATAATAACGACGCTCAAATCAGAGCGGTGGCAAGGTTTATAGTCCGGGACCAGGCAAGATGTCCCATAGTCTCAGTTGACGCTTAACTATAGGTCTCGATTGATTGATATACAACCTGGGTATTGTAACAACAATAACATCTACATATCACAACTGCATGGGAACTAGCTTGTCATACTTACAGGAATACTGTTAGACGATTTCCCATTGTTACATAAACCTGAAACCTTCCAACTAGCTAAACAATTCAAACCTATAGCAGATACATGGTTAAGTGTACATGTCTGTTGTTGTGCACGACTTAAATGTCAAACTGACTCTACCATTGTTATGCCCTCCCCCTGAGTTATACCTTTCCAACTAGTACATGTAACTCAAACTTTCATACACCCTCTATCGTTTGACAATTTACAACAGTTTCTGGTGGCGAACTTAGTCGAAAATGTTGACTGAAAATAGGTAAATATTAGATAATTGGTCATATTTACACCCAAATATTTGTTATAAAATTTAATAATATCAACCTTTTTCGGTCTGAAATTATCAATAGGAATTGACTCATATCGCCAGCACAGGAGAGCGAGGCTGTTTGGAGCAGCGCCCCTTACCGATTGAGCCACCGAGGCACACAACAGCATAGCTAACTCAACAGACACCACCATAATGAGGGTACTATAAGTCTATCACATGAACAGTGGACTCGGACATACAGTCTCTGGTCCATCAGCTCCCATAACAAATATGACGGTCGCGTGTGTGTTTAGCCGGAGGCCAAACCCCTAATTACAAAAATGGTTTTTCGATACAGAGAATTACAGGATAGTCCACGAAATAACCCGGTGATGGATTGGAACATATTCTCAATACTTACCAGAGGGGGGCCGCCAATGATCAATCAGTCAGATGAACATGAAACACAATTCTCCTATTACTCAGTGTTGGAAATAAGGTTAATACTTCCTCCCCTGGTCATTGTGGGACCTTACCCAATAATTGCGAGGATGGTTCGATTCCCGAGAACAATGGATTGGTGTTCCACGCTAAATGAGTTGAGTATCTTGGCCAGTTTCACGATGCGGAATCATGTGGTTTCGACTTTATGAGTACCACGCATTCAGAATGGCCCATGCGATCGCAAACTGGACCAGAAACGAGGAAAAAAGGATATCAGCTATAGGATATGACATATTATATAGTATTTTGGCAGCTACGAGCATATTCTATACTATTTTTTAGACAAGCTGATACGTCAATTGTTTCGACACGCACAGTTGTTTGCTCTAACATTCTGACCAAAGCTGTCAGTCGAAGGATTCTTCTTGATGTATGGACTGGTGTATTCCATGAACCTCCGACTGGCAACTTTGGTAAGAATGTTATAGCAAAATACTAATATTTCGTATAATAACCACGTGATTCCCCACCGTGAGTTTGTCGGGTCGGAAGGACCTAATTGTAAGCGTGGAACATTGGTCCACGGGTGGCTAGACAAACACACCATATTGATGTGACTAGCATGATTTTAGCTTATGCATGGTGCTAATTGAACGCGGAAGTATCCAAGTGGCAGTGGCATTGGTGTGTGGGTGAACAGAACCAGTTGTCCGAATTTGGAGACGTTTTATCGAGAAGACAGCCGTGGGTCGATCGGCTACAATAACAAATATGACGCTTGCGTGTGGGCATCACCGGAAGCCAATCCACTATAATAAATTAGTAACATGGCTTTTCGATATACATAATTACACTATAGTGATAATAGTACGCGAAATAACGCCGTGGTGGATTGGAACATATCCTTAATACTTACCGGGGGCACCAATGATCAATCAATCAGACGAACATGAAATTTCCGACTAAATACCTTCTATATATATCATTGGACATTTCCATGATAGCCACTAATTCAGTCCCAAAAAAAAAAAAAAAAAGGAATAAAATACCAGACTTTTTGTCAAAAAAACTTTTCACAATGAATAAATACTAGTTGGACTATTAAACTATTCAAACAATTTTAATCTACTTTTGGTCCGAAATCTCTATCCACTGTTTGCAACCGCCCTCCGCCCCCCCCCAATTTGTTCAACATCCCTGCATGCCTGCGGGGGATGAAGATAATCGAAGTAGGTCTATATATGATTGGAACACTTGTGTTCTCACTAGACTGTACGCTGACGATGAAACGTTGGAATATGCTTCACTGATGCTATAATTGACATGGAATTATCAATATTGAACACATCTCTTTGAATCTCCATCGGAAATGTCAAACCATTTATCTTGGATTGGCATTGAGTGGTCTGATCCGAGAATCATGCTGATAAGCGAATAGGAATTGGCGACACTTTTGTCAAATATAAGGGGCATCAGACACTACTTTCTGCGGATTGGCGGTACTTAACATCTAGAGCTTCCATCTCTAGTACTACCGATCAATGAACATGATATTAGATCATAATACAAAATCGGCGTATGTTACGACCAGGTGCGCACTAGAGGCTCCTCCTAGTCACGAATACGAATACGGTTATGGACAATATCCTGTCAGTATACGGCCACAATTCGATCTTTACGCGCGGGGGTTCTTATGTGAGACGAAATATACCCCACTCAGATTAATTAATTATGTGCAGATGTGTCAAAGAAATGCCACTGGCCATGCGTGGAGACGCTCTAACATTAGCCGCGTGGTACACAACACGAATAAGAACATGGAATCTTAAAGAGATACGCATTAATTTTTCTGTAAAAATATATGTGTAACTGAATATAGTGGGGCATATATATGCCGTCTCACCAAATAACCATGATAGGTAAATTGTGATGGTGTCCACCTTACTACGACAATCTATCCTATCCGTAGTCGTAACAGTTATTTTGCAAAAGGTCTCTATCATTGGATATTTCCAACTGGTACCCACTAATTTAGTCACAAATATGTAGCAGAAAGTAAGAAAATACTCGATTTGTTGTCTGTTGTCTGACAACAACAATTTCCACTCTAAATAACAGTGTTGCTCTCAATTAAATTGAGCCGTTTACTAGTTCAAACCATGTACTGTGTTTGGCAGTTATTCATTTCCAAATAATCAAACTGTATACTTGTTGAGAACGCTCTTCCCAAAATGTCCCTTAAAAATATGACCAAAGTAATCTTCTTGACATTTGGATTAACATATAATACTAGCAGGGTTACCCGGTGATGCCCAGATTAAAGTGACGTGAACCCATCTACTGTATATATTTGATGGGAATAGACTCCTGATAGCATGGAGAAGAATGTGTATCAATTTGATGGAAATCGAAGCTAAAATAATTAGATCAATTGTGGTAACCCTCCCCTCCAGTGCACCACTGACTCGAATGGCGCCACTCTTGGCAGCTATAAGCGCTATAAGTACTGATTTCATGGAGATTATTATGTATAAGTTTGGTGGTAATCGGCACTAAACAAATTATCTTATGAAATTTAGTGCCCCCCCCCATCTCTCACCCAAACGGGACCAATTTGCGTCTTTAAATCACACGATTAGATTCGATATGCACTGTGTATCATAGAGAAGAATGTGTAGCAATTTGCTGGAAATTGGCGCTAAAAATAGTTTTATAAATTGTGGTACCCCTCTCAACTTCCGTGCACACTGACTCAGACGCGCCACTTTTGACATATTTAAACCATACCATTAGATTCCTCATATTATGGAGATGATTATGTATAAGTTTGTTGGAAATCGGCGACAATTTTTGCTGCCCTCCCCTTTTCTGCTCCTGACAACAACCGCGTCACTTTAGAAAATTATAACCCGCACCATTGTCTTCCTCGTAAAAAGATACCCCTGTTAGACCACTTTGATGCCATTTAGATGGTCCCCCGTGAATTTCTGTAGAACACAGACACAGACAGGCAGATATACATTCGCAAATATATATATAGATGCACAATGTGGTCTTCAGATTCCTTCAGGTGGTGTACTAGCTCAACAGTTAAAGATACGCGCGGCATGTTTTTCCTTTGTTATGTAAACAAAAGCATAAAAACGTTACAGAACCTGGCTTTTGTTTAGATCCGGATATGGTAAACATAAAGAGCGTTATTTGTTACTGTTTTCCTGATATGGAAATAATAAAGAGCGTTTAACCAATAGTATTGCGCTGTGTTATGTAAACAGAAGCAAAACTTCTGTAACACGAGCAGGCTCTTGTTTACGTACACCATCGTGTGTCTTGACGACAATATACTATTTACGTGCTGATTATGTTTGGCATATGAACAAAACTATATATATTTTAATACTCCTTCTGTTGATGGCGATTTGAACAAATATGAATATTTTTTGCAACGAACGCCGCCCGTGCCTTTAAGTAGTTTTCCATATATGCCCATCTAAGCTTTCCACATCCGGAGATATGCTATGAGTGGAAATTCATTAAATGGCAGGCTATATGGATAGAGTAATTAGCTAATTAAGTTGAGATATTCATAAATCCACCCGCGAGTCTCATGGGGGCGGCCATCTTCGGTTGATTGACTGACGACTGATTAAGATTGACATGTGACAAGTCTGAGGTTGTCAGTACGTCAATGTCGTGGCTTTGTTTTAGGGGCACGAGACGCCAAACGTCCTTCACTGAGATAAAATATCATGGTATTCTGATATATCGATCTATTCAAAGAACAAGTTTCCATGATTAAAAGTCAAATGTGCATAGGTCGTATAAGAATTGCCTCTCGGGATTTTCAGTTCAACTTGAATGCCTCCAACGATCCTCGATGTTGGCGTATTTTGTCCCGGGAATTTTCGTTGCTGTTCGATACCTCTCGCGTGAAATATAACTATCGTGAGAATGTGGGAGATTTGCTTACGGAAAATTGCTCGATTGTGCCGAAATAATGGGGAATATCGATGCGATCATTGTACAATTGAGAAGGTAATCAGGTTATCCGATAACAATTGAATCAGTGCGACACTTTCTCACGAAAATAATAAGTTACGCCGAGAAAACGTCAATAGCATATGTCTGGTGTTCATGCAATGTGCTTTGTTTGTCAGGTTTTCTGGTGACGTGTAATATATGGAATACAATTGAACGGAACGATTTATTGCCACGAGCAAGCATTCCTGTTTTCTATAAATCATTTTCCCGTAATAATAAATATACAGGTTACAATGATTACCCCCGTGTACGTGGTATCGACAAACCCGAGGGTATCACCAAACCCGAGAATTGCTGTTTTGATAAATGAACATACCTTCCCTCAGATGAAGCTATATATCTGCCAGTTAAATGGTGATATCCACTGTCCAAAACACAGTTTCGCAAAGCGGAATGTGCCCTCAATGGGATAGCGACCATAGCTTGCTCTCACCGCGATAAATTTAATAGAAATTCCGACTCATTTCCGATTTTATCATAAATAGTAGACACTTTTTGACGTTAGGTAGTTCGTTTGAAACATAATTATCAGCCATAGATGGCGGATAATGCGTGTGTCAATAGAAAAATATATGTTAATTAACCATAACATTGTCTGGTCTGCAGAGCGGTTCGAAAAAAAATACTATTTGCGTCCAAGTTTGGGTACCCACCATAATTTCGGGTATCAAAGCCGCAGATCGAGATGTCGCCAAACACAGATCTGGGATGTCAAAGATGCGAATGATATACTTCACATTTTGACCGTTTCTGCTTGAAAATATCCCAATTATCATTCGGACAGGCCGGCATATGGATCATATTTAGGGTGGGGGTGCATGTGCAAGGGTGAAAACGTGTATGTTTTCAAGCAGAACGGTCAAAATGTGAAGTATATCATTCGCATCTTTGACATCCCAGATCTGTGTTTGGCGACATCTCGATCTGCGGCTTTGATACCCGAAATTATGGTGGGTACCCAAACTTGGACGCAAATAGTATTTTTTTCGTTCAGAGGACAAACTTCTTTTGACACCATCTGATGCTAATTTGATCACGATTGGCTACCGATCTTTTAAAGTAACATGCCCAAATGCATGGAATCCTCTGCCATTGAACATAAAAGAGTCACCATCTCTTGACGACTTTAAAAAGTCATTGAAAACTTACTTGTTTGCGCGGCGATTCAGAAAATTACTTTGATATTATGTATATTTATATTTCATGTTTATTTTTATGTCAAGCGCTTAGGGCCCGATTATTGGGTATAAACGCTATACAAATATTATTATTATATTATTATTATTATTGTTTGTGTTTTATGTTCTAATGGCATATTAGTAGTATGGGCTCTTCTGTGTTATTCGAAATTATAGGCCCAGAACTTTACAACGAACGGAAAGTTTAAATCAGTGTAAATCATGAATTAGCAGGGAAGTGGATATAGGGTCCCTGTTGGGGGTGTTTACCTATAGTTTCTAAATGCACACCCATTTATTGATTTATTGTATTATTGTATTGTAACTACACTAGACAAATTGTCATTTTTCACACCCAACCACAAAATTCAAACTTCACTACAGCTGTTTAAAGGTACTCAATCTGATTCGATGGTCCCCATATTATCAGATTCCAACAATTTTTTTTTTTTGAATTGCCGCTTCAGTTATCAGAATCTATGAATTGCCCAAAAGGAATGCCAAACACTGTCAACTATAGTATAAAAGTACCCAACACTTGCTATTTATCAACATTTTGTTCAACGAAATTTGGCCGGATTGTCAAATATCTAACACACAGAGCCACTTCATTTTAGAGTTATCCATCTTCATCCGCAGTTTGGTCCGAGACCGTCGGCTTGACGAATATTTGCCAGGCCGCCAAAAATTACGCATCACTCTGAACTTTGATGGCTGGGTTCCTCGACTCTAAACTATTTTTACCCCCGAAGCAAAGAAATAGTAATTTGGGAGCGTTAATTCGGATTATGCATCTTTAACGTTTGTGCCAATATCTATTTGTATCTATGATAATTTATAGGGCGTGCTGTATTTTGATGGAACAAAGTATGCAAGGCTATTAACAGATTAGTGCCCAATGTTTATTTTATTATCTCATTTAATGTTCATACCGCAGCTGTTTGAGGGCGTTCCGAAGTATATTTAGAACATGGTAACCTATTGATGCCCCTTCACTTTACTGACATAACTCGATTTTGCCATGCATGATGCATATTGCTTTTTAAAAACAACTTGCTGTACCATACTGTAATGTTGATGTCACTAGATGTAGTATGACCCAGCGGTTGAAACGACGGTGACACCACATTAAGCAAAGTGCGATGTCTTCCTTGACCACGGCCGCGATAAAACCTCATGCAAATCTCGTACAACACACATGTCATGGCACGACGGTGTAAAATAGGTTAAATAAAAAGATGCTGCTGATACAACCTGGAGGTCTGGATTTCCGGATACATTATTAGCTTTGGAGAATGATGGTTGCAGGATGTTCATTGGCAGATATCGGTGTTTATAATTGACCTGACTGTAACCGTCAAACGCAGTTGGATAGGACTTATCAAAAGCATCAAAGCTTGTTTCCCGATCCTATTTTGAACATTTATGTTATTTTTCACGTCCATGTATTATTTGTACTTTTGTTCAGTTTAGTACAAATACAATATTGTTTAAACCAAACGCATTTGGTTTGTCTTTAGTTGGTTTTATTCTTTCATTTCAGTCTTTCGATGAGAGAAAACACTTATGCACAACGGACGTTGATTGGTCAAGACGTTACAGTCTCGAACAATCAGTGTATGCCGATTTTGTTCTGCAAATTCAAGAGGCGAACAAGGATGCTGACGATAAATGTGATTTTGCTTGCCGAACAATGGAGCTAATGTGCAACACAGGTTAGTGTAACCATGGAAATAATTTTTAACACAGGTTAGTGTAGCCATGGAGATAATGTGCAACACAGGTTAGTGTAGCCATGGATATATTGTGTGACACAGGATAGTGTCGTTTGTCGTTTTCATGATATTGAACATGTTACGGGGCGGGTCATAATACTTCATGGTGTATTTTTCATGATGTTAGACATGTTACGGGGTAGGATCATAATACTCCATTGTGTCTTGATATGATGTTAAACATGTTGACGGGGCGGAACATAATACTCCATGGTTCTTTTATATGATGTTAAACATGTTACGGGGCGGGTCATAATACTCTATGGCGTCTTTTGAATGGTTTTGAACAAGTCACGGGCGGGTCATAATACTCCATGTTGTCTTTATATTATGTTAAACATGTTACGGGCGGAACATAATACTCCATTGTGTCTTTATATGATGTTAAACATGTTACGGGATGGGTCATACTACTCCATGGTGTCTTGTGTATGGGTTTGAACATGTTACGGGCGGGTCATAATACTCCATGGTGGCTTTATATGATGTTAAACGTGTTACGGGCGGGTCATAATACTCCATGGTGTCTTCATATGATGTTAAACATGTTACGGGCGGAACATAATACTCCATTGTGTCTTTATATAATGTTAAACATGTTACGGGGTGGGTCACACTACTCCATGATGTCTTTTGTATGGTTTTGAACATGTTACAGGCGGGTCATAATACTCCACACACTTAGAAATAACAAGCCGTATAGGTACTAAGGTAGTGCCAATATGTCTGTTAGTACCAGACCAACAGGTATCGAGAAGAAATTGGTTCTATATATTGATATAATACCACATCATGTTGGTACTAGCCACTCTCGGAACCTAAAAGTTACCCACGTGATGGCATCACGTGATAATTCATTTGGTACTAGCCGATCTCGGAACCCAAGTGTTACCCACGTGATGGCATCACGTGATAATTCATTTGGTACTAGCCGATCTCGATAAAATGGCGGCGTCCAGCCACTTCAAGTTGAGGCGATTGAGTTTTTTTACAGTATATAAACATGGACGAAGAGACAAACAAACATCAGGCTTAGACATGTTATGTTGGCATCGGACTCGGCTTACATGCTGTAGCGTATGCCAGTTTAGGTACGTTGTTCGCTCACTGGGTGGATTTAAGATTAGGGAAGTAACTTCTCTGAAATTCATCAACATATTTTTTGTGTGTGAAATTGGACCTAACTGGCGTCTCAATAATCTGGAATATTGTCAGCACTGTGTGGATTATGTTTGTACATGGACGGGACAAGATGATATATAACCTCCGAAAAAATAACGGGCGCTAACCTTATTGATATTCTCCTCTGCAGTCTGAAGAAAGCAGCAATTTTCGGTGAGCTGAGACAGACCAAATTCAAAAGTCATTGAGTGCAGTGGGGTTACATAATAACTTACATTTTACATGCACAACAGTATTGTGAATTACAAAAGACAGATACTTAAGTTTCACAACATTATAAACCGCCCAAATTAACTCACAAGAGTCAACCACTGGTGACTATGATTACGAGACATCCTATTCTGTAGAAATTAGTGGGAGTTATGACGTCACAGATCAGTCATGACTCATGAGTCAGTAACAAGTTTGATGGCTACAACGTACAAGTACCTGTGCAAAGGACGATGGATCATATTCTTCAATTTTCACCGAAACGTGATTTGAGAACCATGTCTCCCAGTTACGGAGCTGCTATTCTTTTGATCGAAACGCCTGTGATGCTGTGATATTGTTCTGATATATTTTTGGAATGGTGGATAATCTCGAAGATAGGGATCCAATTCTGGGACACACGTTTTAACTGAATCAATCGCAAGCTTTTAGTAACATACTACAGCTATGGTCTAATTAATCATCCCCTTTTAACAAGGTTGTAGAGCGTTAATGACACCGGTTATACCATACCGCCGTTCAGCCATGGTCAAGTGGTTGATATGTGGCAACCGCAGATAATCTTTATACAGTCTTATTAATAATATTTTGCGACCAAGTGCTGTACTCCGCACTAATTTGTCACATGGCCACCTTGTAAACACCCAGTCCAGATTTTCATCAGCGCCATGCACCATATTAACTATACACAAAACAATATTTCAATTAATAATTTGTTTATGGTTTAATTAACATTCAAAGTTGGTCACTGACCGACATTCGCAACTACCAAGGCAGCGTCAAGCCATGCCAGAAATATACACTACACTGTATGTTGTGGTTATAATGCTGACTTAAAAACGGTTCAACAATTGAATTAATCAATGTTAATAGTATCAACAACGTGGTAATATCGGTGGCCAATGTCGTTAAGGGGGACAATTGGAGCTTAGCTGTATACATACATGAACATGTAGACCATTCCAATGTCCAGATGCTTCATGTTCTTATCAAGACATGTCTGGCTACTAGTATCATTCTGAGCGATTCGGCCATTTCCGCTTTGCTAGGAAATAACCTCATCCATAACTGGAAACCATATTTGCGAAATTCGACATTACATGGCTCTGGTGATCAGGCAATGACATTGACTTGTTGACGCATAGATGCGAATGGAGAATAATTTATTAACTATGGCTATACCATACTTTATCATATATTAAATACATTAAACTCTCTTTGTGTTACATGTATCTTAGTATTTGTTCATTTACTGATACAGCACATTGGAAGTGTACGATAAGCAAAACACTGAACACCGTGGCAATTTTTTTGGGAGAGCGATAATAATTCTGGTAACCCATTCAACATCTCCTTGTAGCGAGGACTAATGAGCGCTATAGCGGTATTTTGCAAACAACAGTTTTAATTAACCAAAGTTAATGGTCTCCCCAGTTTTGAGTATTTTGCTTATCGCACACTATTTACAAACGTTTGGGAGTTATCGCAAAGATTTGCTCCCCTGGCTGTGAATGACCGTTTGGTCTATTTTAGCACGACCGGGCAATTATAGATTGATAGGTTGTTCACTCAGACCTGTTTAAGATGTTTGATTTATAATGTTCACAGAAACCAAGTACGTTAATCCAGAGTATGCGCAACTGGCGCGAGATCTCGCAAAAGATCGCGAACTCTTTTGTTCCGTTTAAAAGCGGGCGTGATTGCGCGAGACTGCTGTTTCCAATGGTAATTGCATAAACAACATGGCGATAACCACGACAATTGTAGTCGTAACCGCATATATTAATGAAATAAAACAAAACCAAACATTTGTACGTGGGTTTAATATAACCAGAGGATTACATGAGCGTGATAATGCCAAACAAATCCTCATGTTTTCGTCTTCTTTTGTTTTAATAGCAATTATAGCATCGTATTGTTAATCCTGTGTGCAATTAATTACGATTTTCGCACCCTTGCTACTAGTATTAGCCATTATATTGTCATGGCTGTCAAGATATAACTTATATTACTTATTTCAACAAAAAGTCGCCAATCCACAACAGACGCTTTGGTTGTTTTGCCGATGGTGGTGACGTAATTAATTACCTATTATGACTAATTGCATTTCCCCAACATAGGCCCATACCCTGTGGATACACTGGATAGGTGTTACATGATCATCTAATATGGGTGATTTGAGTAAACAACTCCACATTCCTAATAGCTTTAAACATCCATAATTACACATACTTATAATCAACCCATTCAATTATATTGTAGTGGCTATTTGTCAATAATTCCAACATGGCAGTAGAATTGTGTTAACATTGTTTTATGGTACATTTGAGATAGAGACCGTAATTCTGGTCTAGCCTAAATAATTTGGGCATTATAATAATCCCATATTAGAAAAAGTGACAATGATAAAAAATTTAATGAAAACAAAAGCTAGGCGCCTATTCAAAATCTCGAACACCATATAAGTGTTCTGATCCCACATTTGTAAGTAAGTATATGAAAGGGTTAAAGTGAAGAAAAGATCAAGACATTGTTTTATTGTGAATAGGCTCACATCAGCTGTGTTTTTGAGATGTGACATTTATATAGAAAGTCATAAAATATTTAAAAACATAACGAATCCTGAATTAACATCACCCTGAGTATCATACAGGTATTCCTGAGGCGACGTTGAATATGTTTTCCATGCATGCTTCTTGTTCATTGTAATCTTCTTACGTTTTTGAAGTTTTGGCATCTGCAAAAATATAAACATACATTACAGCAATATGATAAAGTGACATAATCCTCAACTTTTTTTTACATTCTACAATGAGATAATAGCTCTTTAATAATTTAATTTAAATGTAGTAAATGTAAATGTATTAGACATACATTTAATAAAACAAGGAACGCTCTTTATTGTTACACATCACATTCCATATGGTGTCACATGTAAAAATAACATATGATTTCAATGATGATAACTAACTTGGCATAATATTAGAACTTTCTAGGACGAAAGAGAATTGATGTTGCTAACTTGCTAGTCCAACAATGCACGTGATGATATCATGACAATAATTTGATATGTTTAACGTATGTGAAGCACAACTGTCAATGAAACGATCCCAAACAAAACTTGCAAGATTGTGTTTATTATTATTATATAAGACACATTTAATTTTAAGTTAATTCCACGGTACATTACAAGTAAAACAGTTCCAGTATTATTCAAAGCTAAATTGGCCAGTGGGTTTTGTTAAATTTGTCTAGTGAATCGCCCAACAAAATTATTGAGTGCCATGGCATGTTTTCATTGCACCTGGCGAAATGGTGAAATTTTTGGAAACTTTATACAAGTAATTATCGGTAATCTAATGCAAGATCAAACTGAAATTGCTTAGATTGTAGGAATACTGTCTTATGAACACAAACAGACTTGTCTGGTCGAAATTATATGAAGCAATCTACCTTTTTTGTGATTAGATAGGAACCATCTATTTCTACTGAAAAATAAGTCAAAATTAGGATACACAACCGATCTTTTGATACTTAGGTAAAAGTTTTGCAGTTTCGTGAACGTAACCGACAGTTTCTGGAAAATCAATTATTAAGAAACTTTAGGAGTACAAAATTTATCCCACACGACCAATTACGTTTATTTAATTGAAGAAAAATTAAATGTTCGTAGTTTTCCCATTGTTCGTTGACAATCAAAACAACCAGAACAATCGTCGAATAAAGCCATCGAATTTACGTTTCTGCGGTCAGAAAACATTAATTAACCACAATCAAAACATTCAACCAAACACGAAGAAAATACTTATTCAGTAAATAAAACATGTTACTTACTTATTATTGGAATTATTCACACTTATGTACTCCACAGAACAACTAAACAGGTACTTCAAACATCGTCTGAAATGTGATCTCGTCAATTGCCGTAGCGTTCGCGATATCTCCACGATGCGTTATAGAGCCAGCACTGTGAGTCTCGCATACTCTGGATAAAGGTACATGCAGAAACCCATTATCAGCAAAAAGCCTCTGCGACAAATCTCAGACATCTTTGCGATAAATCGCAAAATATAATCGCCCAGTACGTAGTCTGAGAGTTATCGTAAAGATGTTTGAGATTTATCGTAAAGGTTTTTGTGTTATCGCAAAGGTGTTTGTGATTTTTCGCAAAGTTTTGCGATTTATCGCAAAGGTTTGGTCCCTCATCACTCATGCATCTGGTTGTGAATGACTGATCGGTCTATTTTAGTCTGAACGGGCATACAGTAGATTGATAGGTTGTTCACTCAGACCTGTTTAAGATGTCTGATTTATAATATTCATAGAAGCCCATTAGCGCCAAAAAACCTTTGCGACAAATCTCAAACATCTTTGCGATAAATCAAAAATTTATTCACACAGTACGTAGTCTGAGATTTATCGTAAATATGTTTGAAATTTATCGTAATGGTTTGCGTGTTATCGCAAAGGTGTTTGTGAATTTTCGCAAAGTTTTGCTGCTCTCACCATTCATGCATCTGGCTGTGAATGACTGATCGGTCTATTTTAGCCCGACCGTTCAATTATAAATTGATAGGTTGTTCACTGAGACCTGTTTAAGATGCCTGATTTATAATGTTTACACACAAATTAAGAACTTTTTAGCACCAAAATAGTTTGCCACAAATCTCAAACATGTTTGCGATAAATTGCAAAATATAATCACCCAGTACGCAGTCTGAGAGTCATCTTAAAGATGTTTGAGATTTATCGTAAAGGTTTGCGAGTTATCGCAAAGGTGTTTGTAATTTTTCGCAAAGTTGTTTTGTGATTTATCGCAAAGGTTTGCTCGCCTTATCCCACATGCATGCCGGCTGTCAAAGAACGATTGGTCTATTTTAGCCCAACCATGCTATTATAGATTGATTGGTGGTTTACCCAGACCTTTTGAAGATGTCGGATTATATTTATATTTATACGGTTCAAGTCCATTAATGCCAATGCATGAAAATATATCTGCGATAAATCACAAACCATTGCGATTAATCGCAAACCTTTTGTAATCAATCAAAAACCTTTACACTAAATCGCATATATTTATTGCAAAGTAGTTTGCGATTCGCAAAGGTTTACGATTTATCGCAAGGTAGTTTTTTATTTTTCGGGCTATTCTAGATCGATTGGTGTTTCATCCAGACCTGTTTCAAGATGTTTGATGTATAATGTTTACTTTAATATTATTGCACACAAATTAAGAAATTATTTTTGGACATTCAGAACAATTTTACTCCACATGCAGGGAACAGGGAATCCTGAAATCTAGATATTAAACTTTGAATTGAGTACAAAATCACGATCAAGGTTCTATACTATAAATATTTAGTAGGTAATCCAGAGTACCAAACATTTTGGTACTATAGAGTACCTAAACTGTTGGTACTCCAGAGTACCACTTTTCGTACTCCAGAGTACCTAAACTTTTGGTACTCCAGAGTACCACTTTTGGTACTCCAGAGTACCAAACAGTTGGTACTTCCCCTGGGACAAAGCTTAGTACTACGTAGGTACTTTGAAGTACCTATTTTTTAAAGAGTGCATGGTGTCTTAATATGATGTTAAACATGTTATGGGCGGGCCACAATACTCCATGTTGTCTTTATATGATGTTAAACATGTTACGGGCGGGACATAATACTCCATGGTGTCTTTATATGATGTTAACCATGTTACGAGCGGAACATAATACTTCATGGTGTCTTTATATTATATGATATTAAACATGTTACGGGCGGAACACAATACTTCATGGTGTCTTTATATGATGTTAAACATGTTATGGGGTGAGTCATACTACTCCATGGTGTCTTTTGTGTGGTTTTAAACATGATACGGTCGGGTCATAATACTCCATGGTGTCTTTATATGAAACTAGCCGATGAGCCCGACGTTGTCCGGGCTATTCAAAAACAAAATTTCAAGTCGATAGCTCTACCCGTTTCCGAGATCTGGTCTGCGCATGCGCGAAGCTGGCGTCGCACGGGCTCGGCGACCCTACAAAATTTGTATCCGGGGCAAGATACATTCACATACCAAATTTCAAGTCGACAGCTCCACCCGTTTCCGAGATCTGGTCTTCGCATGCGCGAAGCTGGCGTCGCACGGGCTCGGCGACCCGATAAAATTCGTATGTGGGGCAAGATACATTCACATACCAAATTTCAAATCGACAGCTCCACCCGTTTCCGAGATCTGGTCTTCGCATGCGCGAAGCTGGCGTCGCACGGGCTCGGCGACCCGATAAAATTCGTATCTGGGGCAAGATACATTCACATACCAAATTTCAAGTCGATAGCTCCACCCGTTTCCTAGATCTGGTCTGCGCATGCGCGAAGCTGGCGTCGCACGGGATCGGCGACCCGATAAAATTCGTATCCGGGGCAAGTTACATTCACATACCAAATGTCAAGTCGATAGCTCCACCCGTTTCCGAGATCTCGTCTGCACATGCGCGAAACTGGCGTCGCACGGACTCGCCGACCCGATACAATTCGTATCCGGGGCAAGATACATTCACATAGCAAATTTCAAGTCGATAGCTCCACCCGTTTCCGAGATCTCGTCTGCGCATGCGCGAAACGGGCGCGAAACGGGCTCGCCAATACGACAACGTCCACCGCCTGGTCAAACTACAAACACGTACCAAGTTTCGTCCCGATCGGTCGAGAATCGTAGATTTGTAAAAATGACAGACAAACAGACAGACAAACAGACAGACAGAGGTCTTCAAAATATATATGAGACTAGCCGATGAGCCCGACGTTGTCCGGGCTATTCAAAAACCAAATTTCAAGTCGATAGCTCTACTCGTTTCCGAGATCTGGTCTGCGCATGCGCGAAGCTGGCATCGTACGGAATCGGCGACCCGATAAAATTCGTATCCGGGGCAAGATACATTCACATACCAAATTTCAAGTCGATAGCTCCACCCGTTTCCGAGATCTCGTCTGCGCATGCGCGAAGCTGGCGTCGCACGGGCTCGGCGACCCGATAAAATTCGTATCCGGGGCAAGATACATTCACATAGCAAATTTCAAGTCGATAGCTCCACCCGTTTCCGAGATATCGTCTGCGCATGCGCGAAGCGGGCACCGCACGGGCTCACCAATACGACAAAGTCGACCGCCTGGTCAAACTACACACACGTACCAAGTTTCGTCCCGATCGGTCGAGAATCGTAGATTTGTATTAATGACAGACAAACATACAGACAAACAGACAGACAGACAGACAGAGGTCTTCAAAATATATATGAGATTAAACATGTTACAGGGTGGGACATACTACTCCATGGTGTATTCATGTGATGCTAAACATGTTACGGGATGGGTCATAATACTCCATTGTGTCTTTATATGATGCTAAACATGTTACGGGATGGGTCATAATACTCCATTGTGTATTTATATGATACTAAACATGTTACGGGATGGGTCATACTACTCCATGAGTCCATTGTGTCTTTTGTATGGTTTTGAACATGTTACGGTCGGTTCATAATACTCCATGGTGTCTTTATATGATATTAAACATGTTACAGGGTGGGTCATACTACTCCATGGTGTCTTTTGTATGGTTTTGAACATGTTACGGTCGGTTCATAATACTCCATGGTGTCTTTATATGATGTGAAACATGTTACGGGGCGGGACATAATACTTCGTGGTGTCTTTATATGATATTAAACATGTTACTGGCGGAACATAATACTCCATTGTGTCTTTATATGATGGTAAATATTACGGGAGGGGTCATAATACTCCATTGTGTTTTATTTGATGTTAAACATGTTACAGGCGGAACATAATATTCCATTGTGTCTTTATATGATGCTAAACATGTTACGGGATGGGTCATAATACTCCATGGCGACTTTTGAATGGTTTTGAACATGTTATGGGCGGGTGATAATACTCCATTGTGTTTTTATTTGATGTTAAACATGTTACAGGCGGAACATAATACTCCATTGTGTCTTTATATGATGTTAAACATGTTACGGTCAGAACATAATACTCCATGGTGTCTTTATATGATGTTAAACATGTTACGGTCAGAACATAATACTCCATGGTGTCTTTATATGATGTTAAACATGTTACGGTCAGAACATTATACTCCATGGTGTCTTTATATGATGTTAAACATGTTACGGTCAGAACATAATACTCCATGGTGTCTTTATATGATGTTAAACATGTTACAGGGCGGAACATAATACTCCATTGTATTTTTATTTGATGTTAAACATGTTACGGGCGAAACATAATACTCCTTTGTGTCTTTATATGATGCTAAACATGTTACGGGGTCGGTCATAATACTCCATGGCGTCTTTTGAATGGTTTTGATCATGTTATGGGCGGGTCATAATACTCCATGGTATGTTATATGATGTTAAACATGTTACGGGCAGAACATAATACTCCATTGTGTCTTTATATGATGCTAAACATGCTACGGTGGGTCATACTAATCCACGGTGTCTTTTGTATGGTTTTGAACATTTTAGAGGCGGGTCATAATACTACATGGTGTCTTTATATGATGTTAAACATGTTACGGAGTGGGTCATAATGCTCCATAGTGTCTTTATATGATGTTAAATATGTTACAGGGCGGGATATAATACTGCATGGTGTCTTTATATGATGCTAAACATGTTACTGGACGGAACATAATACTCCTTTGTGTTTTTATTTGATGCTAAACGTGTTATGGGCGGAACATAATACTCATTGTGTCTTTTATGATGCTAAACATGTTACGGGGTGGGACATAATACTCCATGGCGTCTTTTGAATGGTTTTGAACATGTTATGGGCGGGTCATAATACTCCATGGTGTCTTTATATGATATTAAACATGTTACGGGGCAGAACATAATACTCCATGGTGTCTTCATATGATGTTAAACATGTTACGGGCGGGACATAATACTCCATTGTGTCTTTATATGATGTTTAACATGTTACGGGGCGGGACATAATACTCCATGGTGTCTTTTGTATGGGTTTGAACATGTTACGGGCGGGTCATAATACTCCATGGTGTCTTGTTCATGATGTTAAACATGTTACGGGACGGGACATAATACTCCATGGTGTCTTTATATGATGTTAAACATGTTACGGGGTGGGTCATACTACTCCATGGTGTCTTTTTTATGGTTTTGAACATATTATGGGCGGGTCATAATACTGCAAGGTGTTGTTATATGATGTTAAACATGTTACGGGGCGGGCCATACTACTCCATGGCGTCTTTATCATGATGTTAAACATGTTACGGAGCGGAATATAATACTCCATGGTGTCTTTATATGATGTTAAACATGTTACGGGGTGGGTCGTAATACTCCATGGCGACTTTTGAATCGTTTTGAACATGTTATGGGCGGGTGATAATACTCCATTGTGTTTTTATTTGATGTTAAACATGTTACAGGCGGAACATAATACTCCATTGTGTCTTTATATGATGTTAAACATGTTACGGTCAGAACATAATACTCCATGGTGTCTTTATATGATGTTAAACATGTTACGGTCAGAACATAATACTCCATGGTGTCTTTATATGATGTTAAACATGTTACGGTCAGAACATAATACTCCATGGTGTCTTTATATGATGTTAAACATGTTACGGTCAGAACATTATACTCCATGGTGTCTTTATATGATGTTAAACATGTTACGGTCAGAACATAATACTCCAAGGTGTCTTTATATGATGTTAAACATGTTACAGGGCGGAACATAATACTCCATTGTATTTTTATTTGATGTTAAACATGTTACGGGCGAAACATAATACTCCTTTGTGTCTTTATATGATGCTAAACATGTTACGGGGTCGGTCATAATACTCCATGGCGTCTTTTGAATGGTTTTGATCATGTTATGGGCGGATCATAATACTCCATGGTATGTTATATGATGTTAAACATGTTACGGGCAGAACATAATACTCCATTGTGTCTTTATATGATGCTAAACATGCTACGGTGGGTCATACTAATCCACGGTGTCTTTTGTATGGTTTTGAACATTTTAGAGGCGGGTCATAATACTACATGGTGTCTTTATATGATGTTAAACATGTTACGGAGTGGGTCATAATGCTCCATAGTGTCTTTATATGATGTTAAATATGATACAGGGCGGGATATAATACTGCATGGTGTCTTTATATGATGCTAAACATGTTACTGGGCGGAACATAATACTCCTTTGTGTTTTTATTTGATGCTAAACGTGTTATGGGCGGAACATAATACTCTTTGTGTCTTTTATGATGCTAAACATGTTACGGGGTGGGACATAATACTCCATGGCGTCTTTTGAATGGTTTTGAACATGTTATGGGCGGGTCATAATACTCCATGGTGTCTTTATATGATATTAAACATGTTACGGGGCAGAACATAATACTCCATGGTGTCTTCATATGATGTTAAACATGTTACGGGCGGGACATAATACTCCATTGTGTCTTTATATGATTTTTAACATGTTACGGGGCGGGACATAATACTCCATGGTGTCTTTTGTATGGTTTTGAACATGTTACGGGCGGGTCATAATACTCCATGGTGTCTTGTTCATGATGTTAAACATGTTACGGGACGGGACATAATACTCCATGGTGTCTTTATATGATGTTAAACATGTTACGGGGTGGGTCATACTACTCCATGGTGTCTTTTTTATGGTTTTGAACATATTATGGGCGGGTCATAATACTGCAAGGTGTTGTTATATGATGTTAAACATGTTACTGGGCGGGCCATACTACTCCATGGCGTCTTTATCATGATGTTAAACATGTTACGGAGCGGAATATAATACTCCATGGTGTCTTTATATGATGTTAAACATGTTACGGGGTGGGTCATAATACTCCATGGCGACTTTTGAATCGTTTTGAACATGTTATGGGCGGGTGATAATACTCCATTGTGTTTTTATTTGATGTTAAACATGTTACAGGCGGAACATAATACTCCATTGTGTCTTTATATGATGTTAAACATGTTACGGTCAGAACATAATACTCCATGGTGTCTTTATATGATGTTAAACATGTTACGGTCAGAACATAATACTCCATGGTGTCTTTATATGATGTTAAACATGTTACGGTCAGAACATTATACTCCATGGTGTCTTTATATGATGTTAAACATGTTACGGTCAGAACATAATACTCCATGGTGTCTTTATATGATGTTAAACATGTTACAGTGCAGAACATAATACTCCATTTTGTTTTTATTTGATGTTAAACATGTTACGGGCGAAACATAATACTCCATTGTGTGTTTATATGATGCTAAACATGTTACAGGGTGGGTCATAATACTCCATGGCATCTTTTGAATGGTTTTGATCATGTTATGGGCGGGTCATAATACTCCATGGTATGTTTATATGATGTTAAACATGTTACGTGCAGAACATAATACTCCATTGTGTCTTTATATGATGATAAACATGCTACGGTGGGTCATACTAATCCACGGTGTCTTTTGTATGGTTTTGAACATTTTAGGGGCGGGTCATAATACTCCATGGTGTCTTTATATGATGTTAAACATGTTACGGAGTGGGTCATAATGCTCCATAGTGTCTTTATATGATGTTAAATATGTTACAGGGCGGGATATAATACTGCATGGTGTCTTTATATGATGCTAAACATGTTACTGGGCGGAACATAATACTCCTTTGTGTTTTTATTTGATGCTAAACGTGTTATGGGTGGAACATAATACTCATTGTGTCTTTATATGATGCTAAACATGTTACGGGGTGGGACATAATACTCCATGGCGTCTTTATATGATGTTTAACATGTTACGGAGCGGGAAATAATATTCCATGGTGTCCTTTGTATGGTTTTGAACATTTTACGGGCGTGTCATAATACTCCATGGTGTCTTTATATGATGTTAAACATGCTACGGGGCGGAACATAATACTCCATTGTGTCTTTGTATGATGTTAAACATGTTACGGGCGGGACATAATACTCCATGATGTCTTTATATGATGTTAAACATGATACGGGCGGAACATAATACTCCATTGTGTCTTTGTATGATGTTAAACATGTTATGGGGCGGGACATAATACTCCATGGTGTCTTTTGTATGGTTTTGAACATGTTACGGGCGGGTCATAATACTCCATGGTGTCTTGTTCATGATGTTAAACATGTTACGGGACGGGACATAATACTCCATGGTGTCTTTATATGATGTTAAACATGTTACGGGGTGGGTCATACTACTCCATGGTGTCTTTTGTATGGTTTTGAACATATTATGGGCGGGTCATAATACTGCAAGGTGTTGTTATATGATGTTTAACGTGTTACGGGGCGGGCCATACTACTCCATGGCGTCTTTATCATGTTAAACATGTTACGGAGCGGAATATAATACCCCATGGTGTCTTTATATGATGTTAAACATGTTACGGATGGGTCATAATACTCCATGGTGTCTTTATATGATGTTAAACGTGTTACAGGCGGGTCATAATACTCCATGGTGTCTTTTGTATGGTTTTGAACATGTTACGGGCGTGTCATAATACTCCATGGTGTCTTTATATGATATTAAACATGTTACGGTGAGTCATTATACTCCATGGTGTCTTTATATGATGTTAAACATGTTACGAAGTGGGTCATAATACTCCATGGCGTCTTTATATGATGTTAAACATGTTACGGGCGGGTCATAATAATCCATGGTGTATTTTATGATGTTAAACATGTTACGGGTGAGTCATAATACTCCATAGTGTCTTTATATGATGTTAAACATGATACGGGTGGGACATAATACTCCATGCCGTCTTAATATGATGTTAAACATGTTACGGGGCGGGAAATAATATTCCATGGTGTCTTTTGTATGGTTTTGAACAGTTTACGGGCGGGTAATAATACTCCACGGTGTCGTTTTCATGATGTTAAACATGTTACGGGACGGGACATAATAATCGATGGTGTCTTTATATGTTAACATGTTACGGGGTGGGTTATACTACTCCATGGTGTCTTTTGTATGGTTTTGAACATATTACGAGCGGGTCATATTACTCCGAGGTGTCGTTATATGATGTTAAACATGTTACGAGGCGGGTCATACTACGCCATGTCGTCTTTATCATGATGTTAAACATGTTACAGAGCGGAATATAATACTCCATGGTGTGTTTATATGATGTTAAACATGTTACGGGTGGGTCATAATACTCCATGGTGTCTTTATATGATGTTAAACATTTTACGGGCGGGTCATAATACTCCATGGTGTATTTTGTATGGTTTTAAACATGTTACGGGCGGGTCATAATACTCCATGGTGTCTTTTGTATGGTTTTGAACATGTTACGGGCGGGTCATAATACTCCATGGTGTCTTTATATGATGTTAAACATGTTACGGAGTGGGTCATAATACTCCATGGCGTCTTTATATGATGTTGAACATGTTACGGGCGGGTCATAATACTCCACAGTGTCTTTATATGATGTTAAACATGTTACGGGTATGTCATAATACTCCATGGTGTCTTTATATGATGCTAAACATGTTACGGGCGGGGCATAATACTCCATGGCGTCTTTATATGACGTTAAACATGTTACGGGCGGGTCATACTACTCCGGCGGAACATAATACTCCGTGGTCTCTTTTTATGATGTTAAACATATTACGGGGTGGGTCATACTACTCCATGGTGTCTTTTGTATGGTTTTGAACATATTGCGGGCGGGTCATAATACTCCATGGTGTCGTTATATGATGTTAAACGTGTTACTGGGAGGATCATACTACTCCATGGTGTCTTTATCATGATGTTAAACATGTTACGGAGCGGAATATAAAACTCTATGGTGTCTTTATATGATGTTAAACATGTTACGGGTGGGTCATAATAATCCATGGTGTCTTTATATGATGTTAAACATGTTACGGGCAGGTCATAATACTCCATGGTGTCTTTCTATGATGTTAAACATGTTACGGAGTGGGTCATAATACTCCATGGCGCCTTTATATGATGTTAAACATGTTACTGGCGGGTCATAATACTCCATGGCGTCTTTATATGATGTTAAACATGTTACGGGTGAGTCATAATGCTCCATGGTGTCTTGATATGATGTTAAACATGATACGGGTGGAACATAATACTCCCTGTCGTCTTTATATGATGTTAAACATGTTACGGGCGGGACATAATACTCCATGCTGTCTTTGTATGGTGTTAAACATGTTACGGGTGGGTCATAATACTCCATGGCGTCTTTATATGATGTTAAACATGTTACGGCGTGTCATAATACTCCATGGTGTCTTTATATGATGTTAAACATGTTACGGGCGGGTCATAATACTCCATGGCGTCTTTATATGATTTTAAACATGTTACGGGCGTGTCTTATTACTCCATGGTGTCTTTATATGATGTTAAAAATGTTACGGGTGGGTCATAATACTCCATGGCGTCTTGATATGATGTTAAACATGTTACGGGCTGGTCATAATACTCCATGGCGTCTTTATATGATGTTAAACGTGTTACAGGCGGGTCATAATACTCCATGGTGTTTTATATGATGTTAACAATGTTACGGGTGGGTCATAATACTCCATGGCGTCTTTATATGATATCAAACATGTTACGGGCGGGTCATAATACTCCATGGTGTCTTTATATGATGCTAAACATGTTACAGGGTGGGTCATAATACTCCATGTCGTCTTTTGTCTGGTTTTGAACGTGTTTTGAGCGGGTCATAATACTCCATGGTGTCTTATATATATATATGATGTTAAACATGTTACGGGCGGAACGTAATACTGCGTTGTGTCTTTTTATGATGCTAAACATGTTACGGGGTGGGTCATACTACTCCATGGTGTCTTTTGTATGGTTTTGAACATTTTAGGGGCGGGTCATAATAATCCATGGTGTCTTTATATGATTTTAAACATGTTATGGAGTGGGTCATAATGCTCCATAGTGTCTTTGTATGATGTTAAACATGTTACGGAGCGGGAAATAATATTGCATGGTGTCTTTTGTATGGTTTTGAACATTTTACGGGCGGGTCATAATACTCCATGGTGTCTTTTTATGATGTTAATCATGTTACGGGCGGGACACAATACTCCATGGCGTCTTTATATGATGTTAAACATGTTACGGACGGGTCATAAAACTCCATGGTGTCTTTATATGATGCTAAACATGTTACGGGTGGGTCATAATACTCCATGCTGTCTTTATATGATGTTAAACATGTTACGGACGGGTCATAATACTTCATGGTGTCTTTATATGATGATAAACATGTTACGTTGCGGAACATAATACTCCATGGTGTCTTTATATGATGTTAAACATGTTACGGACGGGTCATAATACTCCATGCTGCCTTTATATGATGTTAAACATGTTACGGAGTGGAATATAATCATCCATGGTGTCTTTATATGATGTTAAACGTTACGGGGTGGGTCATAATGCTCCATGGTATCTTTATATGATGTTAGTCATGTTACGGAGCGGGACATAATACTCCATGGTGTCTTTTGTATGATGTTAAACATGTTACGGAGTGGGACATAATACTCCATGGTGTCTTTATATGATGTTAGACATGTTACGGAGCGGAATATAATACCCCATGCTGTCTTTATATGGTGTTAAACATGTTACGGGTTGGGTCATAATACTCCATTGTGTCTTTTTCATGATGTTAAACATTTTACGGAGCGGGTCATAATACTCCATGATTTCTTTTGTATGATGTTAAACATGTTACAGGGCAGGACATAATACTCCATGGAGTTTTTTGTATGGTTTTGAACATGTTACGGGCGGGTCATATTAGTCCATGGTGTCTTTATCATGGTGTTAAACATGTTCCGTCTCGGGACATAATACTCCATGGTGTTGTTATATGGATTTGAACAGGTTACGGGGCGGGTCATACTAGATCATAGCTTCTTTTTCACGATGTTAAACATGTTATGGGGCGGGACATAATACTTGATGGTATTTTTTGTATGGTGTTGAAAATGTTACGGGGCGGGTCATAATACTCCATGGTGTCTTTATATAATGTTAAACATGTTCGGAGGCGGGACATAATACTCCATGGCGTCTTGTGTATGGTGTTGAAAATATTACGGGTGGGTCATAATACTCTATGGTATCTTTATCATGATGTTAAACATTCCGAGGTAGGACATAATACTCCATGACGTCTTTACTATGGTCTTGAAAATGTTATGGGGCGGGTCATAATACTCCATGGTGTCTTTTGTATTGTGTTGAAAATGTTACGGGGCGGGTCATAATACTCCATGGTGTCTTTTTATTTTGTTAAACATGTTCCGATGCGGGACATAATACTCATGGCGTCTTTTGTATTGTGTTGAAAATGTTACGGGGCGGGTCATAATACTCCATGGTGTCTTTATATGATGTTAAACATGTTACGGGCGGGTCATAATTGTTCATGGTGTCTTTATCATGATGCTAAACATGTTACGGGGTGGGTCATAATACTCCATGGTGTCTTTATATGATGTTAAATATGTTACGGGGCGGGACATACTACTCCATGTTGTCTTTATATGATGTTAAACATGTTACGGATCGGGACATACTACTCCATGGTGTCTTTTGTATGGTGCTGAAAATGTTACGGGCGGGTCATAATACTCCATCGTATCTTTATCGTGATGCTATATATGTTACGGAGTGGTTCATAATACTCTGTGTTGTCTTTTTTCAGTTTGCACAGCTGTGCTTATTGGTGCGATGATAGCATTACCGTTAGCGATGGTGACAATTGGTGAGTAGAATACTAACATTATTCTAATATATAAACGAGAGTGGGTAACACCTGTAGGCCAGATAAACAAAATTATTCGTTTTTCACGAAATTTCTTTTTCAAAATTACGAGGGAACTGATTTTTTTGTATTTATTATACATGTCAAATCATTTTTTTATAAGCCATTGAAGCCCCTTATACAGCAAAGGTACAAGGTGTAGACAACATACTGATTCAGGACCGGTGGCCATATCACAAACCACTAATTGAAAATAGACAAATGTGTTAAATAATTGGATATGAGGCTGTGGTCGTTGGGACAAATTGTGTAAACCGCTTCGGTTAAAATCGGTTTACACTAAATATGTCCCTAACGACCACAGCTCCGTATCCTCCAACAACACACACACCCACTACATTCATTTATTATATTTATAGCTTTTTTATGATTTATTCCCATAAAAAGCTGAGTGTATAAGTATTTATTTTCACAAAATCAGCCGAGAATTTGAGACAAACCACGCAGAACATTAAGGCAGCCAAATATAAATTTCCAAGCACTTGGCAAAGCTGATGTGATCGATATGAATAACTAGCTTCCGATGCAGTTCGGCTGAACTTCGAAAAGCACGCCCAATTATTCTGCTGGCCGCTTTTATCGATTAGATCAGATTAGAACAATACTTTGTGACGTCGTGTTCCTGTTACGGTCTGTGTGTTATTGGTATCTGTGTGTTGTTGGGATATAAAACGAGTGGCCCAATTGGTTGTTGACCAATCACCCACCACGATTTAGCGTAACACGGACGGGCTATTAAATATATCGATATAATATTAACATTAACGTCTATATATGATTTTCAGGCGTGAAGTACCTGACAGAATGTCCGAAGCAGCCGAATATCCCGGTCTATTTATTAGTGGGAGGTTGTTTTGGAATTCTGAAATTAGTTGGTTCCTTGTGGCAAAACATTCAATATCGACAGTTCGATTCGGACGAAATCGAGGTGAATGACGACGAACTGGAGGAATCTGGATCGTCCGGCGTCCCCACGGACACGTATAAAATGATGGACGTACTATTGACGTTGTTCCTGTTGGCGTGGCTCGGGGCCGGTTCATACTGGGTGTTTTCGATTTGGAGGCCTCATTTTAAACAGCTTCTACACGAGCCGAGTAACTGGTGCGACGAGACTGTCTACATGTTCTCCCTCTATCAGATCATTATTTGTTACTCGCTGATAGCGTTGTACGGTCTTTCTTATTGTGCCTTGGCTTGCTGCTACAAGTACACGAATATATTTGAAGCCAGCAGCACTACCTACACATAGCCTTCTGTATACGCAGATTATCTCCTGATCAGTCATTGTCACAAAGAGGATCAGGTTACTACTTATCGAGCGGCGACTTCACTTAGGACAAGAACCAGTCTAATGGGCGAACTTCTGCAACAACTGTCTAAGTTTCTACGGTAATGCTCTAAATAATCGACTCCTTAACCACAGCAGAATTATGGGTAACTTTTCAGTATTTATTCGGAAATATGGCTTGTTGCCATTCATCGGAAAGCTCTCACCGAGAGCTTTCCGATGAATGGCAACAAGCCATATTTCCGACTAAATCCTGAACAGTTACCCATAACTCTGCTGTGGTTAAGGGGTCGATTATTTAGGGCATTGCTCTACTTAATGGAAGCAACAGTACATTTTAATAATAAGTTTGCATCTCAAAGCTGATACAATTGATACAATGACCATTGATATCTAAGGGAGGTGTTTATATGGCCGAGCAGGCCCGGCTAACAGGGCTGGGTCTGTAAGCCGGGCTAGCGCGGTCTCCTATACTGCCGCATGTTAAATATCGTTTCCGTTTATAGTATGCGAGCCAGCCCTGTCAATCGAGCCAGCTCGGTTAGTGAGACCTGTTTATAGCCCGGCTAGCCCGCTTAAGATGGAGGTCAACTGACCAATCTTGAATGGGGATTTCCATGCAATTTTTCGGAGCAAAAGTTATGTTATGTATGTAGCAGTTGTCCGTGAACCAAACCAGGCATATCACGGAACAGGCCTAACATTTAACTGGTTTGTGCGCTAGGTAAATTATAACATTTTGCAATAAATTTATTTTTGAGAAATCTTTCTGGAATTACATCACATGCCCTACATTTGAAAAATCAATATAAAATTAAAAAATAAATACACCAGCATTATAATGGAACATGTTTCAAGCGGACCCGCCATATAAATAACTGTTGCCTCAACACCACATCAAATCATATTCAGAAGGGTGTGCAACTCTGTATCTTTTGCTCGGCAGATTTGCATGGAAATCACCATTCAAAATGGGTCACTTTACCTCCCTCTTAACCGAGCCAGATTGTTCTCATATAAACACTTCGAGCCGGGCTGAGAGTGATCGGCATAGCTAATTGGACATAGAGTAATGTTTCAAAATGACACTCACAAAACCGATAAAATTCTATAAAATGAGATATACATCTGCGTGATTGTACTCACTATCTGCTGATGAAAATGTTATGTTCGAGACAAATCGTATACTGTTCTCAATATGTTTATGATTCTTTTGTAAGAAAAAACAAATTTGAGATAATCTTTGGAAATGGTTCGCTATTTTATGGAATCACGCACGTACAACAGCGCGTGCCTATTGGAATGAAGGTGTTACGACATCATTACCTGTGATTGGTAATACGAACTTTCTCCAGACAGTCTGGTCCCGGGATAACGTTTTTGTCATGTAAACATCTCACGCTCTCGGCTCGGTTAATCGGACTGGTTCAGTTGGCCGGGCTAGCCCGGTATCGTCTAAACAGGCCCTGATATGAGCTTTTGTTAGCCGTTGTTTGTGTGACTGTCGTGTCTGTTTAATGGCGCACACTCAACGTCTCTTGTTTAAAGGCCCACTTATTGTTCGTATATACAACATATTCCATAGTATGTACCATTTAGAAGAGCACTAAAGTATATATATTGCACACGAATACGGAACAGCTGTAGCCTATAGGAGTGTCCACAAAGTGATAGATATTCTCAGATTCACCCCAAGAATTCCACGTTATCTACCCAAATGTATTATAATTCACAACTAAGAGATAGAGATATCCCTCTTCCATTCAGAATAATAGACTGGCAGTACAGACCAGATAAAAAATTAAGCACATAACACACGTCGGTACCTTGACAAAAACAATATATTCATAGTTTATTCGACCGGATAAGTCGATAATATAATGTTTTGGAGCTTCCCCTTTCAAATGGTATTATTATAATATGGAATTTGTTGTATATAATGTGATCTGGGAATTCGAAAATTAAGTGGGCCTTTAATAGACTGGTTCCTTGTACAAAACTGCGAACTAAAAACGTAGTATCCTGAACATGTTTGGGCTATTATCACCACTTTAAAGATCTACCGTAAGATTTGACACCAAATTAGTCAAAATTTCCGAAACTTATTTTCAGTTTACGAAGCAAATTAAATTTAAAAAAAATTCTTGCAAAAAATATCATGCGCATGACACAGGTATTGCGAAAATCCACAAAAGCATCCACCAGTTTTAGGTTGAAAACGAGAGAAAAATAGACCACAATTGAGAATTGTCTTGATGATCTACCTCCTTTGAATCATGTTCTTTATCAGAGACGATCATTAGATAGTTTGATAGACTGACAAAATTAAAAACTTATTAAAACTTGCTACTTTGACAGACGGTACATGACCTTAAAACATTCATAGTAACAAAACTTGAAATAGTGTCTGTTATTTGCAGAATGAAGTCCACAGACGGTGAATTTTCCGTCACCAAAATGCACCATTCTGGGAACCTCATTCTGCTATGAGAGACCTAGCATAAGATTGAAGTTTCCCAGTTGAAGTTGATGTTCACCCATTAATCACCTCAATTATACATTTTATCTTCTGCTAATTAGGGGATATAGAAGCTGAACAGATGCTAGCGCGCTATTACGCAACTTTTATAGAAACAAATTTATATTATTTTTCAGCACACATGTACGGCAACTATTATAGCGTCATCGAATTGTTATATGCTAAACTGTTATACCATTTCGATGGCGCTAAAACGCTGAGTTATGGATATTGCTTCCGTAAATGTGTAAAAACTATGATATTAGTGTGAAATCACTTAAACTTTTATTCCATATTAGCTTAAAGGGGTACTGTACGCCATTTTCAATAAATTCCCGGTGATAACAACGATCTATTATCGATACTATATAGAAATATAAGTAATTTGAGTCGAAGATGTATTCTGTAAACGCTCAGGTTAATAGGCTATCTTAAAATTTAATAATTTAAAAGTTAATAATTTAATATAAATTGATTTTATGGCTCCAGCCATAAAATGGCGTCTCTTAAAATTCGAATTTCCGTGTACAAAACGTAATCAAATTATAATTGAGGGATATTGGATTAGGAAAACAATTGCACACACGATCGTTTGAAACATTATGCTTATACGGGGAGAAAACCCAAGCCACTCATTGACTAGTGACGGTACACTAACTTAAATGAGTATATGGGACTACTAACCATATAATATAATGTTTATTTGATTCATTTGGTTGAAAACTTTACAAAAATTACTCGACAACGACAATTTGTATTTTTGCATTCCGGTAAATTTGCCATCCGTAACAATACTTCGTACTCAACAAACTTTCAAAAAATGGAAAAGTTGTTACATTATTCTCCGACTCGGGGATTATAGAAACCAACAACAACATCTTGGGTACAGTACCCCTTTAAAGTGGTACTGTGTATACGCCATTTCCAATACATTCCCATTGCAGTGATAACAACGATCTAATATCGATAATATATAGAAAACAATGTATTCTGTAAACGTTCAGGTTAATATGATATCTTAAAATCAAAGTTAATAATTTGATATAAATTAAATTACGAATTTCCGTGTACAAGACGTAATCAAAAATAATTCACCGATAGAGGATTGGGCAACGCGTGGCACACATGATCGTGTAAAACATATGTTGATACGGGGCGTAAACTCAAGCCACTCACTGATTAGTGACTATATATACAATGACTTAAATGAGTATGACCACTATTCATATAAAATAACATTTATTTGATACGTTTGCATGAGAACTGTCCAAAATTTACTCGATAACGACAATTGGTAATTTCGCATTCCGGCTAATCTGACATCCGTAACATTACTTAGTACTCAACAGACTTTAAAATAATGGAAATCTGGTTACCTTATTCTACGACTCAGAGACTATAGAAACCAACAACAACATTTGAGTACAGTATCCCTTTAACTGGTACGCATGATTCACCGCTCTGTTAACTTGTATTCAGGATTCATTGGAGTATATATAGGGGTGGTGCACTCAATCAATGATCAACAGTTCAACAGGCAGCCACGCGTGGCTGCTTCCTCCATACGTTAGCAGCTAATCTAGCCTATGCCATGAATCTCCACTCTGACCAAGGCAGTATAGATCATACTTCACCAGTTCACAATCTGGGAAGGTTTTGATGTTCTGACCTCTTCTGGTTGGGAACTTTATAACACTGAAACATCAGAGATGCGGGGTCGAGTTGCGGTAGCTATATGCGAAACATGGGCTTGTATTGAATATGCGTTAATTGTAACTGGCTATCATACACAACACTGTGAGGAAGTCTGACAACCGACCTCGCCAAAGTTATTGTGTTCAAAATTAATTAAAAATTGAACAAATTAAGGGCCGATTTTTCGAACTCGACGAAGGCTTTAATTGTTGAGCAAGTCGCATTATACGAGAAAATCAGTTGATATTTGTTCAAGTTACCGCGCTATCGCGATCAAACTTCACAAAAATTAACCAATTAAGGACGTAACTATACGCCAAAGTATGCGGACCTGGTCGGTGTTCGAACTCGATGAAGACATTGTTGAGCTAGTATCACCGAATATAAATAACCATGCAGTTGATATTTGTTCAAGTTATCACGCTATCGCGATCAATATTAACTAAGGTTGACTAATTAAGGATCATAACTCCGCCCGAAGTAGGCCGACCTGGTCGGTTTCGAAGTAGATCAAGATATTGTCCAGCAAGTCTCATATACCAAATATCAACAGCATCACTTGATATTTGTTCAATCGCCAGTATGTAGTCAAATCGACGCCCACCGACCGACCGCGAACCGACCTCGCCAAACTATAGGTCGAGATTTTGAAGAAAACAAACTCGACCAGAAATCGACACAGGGATTGCATTTATTGGTTCCCTAATAATGTACTTCACAGTAAGGGATGGTACCAGCTCGAGATTACATTTAGGCGAACTTTGTCAGCCGATTTCGCAATAAACATTGTATTTATTACCTGCGGGGAAATTCCATGATCGTGAGCGACGCGAAGCAGAGTAGAGATTCAAGGAATGACTTACTGCTAATCAAATTCTTATTTAACGTCTTCGTGTGAGCTCCTAGTCGACACGACAGACTACCGTAGAATTGATCGTTATTCTATGTTCCCGGCTCTATATTACGAAACATTGGCATTCTAATTCCCAGGTTCGCTACAATTGGTTGGGCAAAACTATCATTTAGTTCAATCAGTTTGAGATGAAAGATGTTATAAAATTTATGTACATTCATTGATCACATACTTAGCTTCTAAATCAGGCCTCATAGTTTATAGTAAGACACACGTGTATTATCGGCACGCTTAATGACGTAAGAGCTTAGCGCAATGATATTGGTGGCAAATGCCGAAACGTTATTGGTATGTTAATTAGAATATAATAATGATATTCAATTTGTGTTGGGTTATTTAGTGTTGACTGTGATATAACGATGGTGGTAATGGTGGTTCAACAATTTTGTCAACATAAAAAACACATTTAAAATGAAACTATATTTTTTCTTGAAGTCTGTACTTCCTCTTTGGTTGTGATAAGGAAATCAATATTATTATTTTTGTTTAACTCCAGCCGTTTCAAGATCGATTTTCCTTGCTAAAATGTGATTATGTGATAAAATGGATCTCAAATTCGTCGCAATTCTATACGAAATCTAAATTCACCAATAGCTTCTTCTTGTTTTTTTTTCAAGTAAACGATCATGATTCAATTTAAAGGGATTCAATGCCTTCTATTTTGTTCATGAGAAATAACATAAAAGTCTGTAAAACAACTATCATCAAAATGTACGTGAAAAATAGATTGACTCTATTCTTACTTTCGTTATTAATAAGTCTCAGATATTGGATGTCAAAAACATTACCGATAAAAGTCAAATCACTCCAATTAGATAACTTGACTGGTAATAGTCTTCTCGATAAAATGAAATATTAGGGTCAACCTAGAACAAATTTGGACTAAGTTGATTTATTCCATTTTGAAGAGAGGAATATATCCTCTAAAACATATCCAAAACCCGCTAAAATCCGCTTTGAATTTTTTTGTAATCCAAGATGGCATCCATGATGGCAGTTGGTATCGAAAACTTATGAATTTCAGTGGTAGGTGCACCAACTAATGCCAAATTAGTAATAAAATACACACAAACAATGCTTAGTCATCATTAAATCATATCCGTAGAATGTCTGTCCCCAAAATGACTGCCAAAAATGGACAAAATCGAATGAAATTTACAATGTGTGGGAAATTGAATAGCTAGTTCTATATGAGTGAAAAAGCCCTCGAATGATGCCAGGAAGAATGATTTCAGAGTATTAGGGAAACTTTTGATAGGTGTACGAATTCTCTCCAATGTATCTCGCGAGAGAGCAAGCGAAAATATTGTCTCATACGACGTTTAAATCTGGACTTTTTGGGCGCCCAGAAATAGAAAAATAACTCAGTTGTATCTATACTGTTATTCTTGAATCGTGTGATATATGTTTAATTAAACAAAATAATTGTCTACTAAGATACCTGTTTGGTAGCAGCATGAAAATTGGTCTTAAATAAATTGTAGTATGTACCGTATCTTCGGTCTGGTGAGATGGGGTGGTAATCTATTGAAGATGTTTCTTTGTAGTACAATCAGCATTACGACATACGTGTATGGTTTATTATCATGCAGAGCGTTGAAAATTCCGGAAATGTAACTAGTATTTACACTGCAATGATGTGCACTTCAATTTCTGCGTTACATTCAATAATTAGTCATCATACCAAATGAAACTACCACGCACTGTGTGGCGAAAATGTTTTCGTGCATGTGTTGCATGGCGAAATTATAGTTTGGCCTGACTGTTGGATGCATTCTATGCAGATTAAAACCCGAACTTCAAAGACGTAAATCATAAGAATTTAACTTGCGTTGCAGTGACCGATAAATCTTTCAGATGTATATATCTTAATGATATGTGTACCTTTAAAGATATTTAACAACATACTTGTAAATTACCAATACGTATTTTCATTTCTAGGTGGTTATCCAATACGTTGCTTTCGTCGTTGCGTGGCTTGGAGTTTCGGCCATTTTGGCAGCCATTTCATGGCCGCGATTGCATTATTTTCAGTCCTTGTCACTTTATTCGCTCCCGTATTCTAATTTCACACAAACTGGTATATATCGGATGGAGGATTAATGTGTTCTTGTGTCACCGGTGAGGGATATTGTAGAAAAATGTGATTCAAAAATGTTCAAAGCGGATTTTTAAAGCGGATTTTATATATGTTATAGAGGATATATTCCTCTTCAAAATGGAATAAAACCAACTTAGTCCAAATTTATAATGGGTCAAACCTGTTATTGACCAGACTATATAAACATTGGAAAAGGTCAAAGCATTGAAAAATATTCTGAAAATCATATTCTTAATAAAATATTTGAATCTATAAGATTAGCGATGTTTGGCGATAAATCACTGTAACAATTTTGTTTACATAACAATGGCTTCAACGTGCGAAATTATGGTATTGGAGAACTATCAATAATGATTATGAAAACAATGTTGATCTATTTCCCCATGTTCCTCTTAGTGGTGATGTTTTTACAGACTTATATATTTAGTGTACATTTGCGAACTGTGAGTGCCTTGGGTCACTTTAACAACTTATTATCTAAACATTTCCCTCAATAAATAAACCCATTCTGCATTGTTATTTATCTATCGTCTGCGTATATTACCTGCACACCCCTCCAAATCAATAATAGACCATTCTGATGTACACTTTTTAACTGACTGGGAGAATCCATTTACTACAGAAAGGGTTAATCAATCGTTTGTTGAGCAATCGTCGATGGGCTTCTAAAATATCGTAACTTAGGAAAGTCAAATTGTTCAGGAGACACAAAAACTATTTATATCTGGAACTAGAATTTGGTATCTGCCAATAACTGCACACTTACACTTTATATCACAGTTGTTATAATAGACACACTTTCATATTCAAATATCTTCTAGTTGATGAGAAAACATTATTTGATTATGTTATACGACACTTTAGAAGTTAAAAATCGAAATCTTATCTATACGACATTTTAGTTTTGACCATTCCCGCGGCTTCGATTGTCTCCATCACTCAGAATACAATCCAATCAGAACTAGAATGCACTCAGAGAGATGCCAACGTGCGCAAAAATGTAATAAACAATAATTAAAAAAAATAATTTCACTGTATTTTACTTAATTTATTTAATTTAATTTAATGTTAGCAAAAAAAGACAATTACCATTTCTCATTTCATCACAGATAAAAGGCAAATTACTATATTAATCATTTAAGTAATTAAAACCAATTCCATGTTGCCGAAAGGATGAGACTTTAATATCGATTACATTTTTTTCAGCGGCATATTTTGATTTTGATTTTCCGATAGTCAAAGTTGACCAAAGGAGCAATTATAAGAAATAATTAATACCATTTGTGTAAATATTGATAGCAGCCAATATGCAACAGTAAATATAAATAATTAATCAATAATTAATCAATAACGATCATTTTATGTAATAATAAACTCTTCAAACGGTGTCAACAATGCGTTTTGTCTTGTGTTACGTCATTCGTCGTATTTGACCCGGAACTCGGCTGAAGGTTAGGCTATTCAGCCTATTGCGTCGAATTACGAAATCGCGTTTTGAATGTCTCTCTTTTCCCGCACGATAAAAAGAGGTCTTCGCACAAACCAAAAATGATAAAACTTCCCAATTATAAGTAAAAATACCCAAATTAAGGAGTATATGTAGGTCCCAAAGGAGTCTATAGACTCTTTGATGTAGAGTTCTGATGGAGAAAATGTAGGTCGATCTATTTTTGTCATAACTCTGACGTATTTTGACCTGGGAGAAAAAATCGAATCGACGCTCACTACGAGCATGCCAGTTTTAAATATAGAAACAGGGAATCCCGACAAATGGCGATATCGGCGACAAACAAATAATCGAAAACAACACATAAAATAAACATAGCAAAAACGCGGCACAGTAAAAATGTCAGAACGCCACGAGGTTTTACGTCGTTTTTGGTGACGTCATGGAGTGAAACGGAGTAGGGTGACACCAACGTACGAATCTGTCTGATCGCCATACTGTTGCGCGAGCGCACGTAATTACCCTATCAGGAACGGTTTAGAAAATAAAAAATACGCCATTTTAGAATTAACGAATAATTTTAGAACTAAAATTTCCCCTGATAAACATCTAAAAATTGCATTTATACTTGAAATATTGACAAATTATATGAGAGAAACTTATGTAATAGAACCCGTAGATTCCGAAAAATGAAACAAAAAGTTTCGCGCCAAAATGGCAGGTACGACCTTTTAGAAGCCCACCGACATAATGTTAGAGCGTCACAGCTTTCACTGAACTACGATCGCAGATGTACCAATGAGAAATAAGACTTGAAAATGTTTTTCAGTCATTTTCTCACCACTATTGATTTACATATGTTCTCTTTGCGATGATGACTACGCCTTCATAACGTGTATCTGGATTTGAGTGTTGATTGCATGTATGTCTTGTTTGTTGGTTGTTGATGTATTACGGTATATGTATGTTGTTAATGCTAAATGAGATTAAACATACTGACATAATAATGACAATAATTTCATGGGAATTATTCTGGGTGACATAATAGGGAACTTGAGCTCTGAATTGAATTGTTTAATGCGTAAAGCCACTATTTAAGGTGGAACATACACAAAACATATATACACTATATACATGAGATATTTCAGTAAACATTTTAGCATCATATTACATATGGATTATGTAAGTAACATATTCATTATAAAATCACGAATCTCTCTGCCGATCGACTCACGCAAATAGTGATATATACAATAACTGAAATAATAATCTATTATATATTTTGGAAGATCTGTGTGTCTGTGTGTGTGATCGCGATGGACTCGAAAACGACCGAGCCGATTTCGATGAAACTTGGTATGTGGGGGTATTTTCTGTCGGGAAGTGGCATAGGCCTATTAATTTTCAGATCCGAGCTCAACTTTTCACGTGCCGAGGTCAAATATGTTTTTACGCCGTTTTGCGCTAATATATTTCAGTTCGGTGCTCACAAATCGATTCGATATAGCGCGAATAATAAATTGCCAGTCATATAATTTGCACGGTTAGAATCTGTGGCGCTTCATCTTTCCAATGATGTATCACACGCCTGTGTACGTTTAAAGTTTCTACCTTAATTATCGGGAAGAACGCAGGACCATGCTTCGCTCATCGAAAAACATTGCGTAAATATATTACGCCATCAACAGATCGTGACGTGATCGCGTTAACTCTTAACCGGCCGATGTCGCGTTAACTCATCACCGCCGAGGTATCCGCAAATGACATTGGGCTATATATCTCCGAAACGGGTGGAGCTATCGACTTGAAATTTGGTATGTGAATGTATCTTGCCCCGGACATGCATGCGCAGACCAGATCTCGGAAACGGGTGGAGCTATCGACTTGAAATTTGGTTTTTGAATAGCCCGGACGAAGTCGGGTCACCTTCTAGTCTATTATATATTTTGGAAGATCTGTCTGTCTGTGTGTCTGTGTGTTCGCGATGAACTCGAAAACGGCCCAGCCGATTTCGATGAAACTTGGTATGGGGGGGGGGGGGGGGCATGGGTCTATTAATTTACCTGTGCGACGTGACCTTGACCTTGAAATCGGGTAATTTCAAGGTCAAATGCCCGAATATCACGGGATTTCAATGAAACTTGGTATGTGTGGTTATCTTCGGCCGGGGAGTGGCATAAACCTATTAATTTGTCCGTGCGACGTGACCTTGACCTTGAAATCGGGTCATTTCAAGGTCAAATGCCCAAATATTACGGGATTTCAATGAAACTTGGTATCCGGGGGTACATTCGTATGTGGAGTCTCATAAGCATATTCATTTGCCCGTGCGACGTGACCTTGACCTTGAAATCGGGTCAATTCAAGGTCAAATCGCCAATTTTGATGGGATTTCGACGAAATTTGATACATGTGGGTACTTTTGTCAACTGAGTGTTTTGGACGGGTCAAATCGTGACCCTGACCTTGACCTTCAAAATAATAAATTCAAGGTCAAATCGGGTAAAACCGGATGGATTTCGACGGGAACGTTTATCGGGTACTTTTGTCCGGGCAGTGTTTTGGACTGGTCAAATCGTGACCCCACTTGACCTTGACCTTCAAAATGGACAATTCAAGGTCAAAGCCGGGTCACCTTCTAGTTGTATATATATGTAAATGCTGTCAATGCCAGATCACCAGTGTAGTTGTAAGCTATATATTACCTCAATTTTCTGAACGCTAATTTTAGGAATCTACTCACCTTTTCAGGAGCGATATATTAGCTATAGATATCAAGCCATAAAACTTTTCTCGCGTTGGAGAAAGCCAATAGTATTTTGGAATGTACTGTTCACGGATATCTCTAAATTCATCACATATCAGTAGGAGATGATACTCGTTTCCTATCCCGTTACCGCAGCTGTTCACCAAACTCCATGCAGGGTTTACCTCCCTTGATGACTCGTCTCGGTAATACCGCTGCAACCGGCGACATTTTCCCCACATTTGGTGGACTTCCGCGATATTAAAATATATACTAAGCGAACACAGCAACACGACGCCCTTGTTAAGCACACAAAATATCGAACAAAATTTGCATAAATTTTTGACTTTATCTTTTAAAAGTCCCACTAAAACCGAAGAACTATATTTCGAAACGGTGTGATTCGGTTCTCCGATAATGTTATCATCACAATAGTATAAACGCACGTGTGCGACATTGTCACAACTCGAACGGCAAGTCAAACACAAGAGTCCTAATTTGCTGCAATTTTGACGAGTAGTTTGCGAAAATCGTCAACAAAACTTCCGCTCTGATTTTCCATTCTGTCATTATGTTTTAGTGTGGGAATTGTTCTCAAAGCACATAGAAAATTTGACATTGGAGCGATCGGGTTTCGCCATTGTTGGTGGAAAATCCCATGCTAAATCTAGAAACACGCACTAGTACCCAGCCGGTTACAGAGTCAGAAAGGAAGTATGACTGGTGCGCTCTGGGAGAGATTGGCTGTTCACATGTATTACAACGTATGCTGTTTCGTCACCGCCCTTTTTCGACGGGGAGTCGATCTGTATCCAAGTCTCCTTCGACGTAAACCAGCTGGTGAAATCTCGTTAAAGGGATAATACTGGTTTGCCTCGAAGTACGGTTGCCTTATAGACTTCTATAGCGGACTTTATCACCCGTTCATCTAAAATCACAATTGACGGTAATAAAATGTAACAATTGTGAAAGTAACACAGTTTAATGCAGAAAAACATTATATTTGTTCTGAACTCCACAAGAGTTATAAACTGAAAGTAGTAGTTTAATGTGAACAATATAGTTTATCACAATGTTTGAGGTTACTACTAATTACACGGCACTTTTGTGCGTAACTTAACACAACATTTAAATTACAATAAAGTATTATAACTTTAAAATATCACTATTTCCAATAAAATTAGCATCTTATATTGATTTGAAAGATAAAGTCGATTAAAATTGACGAAAACTCCCGCCACTTGATCTTGGCGTAAAGTCCGCTACATAAGAGTATAGGGCAGCCGTTTCGACGCAAATCAGTATTATCCCTACATATTTCACTGGCTGGGCGTAAAGTCCGTTATAGAAGAGTCTCGGTCAAAAACAGTATCAACCTAACCGATATCACAAGCTGTTGAAGAGATCTAGACCATCTTTAAAGGTGGAAAGAATTAATACTAGTATTCATTGTGTATACATATAGGTTGTGGCTTCCCATTAATTTCACTTCAGATCTTTGTTAACGTTTCTTTGATGATCTTAGGGACCTACACTCTTAGAAAAAATACCGTCGCTTTAACGGTCTGAGACCGCGCAACATCGCTGCCAACAATTGACCGTTAAACATACGGTCAGGCCGTAGCATGTTCCACAGTATAAAACCGTTTAAGTAACTGTCAGACCGTAACCAGTAACCGTCAGACCGTTGTATTTTTTACGGTTTAGTACCGTTTAATTAATATAAAGACCGTAACTAATAAAGGTCAGACCAATGGTATTTTTCATGGGTCAACACCATTTTTTGCTCTTAATTTGCTAATTTACCATATAATTAGCCAGGTTCCCATGGTAACAATGTGATTTCCCGGTAGGCATTACGATTCACATGTTTTTGAATGGTCGAAACTAGTATTATTCGTAACTGAAAAATACATCCGTCATAATTATGTTACGATCATAGTTTCGATTAAGTGTAAATCCTCAATGCATAAAGTGATAGACAATACTTATGAAACTGCAGTTTTGCAGAGGATCAAGCTTGTTATCTGCCTCGTAGAATTTAATCCGGAAAAGGTTGCGCACGCGTAATGTGTTCGCCTTTCACTAACTACTGTATAAATATAGCTGTAAATAAAAAACGATACTAGTAATAGCTGATAAGCCAACCCAATAAAACCCATCACTATTCAGTTATGAGTAATACCATCCTAAAACATGAATCGACATGCACTTTTAAGCCATCAAAAGAACAAAGCTTCACAGTTAAAACTCAAATTTATGTACATGTAAAAGTAAAAGATCTTAATGGCATACTTTTTGGTAACATGTAAGGCGTGAAATTGTCCCGCATAACACAGAATAAATTCCGCATTAATAATACATATTAAATATCAGCAGAGTAAGATTCAGTCATACTGTATGGAGTCATTGCCGTATATAATATGGTCGCCGATAAATATACTAGTGAATTTTTACGGCATGACTTTGAATCACGAAAATATTTAATTTAGACAATTTTCATGGGCACATAAAATAACGGTATGGGACCGTCAAACTGATGAAACGGTATGGGACCGTCGATTATGACGGCCCGAGACCGTCGAGCCGACAGTAATTTCTAACAGTGTATATATAAGGCTCTGGAAATTAGTTGATGCAAAATAGCATTCCATAATTGTAAGCGACGCCAAGCAGTCACTTAAATCGTACAATTTCGAGTTGGGTCCTTCACTTACAGTGAAATAAATTATGAAGAAACATATATTAACTGAGAAATATATTACCTGCTCTGTTTTTTTCTCCATTTTGTTATGAACATCCCTGTCACGACATCAACAAATTCCTAGGTTTTTAACTGGTGGAGTCTGATCACTACGGCCGTAGCAAGCCTAGAAATAGTGTGTCTGTCATTTGCAGAATGAGGCCCCCAGAGGGTGAATTTAGTGATGTTACCCCGCATAGCAGACTAGCATCACCAAATTCACCCTCTGGAAACCTCATTCTGCCGAGGTGTAAGCAGAATGGGGTCCCTAGAGGATGAATTTGGTTATGCTCGCCCGCTATGCGGGGTAGCATCATTAAATTCACCCTCTGGGGACCTCATTCTGCAAATGACAAACACACTATTTCAAGGCTTGGGTCGTAGCTAGAGTATAGATTCCTGGTATCATCTAACGATTATGGCACTCGATATGCCCCCCGTCTTGTAAATTACACGTACAAGACTTGACATATTGTCATTGCAGAATGAGGTCCACAGAGGTTGACTTTAGTGACACTATGTCACACTACTGAATTCACCCTCTGGAAACCTCATTCTGCTTAGGCCAAAACTGTTATGGAAAATTCTCGGAACAGATTAAAGTTCCCCAGTTGAAGTTGGTGATGTTCGCACATTAGTCACCTCAATTATGAATTTTATCTTCTGCAAATTAAGGGATATATGCTGGTCACACGTGGGAATAGTATGTGTTTACATTCAGGACAACTACAATTTGAATTAGGAAGTTGTAAACCACACTCGCTCACCTCCAAAATGCCAAGAAAAATCGTTATTGTAGGACTTTTACGGCAAATATGATATCGTGATTGGTATTGTTGTGAATATGTATTGCTAATAAACTAATTCGGTTAACTAAAAACGGCTTTTGGTGAAATTCCGATGTTGTGACTGGATGATACGGGGACCATCGAATCGGATTATGTATCTTTAAGTATTAACAAAGAAATATTCTGCCCGAGTTGTCTGCTAAATGTTATAAGTTCCCCATCATAACAGGTCAAAACTTCAAACGATTACCATGCAGGGTTTGAACTTGTGGAATAATGTGGATTATATATTCTGTCACACACCGACAGATAATACCCAAGTTACACAAGGGACTTGTAATAAGGAATGGAAACTCTTGAATACATGTAATACATATTTTTTTCCAAATAAATCAATAATAATCAATAATGTACATGTATCAACATTCACATGGAACTTTTCTTGAAACAAACATATATAGGTCGCAGTCCTTCGATGATCTTGCTTGATTTGGCAATAGGTCAATCAGGATGTAAATCCAAATTCTCAATATCAAAGCTACAGGCTTGAGAACATCCTCCCGAACATTCGGTCTCATTTTTATGTACATGAAACGTTAATGCAGTAATGTGTCGATATAATAGTTCAGAATATAGTGATGTCATCACTTTTCACAAATTTAGAGCTCCTGTCAGTTTTAGTACTCTTATTTGATAAGTATCTGCATGCCATTGGCGAACATAACATGCCTGGTGTCAATTTCACGCTTAGTCTGAGTGACGACGAAAAACACAATTTACAAGCATTCGTTGCAGTCTACTTGATATTCAGATACCGACACAAATCAAATAACACGAGTCCAAAGTGTCATTTAACTTCAGAATATCAGTACTACTATGTTATTTGTAAAAAAAATTCATATAAACAGAACTGTCATATAAAGAGTCTACTTTCCTTTTTTCTCAATAATTTCAAGAATCTCTGCATAGAGAATATTTCAGTTTTATTTGCTACATCAAGCTGACTTCCAAACTGCTTGGAGACAACATATATAGACAGTTCATAGTTGGTATTGGAGCACATGGTAAAACTAACTAATAATTTAAAATATTTTTTTTAAAGCAACAAACAAATTTGTTCGCCAAATATACATATCCAAGATTGAAGAGAAAAGTTCATAATGACTGGAAACAATGCAATATCAATTTTTTTGCAGTTTAAAACAAAATTTAAACTATTAATGTATATTTCATACATCAAATAATATATAAACTACTTTTATCGGTAAGAACAGTTATTATCAAAACAAAGAATACAACTTCAAAACACAATAACGTCATAAGCCTGACATATTCATGGCACGATCTATAAAGAAATGTTAGCTCAGATTATGGATATGTGATATATGTAATATAAACACAATTAAATACTCATTTTCTTACATAAAATAAAGTCCAGGATTTAAAGTTAATCAGTATATTGAGACCTCAGATTGAACCACGCAATCTTTACCTCCCATCATGCTCCCTCACAGGTCCACAAACACATGACATGCATTATGCATACAATTCCTCTTTTCCAGCATCAATACAGACAATAAAGAGCGTTTGTGTAGTACGTTGGCAACATCAATGCATTATGCCACTTCGATGCGTTTTTAAAGATGTCCTTCCAATTTGACACCATAAAACCACCAGCTGTACGTCTATGTATCAGAATTTAATCGGACCCATGAGCGCATTAATAGTAGGTTTTGGTGTCCATATACTGACTTTGGATACAAGAAGGTTTAAAGACATATTATTATACATGGACTAATAAGTTAGTATTCTGCGCAATGCCAGCTGGCGGAATATGGAATTCTACTAATATCGCCGAAAATCTGAAGCAAATCGACCGTACTAATCCATAGAAAACATTGCCTGAAATACGCTCAATTGTAAATATTTACTTCTCGATTCGGGACGCAACTATCGGCGATAAACAAACGAAAACAACGAGTTCGCCATCAAGAGTCACTGCATTTAATGTCTAGTATATAAGAATGACGGTCCCTTTAAAACAAAGTGGCAGTTTTATGCCTCTAATTATACTCACTCTTGATACATAGAGTGATAAAATTAAGCACATGAAATATTCCTATGTGGACTTTATATGCCAGAGAAACAAGCAGAAAGACAGATTCATGTACTAGAATTTAGAAAATCCGGACAATGTTTTCTTCAGCGTGGAGTAAAAAGCGCTTCTCACTTCTGTGGGTGAGAGTTGAAAGAAACTAGAATATTTTATGACTTTTGGAAGTTTTTTCAGAGTACATAAAGCAGTATTAAAGCGAGAATATTTCTGGCATTTGTCAAACTATCTTAGAGTAGGTTCATACGCTACTAAGTTTGCAGGTTTTTTTGCAGGAATTTCGTCATAGAAAACCATATGGTGCCAGAACAGTAAAGCCCTAAATAATCGTCTCCTTAACCACAGCAGAATTATGGGTATTACTGAGAGCTTTCAGATGAATGGCAACAAGCCATATTTCCGACTAAATCCTGAAAAATTACCCATAATTCTGCTGTGGTTAAGGAGTCGATTATTTAGGGCATTACTGTATATGCAGAGCAACATGCTTAAACAATGCATCTTAACCAAAGCTAACGGCATTGCTGTAGTTCAACATGTAGCTGTGCTACTGACATTTCCCTGCTAATACCTGTATATTGGATTCTTGCAAGATAATTGCATGCTATTTACAGGCAAATTGCGCTACATGTGGAACTACAATGTACTTCTCACATATGATTGTATAAGAATGTTCTGACACATTATAGCATTCTCTATCGAAATGCCTCCAAAAAATCCAGGCAAATTAGCAAATGTGTAAACGCACCCTTATCCATAGTCCAACATTACGTATTCAATAATGCCTTAAATAATCGACCCCTTAACCACAGCAGAATTATGGGCAACTTTTCAGGATTTAGTCGGAAATATGGGTTGTTGACATTCATCGGAAAGCTCTCAGGGAGAGCTTTCCGATGAATGGCACCAAAAAAGCTCTCAGTGAAAGCTTTCCAATGAATGGCAATAAGCCATATTTCCGACTAAATCCTGAAAAGTTACCCATAATTCTGCTGTGGTTAAGGGGTCGATTATTTAGGGCATTACTGTATATAATTGGGCCTCTTAGATAACTGAAAGCATATTATATTTAGTAATCCTGTTCAATTGTCACATATTATTTAGAGTGAGCTTCCAATGAATTATAATACAAAGTATTAAAACATAATATAAGAGTTGGTATCTAATATATATCATAGATTATAACAAAAGAGGCATGAAATACAAATTATCCAAATATACTATAAGAAAAAGCAAAGTTTGTATCTAATAAATATTATAGATTATCACAAAACAGGCGGCATGAAATACAAAGAATCTAAACATAATATAAGAAAAAGCAAAATCAAGGTTAGTATCTAATATCATAGAATATCACAAAACAGGCGGCATGAAATACAAATTATCCATATATACTATAAGAAAAAGCAAAGTTAGTATCTAATACATACCATGGAATATCACAAAATAGGCAAGTATTACAAAGTAAAGCTACATATAATTCTTAACCCTTTCTTTGCTAAATGGTTTCTCCCATTCGGTTATAAAAGTATATATTGAAATGGTCTATTATTCATCTGGAGGGATGTTCAGGAATTATAGGCAGGCGACACATAATACGGAAAGTGCAGAAGTAATCATATTAATTGGTGGGGAATGGCTAGATAATAAGTTCAACGAACGACCATATGTTTAGGCAATAAGTCCAACCTATGGTCGTTTGTTGAACTTATTATATGAACATAACTCGTACATTGTAATTACTGATTAACATAATATTGGTCCAATAAGATACCAACTATTATTCAAAACTGAACAGTAAACATTGAAAAAGGTCAAATCATTGAAAACTATTCTGAAAATCAAATTCAATGTATCACATTATTATAATCAATAAATTTGAAAAATTATCAAGGAAATACGGGTTGATAAAAAAAATTGGACTTGGCACTGAAAGGGTTAAATAACAATTGTTTCAACATGTGATATTTCGTTATTGGAGAACTTCTTCTTTGTGGTGGTGTGTTTACAGACTATTATAATGTTGCACATTCACCCACTGTAAGTACCTTGTGTCCCTTTAAATTTGTAAACATTTGGATCAGGTATTGAATTTCTATCATATGATATTACATGAGTATTTCAAAAGTTTCCTTCAGACAAGTACAGTAATTGGCTTCATTTTTGTGATTGACTTTGAATGTTTTCCATCTGATTTAAAGATGTCCTGTCCTTTCAGTTTAGAATGCAAATGAAAAATACTTGAAATCAATGGCATTCGTATGGCACAGGCATCACGAACATCCACACAGGGCTGAATTTAGTGTGTCTGACATTTGCAGAATGAGGCCCCAAAGAGCGTAAATTTAGTGACGGTATCCCACACAGTGGGTTACCATAACAAAAGTCACCCTCTGTGGACCTCATTGTGCTTAGGCCTCAACATCTATGGCAGACCTAAGATCAGATTGAAGTTCCCCAGTTGAAGTTGGTGATGTTCACCCATTGGGAACTGCCATTATGCATATTATATTCTGCAAATTAGGGGATATAGAAATTCAAAAACGGAAAAAAAAGAAGAAAAAAAAACAATGTTAATTTGAGACTATAGATACATCCCAGATGATGAGGGTTAAGAAGAACAAGTGCACCGCTGGGTGGAGGTAACGCCCCCGACTGTACAATCAGAGAGGATTTTTCTTATTTTTGTGCAAATACTTATTAAATGGCACTTTGTAAAGTTATGTTATTCATGAGACCAACCACGAGGAGGCTTCATATGCAGTGGAAATGCATAAGTGGTCATGGCAAATGATACCTGGTAAGTGTTTGATATACATTGATGATTTAAACCAAGGTATTAATGAATACAGATTTTGATGAAAATTGAACTGCTTAAGGTAGGTTTAAACCAAGGTATTAATGAATATACAATGAATATAGATTTTGATGAAAATTGGAACAGCTTAAGGTCAGAGAACCTGGTAAGTGTTTATATACAATGATGGTTTAAACCAAGGTATTAATGAATATAGATTTGGGTCAGAGAATGTACCAAGAATGTAGCCTACCAGGTAACATTTTGACCAAACTTGAGGCCTGGTCAGAACTTTCTTTTCTGAGCACAGAAACTTTCTGGTTAAGCGCTATAAAAATGCCACATGTTGTTCTATATTAGCTTCAAATTTGGTTTGGTGCCACAAAAATAGAAGGAAAACTGAATTTTCTAAAAAAAAAACTGAATTTTTTAAGTCGAAAAAGGGTCATAACTCTCACAAAAATTATCCGATTGAATTGAAATTTTACCTTGACCTGTATTGCGGTATTGGTTAAAAACGGGTTTTGCAAATAAACAATCCAAAATCAAGTTATCATCTGGAAACCAAAAAGGGGCGTAACTCTGGAAAAAATGGGCGGACGAAACCACGGCTATGGGGAAACCTTGTCCCCCGGCTGGTCTATTAGCATACCAAAGATCAACTGAATTGGTTTAGTGAAACCAAAGTTATGAGTTGAAACGTTCGTACGGACGGAAGGACGGACGGAGGGACGGACGGACGGAGGGCTCCACTATATACCCCCAAATCTCCATCGGAGATCGGGGGCATAATAAGGTCCCCAGAGGGTGAATTTGATGAAGCTGGCCCGTCGTGTGGGATAGCATCACTAAATTCACCCTCTGGGGGACGTCCTTCTGCAAATGTCAGACAGACTATATCCAGACTTGTATCCACACAATAATTAATAAGTAATGCGTCGAAAACGATCACAAAAGCTCATAAGTGAGAACGCTCTTTATTATCTACTGCTGTTGTGCGACATGAGCACGAACGCTCTTTATAAAAGGCGATCATTGTATGTTTTGCTAGGCTGACATAAATTCTAAACGTGTTAAATCTCCCTCATTTGAAAGTAGATACATGGTCATCAAAAACTCTTACTAATCGGCTCATGGGTCCGGTCTAATTATATTTTGTGGTAGAAAGCTCTACAGACTGTTGACTTATGGTGTCAAATCGGATAGGTGATCTTTAACCCTTTCCTTACTAAATATACATTCAAGCCTTGAAATAGGGTGTCTGTCATTTGCAGAATGAGGTCCCCAGGGGGTGAATTTAGTTATGCTACCCCGCATAGCGGGCTAGCATCACCAAATTCACCCTATGGGAACCTCATCTGCTGAGGTGTAAGCAGAATGAGGTCCCCAGAGGGCCAATTTGGTGATGCTAGCCAGTTATGCAGGGTAGCATCACTAAATTCACCCTCTGGGGACCTAATTCTGCAAATGACAGACACACTATTTCAAGGCGTGTATACATTGATAAATAGTTCCCACAGGAAATGTTAAGATAATAAGTTCAACAATGGACATTTCTCACCAATAAAGAGGAATCCTACTGCACTTGGATTCTGCAATAGACCATTACAATAAATACTGTTATAAATGGGTGGGAGAATACAGTTTGTAATGAAAGGGATATAGTACAGTCAAATCATCATAACTTTGAAGTGTCTTACATCATGTGTGGGTTTAACACTTGTGTGGGGAACTGCGCTGGTGCAGCATTAAAAACCCTGTGCCAGCGCATTCTCTTATATATGCAAGTCTCCCATAGCTATATAGGGAGACCCTCATATATAAGATAATGCATGGCTTACAAGGTCAGTGTAAATATTTTAGGCTAATGCATTCTCTTATATATGAGGCTCTAGGTGGGATACTCGTATATATGGGAGAATGCATTGGCACAGGGTTTTCGCTACATTTCAGGAAGCTCCAGTCATGAAAGGGTTAAACCATAAAAGCTATTTCACAATCAATGCTCAGACATTGCTTCCGACAAGTTCCGGGATGACCCAGATATCAGAGGAATCATCTTGGTCAATAGGGGACATCATCGGAGGTTGTTGCGCACTCTTCGTCCCGCAGAATATCACCTTCGGAGGTTGATTTCTTATGACGAAAGGCCATGATTGAAGGTAGCGCTTCTCAGAACTCTTCTCGTTCGGTGCCCTTCTTTGGTCGATCGCTCCTTGTGCAGCCAGAATATCATGGACCATGCTATAGCTGTGCTGTGTGCCTTCATCCATAGATTCTGGAAGCAGTTCTTCTGGAATGTTCTCTTGCCAATGTAATTCCACAGGGGGCGTGTAGATGTTCATACCCCACGCTATATCAGCACATTGCTCCATGTATTGTTGGAAGGTTTCGTGACCAAGAAGCTGACTGTTTTCTTCGAACAATTTCTTCACAACATCTGTACATTGCTGTAATATTAATAATGCACACTTTCATTCGCAATGGTAAAACAGAACTGAGCTGCATGTCAGTCACAAATATTGCAGTGATGTGGCTTAAGTAAACAGTGAGTCCGTGCTGGACCCGGCGAAATTAACTTTCGCCCAATATTTTGGCAAATGAATTTTTTTTTGGCCAAATTATTATAGAAATTGCCAAATGCTATTAGTTTCTGCAACAATTTTTTATAAACTATTTTTGATCTGTGGTTTATAATGCAACGATTAACCAATAACACAGTAGGGAATCACATTATTTTGAGTAGATTAAATGGCCAAGGTGATCGCAAACACCACCAGAAACGAGAAAAACGGTAATAAACTATATATCGGATGTGACATATTACATAGTATTTTGGCAGCTACTAGCATAGTTATGCTACTATTTAAAAAAAAAGCTGATACCTCATTTGTATCCAAACGCACAGTAAACTTTAGTTTGCTCTAACATTCCGACCAAAGTTGTCAGTCGAAAGATTATCCTACATAATCCTAGATGTATGGACTGGTGTATTCCACGAACCTCCGACTGGCAACTTTGATCAGAATGTCATAGAAAACTACTGAATATTTTGCAACAAATAAGCTATCAACTTGTTTTTAAAAGTAAACTAGCATATGGTCATAACAGTCGAAATGCTACGTGTTGTGTCAGTTCCTCATAGAGTATGTTTTTTGCACATTTGCGCTTGCCTCGGCCATTATGAATGCCAACCTCGAAACCTCATGATTCCACACTGTGAATAACTGCACAATAACATTTTAGAAGGGTTGTTTATCAAGAAGATAAGAATTAGCTATGTACATGTAAACATTACCACAATGCTAACTCTAGTAATCCCTCCAGGCTCCATCCGTCAATACCAATGCTATCAGATTAACTGCATCTTGATGGAGGTATTAACTGTTCCGGTAAATCTATAAAACACCACTAATACAATGATATTTTAAGAGTTTCATGAAATGAATGGTATTGATTGACCAATATTTTTCAACTTTCTTGAGGAATTAAAAAGTGACCTGGCAAACCTTTTGCCAAATGAAACTATTTTTCACCAAATGTGAATTAGTTTTGCCATTGGAAAATTGTAGCGCGAACCATGAAGCAACGAGAGTCATCTTGTCTGGAACATATTAAATTCAGCTGTAACAGTTTTATTCAACATAATAGTTTATTCGGGATATTGTCTTTCATAGATTCAATACAAGAATCATAATCCAAAACCGAATACCATGCACACATATGACTGAAACATTTTTGTTGGACGAAATACGGTATATATTTGACAATTATTTCTTTTTGGCAATAGGATGAAAGTGAATGTCGCCATAAAAACATTTCATAGCGAATTAGATAGAGGATTATATGATATGTTATTGGTCCGAAAGTGAAATTGTTGTTATGGACGAGTTATCGTATAATGTAGGTTTGTGGCTGGTATAATGTTCTCAGCTGACATGATCCAGTATGTCAATCGTTTTGACTCTTTAATCTAGCCCGTGGAAAAGTAACAGCTTTTACAAGGTTAGACCAAGTGTTCTCGGACCACAACAGCTTGTCATATCGGTTGGGTTGATGATGTTTTGGACCGAGTTCCATCCCGTTACTCTTCTATAACGGACTTTACGCCCATAACCGTGGGTGGGAGTTATCTTGCTTGAATGCCTTCAGATTGGGTCAAATGGAAGCTTTGCGTATACGAACATAAAAGGCAGCCTTTCCCAAGCATGATTATATCAAGCATGCGTAAACCAGAGGTCCATAGAACGTAAAAGCAACGAAATTTATAAGTAAACAAATCTTTATTTCCAGAGAATTACGATTTGTCACGCTATCAGAAAATGCATGTAAAAATATATATTAAACGATCCTTTCATCACTTTTCCTTTTTCTATCACGGTATAATTATGATATGTCATTTTGAAGACAGATTCAACGCTGACATTCAGGGTTCACGTGTAAATGTAGTACGTCTTTTGAATAAAAGTTCGATACAGAAGACCAACAGCATCATCCGATCCGATATCCCGTGCAAGCTGTTGTGGACTGAGAAGACTTGGTCTAACAAGGTGAGTGATGGTACAAATGATTACCGACACGCCATCAATTTTAAAGTGTGAGTGCACCCTAAACAAGGTATTGTGACAAGGAAACACATATCACATAAGCGCCGCCTTATGACAGTAAAGATACGTACCTTAATCGTCATATGCATGTCAGTTACAGAATATGGATCGACCAAGGTGGATGCAAACTCCGAGACAGATACGTAAGCCTGAAATGAAGCATTAAATATTATGTATCCAGTGCTCCCAGGCAGATTCGTATAACCCTGGAAAGAAGCATTTAAAACATGATAGACCTTCCAAATTTCCACAATCTCTTTCGCTCCTCTTTCACTGTACATTAGTCCCACTCCAAGTTGAGCTTCAGTAGCATTGGCACCGACTGAGACGATTGGGCAGTGTGACGAGAACGGGACTACCCGCCCCTTGAGTCAGTTATATTTATATAGTGTTTATTATTTATTATTACATCAAATAAAAATAAACAAAGTAGGGTACATCCTAGTTTCGTTAACAAACATCTCATAATCCCCTCACACCTCCTAATTAGCATTATAATTTTTAGGTGGGCTGGTTTGCCTGGGCGGGTTGTCACACAGCGAAATGGACGGGTTGACTCGGGGGCGGGTAGTCAGGGACGCGATGTGACTATTTGCTATACCATGTGTGATGACATAAACAATAATTGAGAGATAACTATCAAAGCGAATAGAATGTTGTTCCTACCTCACTGGTCAGTGTGTGGAAGTACATCGCTGATCCAGAAGAGTAGCTCAGTCTTAGTGTTCTACAATGTTCATAGCAGACCTGTAGGAATAGAAACGCATGATCTAAATAACAAGTTATTTTATGGGCGTATCTGTGGCATGTGACAAATTCAAGCTCAAATACCTAAAATTGTCATAATCAATCAATAACAGCTATGTCATAGAGGCTCGGAAACTGCCCGAACGCAATGGACGTCCACTCGCCCGCCCGCCAACCAACCGTCCCTCGCCAGGTTGTCAACATAAATCGAGTTTTTTAAAGGAAAAAAAACTTGACTGAACATTGATTTTACATATCACTTATGTTCAATGTTTTCACAGTGAACATACAGTAATGCTCTAATTAATTGACCTCTTAACCACATCAGAATTATGGGTAACTTTTCAGGATTTAGTCGGAAATATGGCTTGTTGCCATTCATCGGAAAGCTCTCGGCGAGAGCTTTCAGATGAATGACAACAAGCCATATTTCCGACTAAATCCTGAAAAGTTACCCACAATTCTGCTGTGGTTAAGAGGTCGATTAATTAGAGCATTACCGTAGGTACTTCCAAGAGACTTCCATTAACAACTGGAATAGACTACCAATGGACATCTGGAAATGTGGTACTTTCCACAAATTCAAGTCAAAGCTTAAAACTCACTTGTTTGAGATATGTTTCAATCTGCCAAAATAGGGTGTTATTCAAACTTAGCTGTTTACCAGAGTCTGTTATGTGCGTGCGAGTTTAGACCGTTTAACCCATATATTAACTTTTACTTTCATTTAATTTTTCCCTTTTAATTCACCATATAATTTTAGCTTTGTTTCAATAGTATATCTTCGAGTATGTTAAATGGCCTGTCATGATTGCCTTTACTGCGGTTGATTATTAGGTTAAGTTTGCGTATTTTCTAGTTAGGTTGTCTGTATATAATGTTATCCATTTGTTATTCACTATTATTTTAGGATGTGTGTCATGTTTGTATTGTAAGCGCATTGAAACTAATTTATTGTATAATGCGTTCTAAATGTATCTATAATAATAATAACATAAGTGATAAGTAAAAATCAATCTTTAGTCAAGTGATCTTCTTGGACCTTATATAGCTTCTTTTTTTTTAGTTTTTAAGTTTCCGGAATTTAAATATATTCAGTTATATCTTGGTTGGTGTCGGGTCTCATATGGGTTCACAGCGGGATAGCATCATAACCAAATTCACCCTCTTGGGACCTCATTCTGCATGGCCTCATCTGCTATGGGAGACATAGACTCAGATTGAAGTTCCCAAATGGTGAATATTGTGATGTACACCCATTGAGAACCTCGATTATGTATGTGTCGTCTGCCAATGTGGGGATATATCGAGAAACTAAACTAAAAAAGAAATAGAATCTATGTGAAGAAGTTTCTATAGAATTTGATAATAAAGAAACTTTCCAGAGAAGATGAGGCCAAAGCAGAATGAGGTCCACAGAGGGTGAATTTAGTGATAATAGCCCAATATGCGGGATAGCGTCACTAAATTCACCCTCTGGGGACCTCATTCTGCAAATGACAGGCACACTAAACTCAGGATTGGATGCAATAAGCATCGTTTGTGTTCCAATGAGGTCAATTCCAAACTAATTAACAGTGTTGGGAGTCAACAGGTGTCAAACAGCGATCAATGGGAAAAAATTATGTCGTATATATATATATTTACCAATGGTGAAGAAAATCAATTGAAGTGATGCCACACAAATGTACAGATGCCGTTTGGCCACGCACAAACAGGCAATAAATGAGAAAGAACTCTATGCTCTCACAAACTTGGAATTCCCAATATATTTCAGTGCGTTACTCCATAATCATATACGATAGCGAACTCTATCAGGAACTAACTACAGGTTACACTAGCGTAAATGTTTCCATAGGGCTCAGTGCAAACGTTTTAGCGTATACTGTTTACAATATAATTCCCAGGTTCAAAAAATTTATTTAACTCTGAAAGATTGACATTTTACAAACAAAAAAATCATGTCCGACTAGCAGGGAATTCGCTTTTAACTCTTGTGTTTCGTAACTAGTGTCAGAACCGTAGTAAAAACAATAATGTCATATTTTATACCACACCATAAAATTTTCAAAACTTCACTACTAAGGGTTAATTCCTGTGACAATGGCTATTTTACCCATGGGAAATCATAGGAAGAGGTGTGATGTACTTTTTATGCTAAAAACAGAAGGCTATTGACCTATCAGGGCCCACTGTCTATTTTATTATCTGCTATAATTTCCTCCCACTAGATGTCACTCCGAACCATATTTACACCAGTGTAACCTACATATAGGTATGCAAGGTTAAGAGCCAACTTGTCGCACGTTGAAAAAAAGATCGACTAACAGCGTGTTGAGAAACACACAATTACTAGCTGGCCTCAAAATGTGGTGCTGGACATTTGCAGAATGAGGTCCCCAGAGGGAAAATTTAGTGACGCTACCCACATAACTGAATTTACCATATGGGGGCTCATTCTGCAAGGCCTCATATGCTATGCGAGACATATACCCAGGTTTTTAAGTTTCCATGCATGCATATGGCGATGTGCAACCATTGAGCACATCGATTATGAATGTAGCGTTACTAAATTCACCATCTGTCGACATCATTCGGCAAATGTCCAGCACCTATTTTGAGGTTTGGATACACGTAATGTTATTATACCTGTAGCGTATTCAGACACACTTCTTCTGCCTTTTCTAGGGTAATTACTTCCCCTTTAAGTAATTCGCTGATCAGATTGGATGCGAAGTCCCGCAAGGCTGAATACTTTGTCTGAAGATCCTTTATGGTATAACCTTCCTTAATGGGGACTATCGGTTCCATCACGTGACCCGATAAAACAGAACCAATCATCGACCTGCGAATTTAAAAGAGTTTCAAAAAACCCGTTCAGGTCCTGTTTGCAAACTAATGCTGCCACATTTCGACGTTCTTTCATTAGACATACTACATGTAAAATATGGAGCCCGGGCATTCACGAAAATCCCTGAATGTGAATGATCACCTGACATGTACGCGATTAATCGATCTTCAAAAATCTACTGTGATAGAAAGTGGTATAGTGATGATATGATCGTTTAATGTATTGTTTACATGCATTTTCTACGGAATCGTATTCGGGACATGGTAGAAAAAAAATATAGTCAAAATTTTGACATTTTATCTCAAAATTTTGACTTTATAAACTCAAAATTTTGACTTTATATCTCGAAATTTTGACTTTCAAACTAAACATTTTAACTTTTTATCTAGAAATTTAGACTTTCTAAAATGTCAAAATTTTGACTTTGAAAGTCGAAATTTCGAGATAAAAAGTCAAAATTTTGAGTTTGAAAGTCAAAATTTTGAGATAAAAAGTCAAAATTTTGACTTTATTTGTATTCTACCATGTCCCGAATACGCTTCCGTAATTTTCTGATAGCGCGGCAAACCGAAATTATCTTGAAAACTAGCTCTGTTAACTAATTTATTTCGTTTGACATTTAGGTGACCTCTGATATATGCATGTTTTATATCATCATGTTTGGAAAAGGCTACCCACTATGTTCTAACGTCCATTATAGAAGAGCAACGGCACGGGACCCGGTCCAAAAAACAGCATCATCCCAATCGATACCCCAAGCTGTTGCGGACCGTGAAGACTTGGTCTAGTTCAGGCCCTGTTTGCAAACTATTGCTTTCGCCCATCAGAGCCCAGAGTGAATAGATTTCGAGTTTTTAAATCTGTTGTTTTCACCACATTTGGCGGCCTGGCAAATATTCGACGAATGCCGACCGACGTCGGCTCGATACCAATTGCGTTGACCAAAATATTGATATATAACACTGTTTACTATACTTTATACTATAGTTGACAGTGGTTACGATTATGTTTTGGCAATCTGATAACTGAAGTGGAATTTCAAGAAAGATTGTTGTTGTTCGGATTGTGTACCTTTAAATTTTCTTGAAGGTGTCTTTACTTCCTCTTTGTTTGTGATAAAGAAATCATTACTATTTTTTGTATAACCGTGCACAGCCGTTTCGAGATCGTTTTTCCTTGCTAAAGTAAGACGGTGATATAATGGATCTAAAATTCGTCACAATTCTATACGAAATTTATTAACCTCGTCCACTATATTAGATTCGAGGCTCAAACATCTACCGACGGCCGATTGACAATCGCAAAAACTGCATGCGGCCATAGCCAAGAAACCAGGCCAAAAAAAAGAGGGTAAAATCCTCTAAAACGAACTCAAACAAACGCCAGAAAGTGGCTTAGCAGTTCAACAATTTCAATCTTTCTTAATTTCAATCATCAATTTTTTTCTCAAATTTCAATCATCAATATCTCTACAATTTCAATCAAATTCAATCTCTGTCTGCTTAAATTAATTAAAATTTTCTCTATTCCAATCATATTTTTTTCTCAATTTCAACAATTGATTCAAGTGGTAAAGTAAAGTAACAACTATAAACTATACATATTATGTATAAACACATACATACAAATAAAAGTCGCAAAACGCAACGACACACTCCCCTTGAATGTGGGTAACTGTGCCAACTGTGTACTCGAGTGGTAAAAAAGTGCAAAATAGCACAACCACTATAAACTATACATGTCTAAACAGATATAAGCTGGTGGGAGCTTTATTTTATATGAATCAAGCCACAACGGCGATTTAATTGGACTTTCGTCCATCAAATATCATTAAAATAGTTTTATATGGTCATATAAACATCACATATACATGATAATATAGATTAAACTTCAATTTTGCTTCTTATTTCCTACGGCTTGGTATGGCTTGGTTTGGCTTGGTATGGCTTGGTGTTTAGTCACACCCCACTAAAGCTCGGCTCGAATAGAATTTAGTTATATAATGTTTTATTCTCTGATCAAATATAGATATTGAGAAGTACAAGGAGAAAATATATACATAAGAATGAGAATATAACAGCATATGTATAATATATACAAGAACTTCTTGGTGTAAATATAATCAACGCCTTCCTAATGTATTAATAGCATTATCATCGTCATCACCATCATCATCACCATCATCATATTCAGCACCATCATCGTTATCATCATATTCATCATCATCATATCGCAGCAAATCTCTGAGATTATTATTACAACAACATCAACAACAACAACACTACGAGTTATTCATATGTGTTTAACTTAAGCTGTATCAGTCGGATGAAGGAGCATAATCTACGCAGACTAGCCATATCTTCCAAATTCAGCAGCTCGTCTAAAATGTCAATAGTTGCATGATCTATGCTGGTAAATTTGCTAGGCAAGATACGATTTCTTTCTTCGCTGAAACATATACATTCTAGTAGATAATGCAGTTCGTCTCCGAGCTGTCGTTTATTACATAATGGACATAGTCTATTTAGTAAGTTTGTATCGTTCCATCGACCTTTCTCTATTGGCAAGTGATGGTTACAAGTACGGAATTGACACAAAGTTATTCTGTTTTTTGTATCCAAATAATCCAAGTATCTTTCGAAATTAATATCGTGTAGGTATTGCCTCGGCTAGATTTTTCTATGTCAGATAGCCAGATGCCTCGAAATTGGCTATTCAGACTACATTTGAAATAGCGTGCCATTTGTTCTGGACATGTGATATAGCCAACATTTAATAGATGCATCTGCCCAGATTTTGTTAGAATATCTTTTACTTTTTCAATCCATTGGAACTTTGCTTCCTCAGCTTCACATATTTTCAGGGCCAGTTGATAGAGAATCTTACAGAATCGGCCTTGCTCCATATTCTTAACTTTCATCCAGTATTTCACAATACGCAAGTTGATAGTGTACTCTATGGGTAGTCTACCGCTCTCACCATATATCATATAATTAGGGGTAGATGATTTAAGATGGAGAACGTATTTCAAAAATCTTCTATGTATGTTTTCAAAAATCTCATTATTTCCCGACCCCCATACTTCACAACAGTACAACATAATCGGTAATACTTGCGCATCAAACAGTTCGAACATGTTTCTAAGCGACAGACAGTGTATTCTCGACTTAGAAATAATAGAGTACATTGCTTTAGTTGCTTTATTTACCAATACCTTCTTTGCCGCGTTATATGAACCTGATTTGGTGTGTATAATACCAAGATAGTTAAAATGCTTAACTACTTCAATTTCCTCACCGTTGTATAAAAAAGTTCTATTCTTTGGCATGCTTCTTTTGGATATCAACATAATTTTGGTTTTCTCGACGTTTACAGTCAATTTCCACTTCTGGCAATACTTTTGAAAACTGTTAAGTGCCTTCTGCAGTTTTAAAGGTGTTTCAGTCATAAGAACGGTGTCGTCTGCGTATAAAATAATGAATAGTTTGACATACATCTTCAAGTGAGTTTCTATATCCCGTGACATTTTAATCAATCCCACCCCACCTTCTCATTTTAGAAATTCTTCCAGATCGTTCAGGTAAAGTGAGAATAACAGGGGTGATAGGGTTTCACCTTGTCTTACCCCAGATAAACATGGGAAACAATCGGATGTCTGGTCACCCATTCGAACTTTCGATTTAATGTTAGTGTACATGTTTTTAATAACTGTGAGTAGTTTCCCATTTATACTAATGGTCGAAAGTTTGTACCAAAGTCCTTGTCGCCATATTTTGTCAAATGCCTTCTCAAAGTCAATGAAAGCACAGTACAAATTCCTGTTAAGAGCCTTCGAAATTTCGGATAGTAAATGTAGAACAAATGTATTATCCGTCGTGGAATAACCTTTTCTGAAACCCGCCTGGTTCTCACATAGAGTTTCGTTATCTTCAATGTAATCATATACTCTATTTGAGAGAATCTTCGTAAATAACTTCCCAAAGCAGCTCAAAAGGGTAATGGGTCTGTAATTTTTTGGATTTCCCTTATCACCTTTATTTTTATACAGTGGAATAATTGTTCCGATCCCCCATATTTCAGGTACACAGCCTGATTCAAAAACTAAATTAAATGTTTTGCAGTATATGTCTATCAGGGTATCGGAGGATGCCTTGAGATATTCATTGAGAATTCCATCTTCACCTGGGGATTTCATATTTTTTAAACTCTTTATAGCTTTAGTTACTTCTTCCCTGTCTATTGTTCGATTTATATTGTTATTTGTATTGCTTGCTTCATTGTTCATATTTAAGTCTTCTGTAATTGTTTCGGAATTAAGTAATCGAAAATGTTCCTCTAATGATTCAATCTCTATTTCGCTATGCCTATTTTTCCCTTTTTTATTAAGTATTGACCAAATTTTTTTCGAGTTTTCTTTTTTAAGTTTAGAGATTTCACACGTGATATTTTCTCGGTGAAGTGCTATTGCATTGTCCATTGTGCGTTTGTATTTACTGGCCATTTCGCGTACCATTTGTTTTGTACTATCGTTACGTTGTAGCATATGACATCGCTCGGCTTTGCGATATTCTTTTCGCGCTCTCTGGCATGATGAATTAAACCAAGGCTTGTTGTCCTTTCTTCGCTTTTTCGGCTTTTTAGTGTTAGGCCCAAATGTATCATATGACGACTTAAGGAGGACGTGCGATATCCTGGCAACTATTTCATTGATTTCCGTATTACTAGTGGTAGAGGGGGAACAACCGTTCAACAAAAATCGCAATTATGAGATTTCCACAGGGTCCAGGTTCCATACAAATTCAGTTGTTTTGGAAGAGTCCCATTTATGGGTAAGATTAGTATAGGATTTGTCATCTCGTATATCTGCATGGTATTTCATATGTACTGCTATTACGGTTGAGATACGTTTATGAACATCTGAGAACAATTTATTTGTTTCTTCGACTGCGAAGTCTACGATCAATGGCAGTGCATTTAAAGAACAAATCATATAATCTACAACTGATGCGTCTCGACAGGTGTAAGTCCCTATTTCCCGGTCGGTTCCTAATCTTCCGTTTATTATTACTAGTTTGTTGTTATGACAAACGCTCAGTAATTGGCGACCGAAATTATTCGAAACTCTATCCATACTATGCCTCTTTAAGGGCATCCCACACTCTTCGAGTGACGCTTCTGTAGATACATCATTGTCGTATATGTCAATCTCATTTTCTTCATTGGGGATATAGTCTAAATTCTGAGAGGTACGTGCATTGAAATCGCCAGTTACAAAAATGTTATCATGTGCACTCAGGGTATTAAATTTCGTATCGAATTGTGACTCATTAGATATCATCTATGTGTTACTTCACGATGGATTTTTCCAAAATAACAATAGTGACATCTCACTATAGTATATATCAAACTTGATACACCAGTGACATGTACAATACCTGGCTCAAATCACAGGAGCTTGAAACTTAATCAATAACTGCCTTAATTAGGCTAATTTAGCTAATTATCTTTTTGTTTGGCGCTCAAATGTGCGGAATTCAAAATGATAAAGACAATTTTAGTCATATTAATCAGCGGTATACAATACTCGGGAGATGTCGCATAGAGCAGAGAAGTGACTCAGCTTAAAGATGTCTATATTCAAAAGAATATATTTTAGGCCCATTCAGGCCACGATGTTCACCACATTTGAAATAAACACACATAAATGGATGACTCAATAGCCAGCCATAAGGGGGCGGCACATAACGCTTGCAATAAGGGACACTCGTCTGATAAAACCTCAATTAGATAATTATACCAATTAATTTTACAGGATATGGAACAGGAACACATAAAATGACATACCGTGTTCATGTGAGTAAATGTGTCAAATACAATCAGCTTCATGCAAAATGACTGACACTGTTATAACTATGGATAAATTTCCATCAAAAGTACACACATAAACGCAAGTTCGGTGAGTGAATTATGAGTTAAAACGAAAAATGTTGTTTGAAAACAGCCAATTAAACATTGAAAGTAATCATGAATATCCAAATTACCGTGACTCAAAGATAGCTGCGAAATTTTTAATGCAGAAAATGACCGTCGCTGTCGCTGATTGGTAGAAAATGTCTGCTGATAAATATTTGATTGACAGCTGTGGAAAGATCAGCAGACAGATAAAAGTGGTATGACTCACTGTTCTCTCCCACTTTCAACAACGTCAAACTCCCATTGTGAAATGTCCTGCCGCAGACGGTCAATGTTGCAGCTAGAGTTCACATTCAGAAGACTTCCTTTAATACATATCAATTCTTCGTCTTTCTTCGTGTTCGCTTCTTTTAATCTTTGAATTTCTCGTTTCAATTCTTCAATCTGCCCGACCAACGTCGGTGTCGACACTGAGCTCGACTCGTCACTCGTGGAAGACATATCATCTACAAGTTCAAGGTCATATACAGTCTGAGTGAACCCCACAGTGATTGAAAATTCTCACCAAAATTCACCGTTAAAGACACATAGCATCCCTTTAATAATATATAGACAAGAACGGAAAGCTGGCCTATTCAGACTCCTGCAACCATATGCACTCATTTCATGTACCAGTTAGGCATAAACATTGTCCAACTATTAAATATATTTAAATCTGACGACTGGCCATCCCACCGAGTCACAGGCGACAATTACCCATAATTATAGAGTATATGGAGTTTTAACACATATCAATTACTACATTGTAGAAGGAGACCAGACATCTGCGGAAATAGGTTAATTAGTTTTACAGTTATGCCTGGGTGTTAGAATATACACACGAGAACCTACACTGTACAATATTTCGTTTTTAATTGTGGAAAATATGACGCGATATGAAAGACAGTGTGATAATCGTGGATTAAATTCCAACACAATTGTACAAATCGAAATTTCAGTTCATTTTGATTTGACAACAAAACAGTTGAATATAGGCAACTTAACACTGAAGTTATGCACGGATATCAACATTATGGTGAAAAGGGAATTTTAAATGCTGCAGGCTGCGGCTCAGTCGCTGTTTGGTAGAAAATATCTGCTAATAATTACTTGATTGACAGCTGTGGAAAGATCCATTTCGTTACAAACTCGAATGTCGACTCTACAATCTCACAGGAGATTTCCGGACGTACTTGTCAATATTATAAGTATTATTAAAGGGTAGATTCTCCTATATATGCGAGTCTCCCATATGGACGTACAATGTCAAGGTAAATATATATAATGTAAAGAATGCATTCTTCTTTTTCGTAAAATTTCAGGAAGCTCCTATCATGGAAGTGTTAAAGCACAAAGTTGATTCACCAATTTAGTTTTCGTAGGAAATAAAACTGCCCCTCAAAATGGGTATGTTCTTCATGTAAGAATACACTAACCCTAACTCTAACCCTAACCCTAGCTCTAACCCTAGCCCTAACCCTAACCCTAGCACTAATTAACCCTAACCCTAACCCTAACATATGGAGAATGGAGGGTGGTGCGTGGTTTCGTGTATATTCTTACATGAAGGATATACACATGTACCTCAAAATGGCTCAGTTGCTATTATATTACAATGTGGTATGCACAGCATTTTGTTTGCCTAATAATTACTAACCCGTTGAAGTTTGTGTCGTGTTGGTGGGCGATGTCGTCATAACCGAACCGTCCCCAAACAATTCTTCTGATGTACAGACGTCACGCGTGTCTGCTCGTGAAGTCGAACTTTCCATCAACACACGAGCATTCTCCGTATATGCATCCATTTCTTGATTCAGTCGACGAATTTCTTCACGAAGATTGTCCACTTCTTCACGCCCTGTATCTCTCTGTTTCTCCAAAGCCTCGATTTCCAGTTCCAGCAATGTCTTCTGTGAGTTGAGATCTTGTATCGCGTTGTCCTTCTCAGTACTCACCTGCCGAAGGTTATTCTCTAAACGAGAGTTCATCTCTGAAAGTTTTGATTTTCTCACCTGCTCGTCACTCAGTCTACTTTCTACATCCTGAGCTCTTGACAGCAGCGATGCATTTTCCATCCTATATTCTATAATGTGTTTTTCTGTAAGTTCCTGCGATGATCGAACCTCGGCCAGTTCACAATCCCTCTCTTCCAAAGTCGTGCATTTGTGTGATAACTCCAAACGCAAGCTTTCGAGCTCGGTCTTAATTTCAGCAAGGGCCGGTGATGGTTCTTCGAATGCCCAATCCTCGCGTTCGTATACATTAATTTGGTCTTGAATGCCTGCTAAAGAATCGTATGGTAAATAACTCTGACCATGGCTGTCAGCCATCATAGGATCGGAATCCATGTGACCGATGTGAACGTTGACGTCATCAACTTTCGCCGTTTTCGATCCATCCAAAATCCGACCTTTCTCGAAATCTGTCAGCTCATTAAAAATATTACCAAGTGCCGATATGTATTTAACGAAATCTGGAATCTGTTCTTCAATGCTAAATATGAAATTTGGATTGGTCCTAGGCACAGCAGTGTACTGCTCGACAAGATGCATTTGTAAGTTGGAGTCCAGAACTGAAAACATGTTCAGAAACGCGGCCTTGTTTCCAGAATATTTCGGAGGCACCCCATTGACAGCATCTGCCGCTGTTTCAGCAAATAAAACGCCGGTTCTCAACTTTTGAAGCAGGCCCCGTAACTCCTTTAGTTGCTCTTCCAGAATCATGTTCTTGCTCTTAGCAATGCTTGAAGTATTTTTCAACAGCGAATTCCTTCTAATTTTTAACTCATCTTTCAGTTTTATGAAGCTCTCCCTTATATAGAGTACTGCGACGTCTTTTGCTGAGCACGTAGCGCTTAAAGCGTCCTCGATGTTCGATATAGCCGCCGTCACAGAATCTACCTTCGAACGCGCATCGGTCGTTATCTTTTGAAGAGTTTTCATCTTCCTTGTGACGGCGTCTTTGATCTTTATGAAATTGTGGTTCTGGTGTGCAAACAGCGGACATTCCATGCATATAGCAATGCCGCAATCAAAGCAAAAGTAGTTTAATGCTTGATTGTGCTGGTCCGTGGTGCATTTCAAATACGTCATGAAGAATATCCCATCGCAGCTCAAGTTCTTGAGGTCGTGTGACGACTGGTCCATTATCTTCAAGTTTTTGATGTGCTTTTTGCTGCAATCGCCGCAGTATAAAGAGTTGCATGACATGCAGTAGAACTCGGCGGTCTTTTCTCCTGTACAGGACTTGCAATCCAGCAGTTTTGTATTGGTCTTGTACAGCTTCGACCTGGCTCAATTTAACGAAAAGTAATCAATTGGCAAATTCTGTCGGGACTTGACGCTTGATTGTGCACAGAACTCTAGAGGGCAATACACACAGACGCATTTATGGCCGTCTAAACATGAAGAGCAGGTCACGTGAAAACAATCCAGCCGGCGGGGTTCATGTGAGCCTTCGTCGAAGTATTCTTTACATGCATGACACTTCCCATCTCTGAAGATCGCCTCATATTCAGTAAGATCCATTAGGAAAATTTTTGCTCAGACAACAGCAGATTATGACTGTGAATAAAGAATTATAATGTTATGTTATATAGAATTATGTCAACCCATGCACTCCGTGTCACCTTTCTGGTACTGTTGATTCTTGCAATGCAAACAGGGTTCATTTCCACTTTATTGTAAAGGATGAGTATATAAGTAAGGGTGTGGGTAATAGCACGCCATACACCACATTAAAATATTATATTAAACCTCATATACATTTATTTTCAGTATTTAATTAGAAATTCTAATTGAAAATGGCTGTGAATAAACCACATGTGAGTTCAATGTTAACCATTCTCTACTAAATTGCATCTTACGACAGCGTATTAGCGTCAACGAACTGTTATTATGCTTAACTGTTATAACAGTTTAACTATAAATTGCAATAACAGTTTAATAAACTGTTACATGTCACAATACGCCACCCATAACATTTCTCAGGCCCTTGATTGACCAAACAATGGTTTGGGGTGTCACACTCACCCCTGTTTAATGGTATATGTTTAACAACCATCAAGAATCGATATCTCCCGATTGAGATTTTTAGAGACAGGGGCAGTTGCAAAACACCCTACCATTACTCTATAAACACACACCCATGTACCCGATCCAAAATGGCCGCCACCCAGAGAGGTACTGCGAATAGGCCACCAATGTCATTTATCAGGCAGGCCCTTGACCAGTTAGTCATACAAAGATTAAAATCCAAGATGGCCGTAGGCGGCATGTTTTTCATACAAATTCAACCTCTCCCATATATAGTGGTCACCAAAAAGATCTGTATGAAGTTTGGTGGAGATCTGTTGAGGGGTTTCGTCTGTAGGGTGTGCCAAAGGATTTAGTCATGCAAAGAGTAAAATCCAAGATGGCTGCCGGTGGCCACGTTTTTCATCGAAGATAGTTAAAATTCGATAGCTCCCATCTAGATATGATCCTAAACATGCATGCCTGTATATATTTAAACAAAAATCTCCATTTAACTGAGGGCTGCAGTGTGTTCCGATGGATTCAAATTTGAAATCCAAGATGGCTGCTAGCGGCCATGTTATTTAATGAATTTTAGAAAAAAAATATTGCTCGCCCCGAAGATCAATTTGAAGTTTGGTGACAATCGGATGAGAGATGTGACCTGAAGGGTGTGCTAACGGAAATGGTTGACGGAGGCCAACCCATGGCAATAGCTTAAACTGGACTTTGTCAAGTTGAGCAAAACACTGGTCCATGCCAAAGTGTGGTTATGATCGTTTATGCTCATTTCAACGTACCGATGGGTGGTTTGGAGGGGGGTCGCAATAACTGTGTCACAAACGATGGTGCCTGGAACTATTTTCATTTTTCATTTTAATGCAGCCCGGTAAGCTGAAAATTCCTTTAACCCTTTCATGCCTGGGGCTGTGCTGGTATACCGTGCAGCATTAAAGATCACGTGCCAGTGCATTCTCTTATATATGCGTCTCACATAAGGAGTCTCGCATATATAAGAGAATGCATTGGCTTACAAGGTCAAGGTAAATATGCATGTTAGGCCGTTTAGGCCAATGTATTTTAGCTCTTATATATATGAGTCTCGCATATACAAGAGAATGCACTGGCTTACAATATTAAGGTAGATATTCTCAGGCCATTGTATTTACTTATATATGTGAGGCTCTCTAATAGAGACTCGCATATATATGAGTATGCATTGGCACAGGGTTTTCGCAAATGTTCAGGAAGCTCCAGTTATGGAAAGGTTAAGGGTTAAAGAAGCATTCAGATGACTGCATTGAAAGGGCTGAGAAAATATGACTAATTCGGCGTCAACACTGGTGGATTTAGCAGACGTTTCACTTCCGCATTGAATTTTGTTTTCAATTCCGTGTTTACTGTTCGAAATCATGCTTTCTGATGATCAAATACTGGCTTTTATAGAGAATTAAGTGCCGACAATTACCAAAAATAACCACAAAAGTTTTATTCCCAAAATTTGGATTGACATACAGATGGATAATACAAATGTCATTATACAATGTTGTGTACAGTGTGTGTTTTTCTTGTACTCATCCAGGTTGTGGTGAAAACAAGAAAAACACTCGTACTCGTACAAGAACGAGAGGCCGATCACGATCGGCATATGTTTAGCCCATACCTTGGCGATAGTGATCAGCTATTTTCAGGTTGGACGCGTAAATCCATAAGCCATAACTCCGTCAAAAAATGGATCAAACCCCAATTCGAACTCTATCTGTATTTTGGGCTGAGAAACTCACATACCACATTTACATACATTTCAATAAAATGAGAAAAATCAGATGAAAGGTATTTCTGCTAAAGTATCAGGAATGTTGTGAAGGGTTCATTTTAACTACACAAATCCATACAAGTGAAGGGAATATAATAGGAGAATGATTACATGAAAAATATACAAAATCATAACATTGATGACCAGGGTTAACAATTTTAACTCTATAAAATTAGGGGACTGTACCAGGTCTGTCACTTGAATACTGCATTGATAGGCTAAACCAGAGAGCTGTGTGGAAGTTGATAAACCCTGGGCCAACACTGTCCACACTATATGGAAATGCAATAAACAACAGAGAGAGTGGTAGGTGGGCGCGAAGCGCACGGGATGGTCGAAAAGATCGAGTGATCTTCTCATTCACCCCACGTATAAACAACAGATGGCTTTTAAAGTCATTTTATATTTGCAACAGTGAACATCAGATATATTATAGGACTGTGTAACTTTATAAAAAGAGTGCTACTAAATGGGGTTATCTCTGTCTGCTCAAATTCTGAGAACATCCCTACAAATGAACAGTAGACTATTCCAATTTATACTTTTAGAACTGAATGGGAGAGTCCATTGATTCATGAATGGGTTACACGTTCCACTGCTGTGCTGAACATATGATGGCTAAAAATAACTCTAATTCAATAATACAGGTTTATCTCTTGTCTCTTTCTTAGAGCTAAACTGATATCACAGGTAATTAATTGTAAGCTGCTATGGTTATATTGTAAGCATAAAAATCTCAAATATGTTCAATTCTTAGTTAAAAAGGGGCCATAACTCTGGTATAAAAATAGGATCTAATCCATTTTCAAATTCGATCTGTATTTTGAGTTGAGAAACTCACATACCAAATTTGGTTCCTATCAGATGAAAAGTGGTTGATTTATCGAAGCATGTATGAATTCTATGTCAAAGGGCCATAACTCCGTTAAAAATAATCTGATCAAACCCATATTCGAACTCGAACTGTATTTTTGGTGGAGAAACTCACATACCAAATTTGGTTCCGATACGATAAATTTTTTTTAGTTATCGTAGCATCCGTGGTATGGGTACACATAAAAACACATACTGTACACAACATTGTAAAATAACTTTATAACATATAAGTGTTTGAATGTTTTATATATATAATGGCTTTTATTCGATTTGTGTAGGTTAACAACAAACCGCAATGATGACAACTTAAGAAATAATAACGGTACGTTTTCTTAATAGCATCAGTTTACCTTACCAGCATCATAGCAATTCAGCAGGATTCACAATTGGACACCATAATCGTAGCAAATTAGCAGGACACTTGATCAGGGGATGCATTGTAGAGTTGTCAGTTATTTGAATGTCGATATCACCAGACCATGAATTCGATCAAAGAGACATAATCCAAAATCGATATTGCAGGCATGGCCTCATACAGTTGTCGCCCGATGTCGAGGGAGACATGGAGATTTGTCTCATTTAAACATAAACATTGGGCTATTGAGGACGAACGTCATATTTGCCCTCTCGCGATTATAGTTTCACAGTAACTTTGTATCGTCCTATAGAACATCTATTCATATCAGTTAGTCAAGACGTTAGGATTTTGACAATCGTCGTCTATTTACCATAATTTTGGTGGTTACATCACCAAAATCGGTCCATGCAATGTAAAACAATAAGTGCAACGCCAGGCGTGGCATATATATGCCCCGACGCTCAGTTTACTGAGAGAGTGCAGAATGAGGTCCCCAGCGGGTGAATTTAGTGACGCTATCCCGCATAGCGGGCTATCATCGCTAAATTCACCCTCTGTGAACCACATTCTGCATGGGGCAATATTTGTATAGATGGAGACTTTTTTATTTTCTAAACCCAAGAAGTGGGTATCCTTTTCCCTTAAACTGGGCTATCAATACACCAAATCACAACCAAATCGAATGATCCATGTCCATGTTACAAGCTGAGATATTCATACGGATACAGGACCGTAGCTCTGGTAAAAATTAATAGACGAAACCCGTAGTATGCGGGTATCATTTCCCCCAACATGTGCTATCACCATGCCAAAGGACGACTAAATCGATAATAAACACCCGAGTTACAATGTGATAAGTTCGGATGGACACAAAATTCACAAATTTCCAAGTCAAACAAGGTTCGTAACTCTGCTTGGTAAAAATTTATGGACAAAATCCATAGTAAGCGGGTATCCTTTTCCCCAACCTGAGCTGTCACCATGTCAAAGGACAACGAAATCCGATAATTAACACCCGACTTACAAGGTGATATGTTCGGACGAACGGTCGATTTCATATATGTGCATTCATTATTATGTGTCAATACTTCCAGAAACACACCCACACAAAATACATCCAGAAACACACCCACACAAAATACATCCAGAAACACATCCACACAAAATACATCCAGAAACACACCCACACAATATACTTCCAGAAACACATCCACAAAATACTTCCAGAAACACACCCACACAAAATACATCCAGAAACACACCCACACAAAATACATCAATGTTGCAATAACAGTGAATAATCACAATGAAAACACGCCGCAGAAATCTGATACATGCATATGTCAATGGGATAACTGTTCATAACAGCATATAGTCGCATTCGTATTCAAGCCAGCACAAGCAGGAATTTATAACTAACCTATAATACCTCAATCGATCGACTCGTTCAGTATATATCGCACCGTAATTTCGATTTTGACAAGAATATATTGGACTACCCGGACGATTCGATGGAAAAAATATAGAATAACATCGTGTCAATCTGCCTGAAGTTTAATATATATAGATCACTAGTTAGCGATACAGGGTTTTGCAATTTTCATATTTAGATATCATATTGCCCAGTAGATTCTGCCCCCCCCCCCTCGCTATGGTGGCCACACGACTACTGATCCATTTAGAAATCCTTGCATGTAGTCAGGGAAGGATCCAGGGCTCTTTTGATACCTGTTACAGGTTTGGGCGCCCAAACTCTGGTGGCCTAAATGTCCCCAAATTGCAGATGGTTAGTTTTATTAAAGCTGAATTTTCTATGTTTTGAAGGAAATCTTCTATTATAATTCAACAACATGCAATGCAAATCATCAATATACAGTCGATATAGAGCCTTTATTTGCTTAATCCAGTGAGAAATATTTTAACCCTTTCATGACTGGGGCTTCTTGAAATTTTGCAAAAATCCTGTGCCAATGCATTCTCTTATATAAATGAGAGTCTCCCATCTAAGGAGCCTCGCATATATAAGATAATACATTGGCCTTTATCTTGACCTTGTAAGCCAGTGCATTTTCTTAAGCGGGATCTTTAATGCTGCACCTAAGGGAGGGGCGACCCCTCCCGTACCTACCCCCATCTCGGGCCTACGTCCCTCGGGATATGCCTTCGGCATATCATGGTCCCAAAACAGGTGTCCCCAAAAAATCCCTGGATCCATCCCTGCATGTAGTGTCTATAGTATTGAACTGCACCCATATATCCATTCAGTTCCGCACCCATATATCCATTCAGTTCCGCACCCATATATCCATTCAGTTCCGAGTTTTGGGGGCAGTAAATTGAGTATAATGTACATTGTATAAAGTACAAAACCAGTTACTCGACAGACTTTCAACTAATGGAAATCTGGTTACCTTATTCTACGACTCAGAGACTATAGAAACCAACAACAACATTTGAGTACAGTATATCCCTTTAAGTCATTTGAGATCAACAGCACCTACCCCGTGACATTCCCCGAGTAATTTTACTTTTGTGCACCAGTTTTCCCACACAGCGTCTGGGCTAATACAATTGATCATATAATTTATTAGTCCCACTTTAAGTCATATGAGGTCAAAGACACCTAACCCATGACAATCCCCTGGTCATGTGACCCTTCTGTACCAATGCGCCTACTTATCTCCTAAGCTGATATCTGTTATAATTGTATACTTATCTGGTATAGCCTATATTGGCATTTTAGTAATTATCCCCAGGGCCCTGTGGCTACTACTGGCTAGTTCAGCTGAATTGGTCACTTTCACCGGTTTGTGATAAAGTTATACCCAGGTTCGCGAAATTGCGATACAGTTACCTAGGTAGGAGATAATTGTGACAATATGAACACGATTTAAAAGTGACTGAGGGAAATACTGTTCAGTTTTGGCAAGTAATATCCCTCATTAAACATAGCCTAAATTAAGAAATATGTATCAGTACTGGAAATGGTAATTTTGATCACAAAATATGAATATGTGGTGGCTAAACATGAAATTGTATTAACCTGCATGGGTAGATCATGCCATAAATCTCTACTCTGGCTAACGCCCGTAGAGATCATATTCCACCAGTACAAAACCTGGGAACTTTTTGAAACCTTATAAAATCGAAAAAATAACACAGGGAATATATTTCTTTGTTATTATCTTTTTCTTAATAGTGTACTTCACTTTTGGTGAAGGTCCCAACTCGAAATTTCACGATTTAAGTGACTTTCTTGCTTGCAAATGTGGAATTTCTCCTGGGTAATTAATTGAATTTTTATTGCGATATATCGATTGGCTCACTAAAGTCACAGAAAAGCATGCAATTTAGAGCTGGGACCTTCGCCTACAGTTAAAGGCACGTGAGGCCTTAGTTGTCGAAAATATTCATATTTGTTCCAATCACCATAAACAGAAAAACATTAAAACGCATATAGTTTCGTTCATATATACCATGACCATCGCGTAAACAGCATGTTATCATACAGATTTACTATATTTTATCTAATCAAGAGCCTGATTGTGTTACAGAAGACAACAAAATGCTGCTGGCTAATCACATACATATGGCATAAACGCTCTTTATTCGTTCCATATCAGGAATTCACCCACAAAGAACGCTCTTTATGTTTACCATCATAATATAAACAAACACCAGAAAAGTAACTTTTTATGCTTTTGTCTACATAACAATGGTCAAAAATATGACAATAACATACTGTTTATGTGATATTTCTTATTTGTATACGGACAAAGTCTGTCTACATTTTGTTCTTCTTTCTGTTTGTGGCGGTTTTTGACGGGTGGAAATATTTTCATAGGATACCCACCGCCAAGGCCAACCGTACCTTTAAGTACATTATTAAGGAATAGACAATAATTTAGAAATATATATTCCCTCAAAAAGTTCCAAGGTTTTGTTATGTCACAGTTACTGGACATAAAGTCCCAAAAAATAAGGTTTTAATCGAGTTTATAAATCGGTATCCCAATATAAAGAGCTATTGGGATACCGATTTATAAACTTGATTAAAACCTTATTTTTGGGACTTTATGTCTAGTAACTGTGGTTATGTGGAATATGTTCTATACGGGCGTCAGCCACACCAGATATTCATGGTATGATAAAAAAAACCTGGGTAGCTTGCATGATCACAATTCTCTCCAACCTGGGTAACTGTATCACATTTTCAGAAACCTGGGTAACTTTATCACACAACAACACACGGGCCGGGTGAGAGTGACCAATTCACTGTTAGTTCATTGACTATTCAGTGTTAGCCCGAAGGGTATATACACTGATATAGTACAAACCACAGAAGTTGGAATCACTGACTTTTATGCCATTTTTTTAGATTTTTTTTTAGTTATAGGCATTAATACCTATAACTCCAAAAAAATCTCAAAAAATTGCATAATTTAAGTCAGTGATTCCAACTTCTGTGGTACAAACTGATAAACATAATGATCAGACAGTCAGATGATAAACTCAATCCAAATCAAATGCGACAAAAAATATTGTATATATTATAAACGTGAGCAGGTCATTATGGCACCTAAAATACATGTACCGGTACTCACCTGTAATCATCAACGTCGGTGCGCGTTCTCGCATATATTAGCATATATTAGCACGTTAATCGCTTAAATCACCAATATAGTTGTTCAGGGTGTTTTATTTCACCACAGAAAGCGGAAGCATTGAATAATGGAAAATCCTGTTTAAAAATAAACTGGGTTTTCCCCAATTCATATTTTTAATATCAAATATTGAATTACATCCCCTGGACCACATTTGTGGTTAAAGGTACTCAATCCGATAAAACTCCTCTCAATTACTATTTCAATGGCTTCGGGGGTCAAAAATATTTGATTCGAGTCGAGGAAGTCACCCATCAAAGCTCAGATTTGTTAGATATCGATTTTAGAAATCTATTATTTTTCATTATCGGGAATACTATCTGGCCCAGAACTCAGTCAAAATTGCGTTAAAATTACCACTTGATTTTAGAGTTATCCATCCTTGTCTGTTTGAATAGATTTGGAGTACACATCCAGAGCAGATTACGGCAGTTATTAGTACTCACCTCGAGTTAATAACAAATTTCAAAAATCAATATCTAATAACTCTGAGCTTTGTTTGATGGGTTCCTCGACTCGAATCAAATATTGTTTACCCCCAAAGCCAAAGAAATAGTAATATAGGACCCTCTGATCGGATTGTTGTTGTTGGAATCTGTTGAGATGGGGACCCTCTTTACGGATTGAGTACCTTTAAATGCACAGGGGCTTGAAATGCGCTCCATTGATCGCCCCTCCCAGCACTGCCCTCACCCGTCCCTATATATAGCGTCTGATTTACGATACGGTAGTATACACGATACAAGACAGTGTGGGGAGGGGCGGGCAGCGTATAGCGCGTTTCAAGCCCCTGTTAAGCGATAGTTTTGTACAATCAATTCGTAACCGAGATCACATGTCGTGCGCGGTAGCCAGTATATACAAGAAAACTAAGATGCATGCATCAGGTCGGCCGTGAACTATCTACCATAGAATTGTTGTAGCTATCGATTATACATTTTGAAACACCTGTCTGTATGTATGTATGTATGTGTGTATGCATGAATGCATGTGTGAATGTGTTATAGACTCTAACACTGCTCGAATTTGGTATTTAACGTGTCAACTTGACCTCGCTCATAGGCATGTTTCTGGACCTTGACCGATCCGACTAAAAATTTGTGTGTAGGACTACTTCGATCCCGGGAGCAATATGGACGGGTCCAATTTCACGTGGGACCATGTTCTCGAACGTGCTGATATAGGCATATTTCTGGACCGATTGAACAATAGTTTGGCCAGACGCTGTATATACTGGTTACTGTCCAGATGGAGGCGATCACAAAAAAATCCCTAACTAGCCCGAACGAAGTCGAGTACATCAGCTAGTCTAATATATATTTTGGACATTTGTCTGTCTGTTAGCTATGGCCGGGAAAACTGCCTGACAGATTTGACGAAATTTGATACCTAGGGGAAATTATTTCCAGGGAGTATTTTGGACGGGTCAAATCTTGATCCCGACCTGACTTTGACATTCAAAAAGATCAATTCAGGGTCAAATCTGGTAAAACGGAAGTATTTCAACGAAATTTGATACCTACTGTTACTTTTGTCCCAGGAGTATTTCGGGTGGGTCAAATCATGAACCTGACCTGATCTTGACATTCAAAATTGTCAATTCAAGGTCAAATCGGGTAAAGCCGGGCGGATTTCGACGGGTACTTTTGTCGTGACTTTTGTCCGGGGAGTGTTTTGGACGGGTCAAATCGTGACCCCGACACGACCTTCACCTTTAAAATAGTCAATTCAAGGTTAAATCGCGCAATTCTCCGAAAATCAGAGGGGAACATCCCGGACGAAGTCGGGTCCACCAGCTACTATTATATATTTCTAGATTTAGTTACAAACTAAATACCTGTATATTGTACAAAGAAATGTTTGACAAATATATCTGTATCAATATTACCATGCGGGTCATTAAAATAGATACGACGAAACAAATTTTGAAGGGTGCATGTATCAGGTAAATTTTTATATTTCAAATGATGACAGGAATGCGGAAAGTTGAAGTACCTACGTAATACTGGCTATCCGCATGAAGAGATATACATGTATATAAAAACCAAAATAGAAGATGACTGCTGGCGACAATGTTTTCCAAAAAAATTCAAAGCATTCGATAGCTCCCATCTAGTTCATCCCGAAGATCAATATGAAGTTTGGTGACTATCAGATGAGGGATATGTCTGTACAGTTGCTAAATAATTCAGTCATGCAAAAGAGGATCAAAGAGTAAGATACCAAATTGCTGCCTGTGGTAATGTTTTTTAACGAAATTCGGGAAAATTAGATTACTCTCACGCTGGTTATCCAGAAGATCATTGTGGAATCTGGCGACGATCGGACAAGGGGTGTCGTCTGTAGGATCAACCAAATTATTTAGCCATAAAAATTGTAAAATTGAAGATCACCGCTGGCAGTGATGTCTTCACAAGGACAGTTTGAGAACAAAATATGGCTCACATCTAGCGGTGACCCAAAATATCCACATGAGAAAAAGTTCTCCAATAAAAGCTGGCTGCAGGGTGCGCCAATTGATTCAAATTCGAAATTTAGCAGGGTGTACTGCTTGTGGCCATGTTTTCCCCGCAAATTTGATAGACTGATGGACAAAACCACTGAATCCGTTGAATCAATATACATGTATACATTGATTAATTTATATGCATTGTTATACACAGTACTGGTATATAAAGGTACTGAAAATAACTATATTACTAGTATACATAAAATAAACCATATATCATGGCTATGGGTTCATGACAGCTGAGAACTTGGTGTGAATTAAAGAGTGGTGGTTTCTCAAGCATATCTAACCCTCAACGTTAGATACATGCCATTAAATGTCATAAGTATAATCTAGCTTGAGGACAAGTGATCCATAAAACCCCCCTTAATTCAACCAGGTCCTCGTGCGATGTATGGTCGACCACATGATGATCTGGGGGGGGGGGGGGGGTAGAATTGTTGTATAAAAACAGCACTGCGTGTAAATATAAAATAAAATAGTGCTACATCTTATTACAGATTATTGCCATATATAATCAGTGATTATACAGACAGTCTGACAAAATAAAGTTTCAGTGACACTATCCGAACAGGGGAATAATTTCATCTGTTACAGTCAATGGAGAAATTATGAATCTGGAAAGGTGAAATTTCTAAGTAATACTAGATATCGACATAACGCGATAACATATAACGTAAATGCAATATGGCCGCTGGCGACCATTTTTTCCTATGAAATTAAAAAAATATTTGATAGCTCTCATCTGATAGATCAATATCAAGATAAATATGAAGTTTGGTGATGATCGGATGAGTGAAGTGGACTGTGGTCTGTGCTAAACGGTTTGGTAATGCTTAAAAAGATTCTTACCTTAATAGTTTTATGTTCACTTTATAAACTTCACTGAGTTATCTTTGTCATGTATTGAGTTTGATATCTTTTGTTAACAGTTTATAAATTATGTATGTCTCATGTTTGTTATTTTAATTTATGTGTTTATTATCATTAAATAAAGTTGCATTCCTTAAAAAGATTCTTACCTCAATGTTTTTATGTTCACTTTATAAACTCCACTGAGTCATCTTTGTCATGTATTGAATTTGATATCTTTTGTTAACAGTTTATAAATTATGTATGTCTCGTGTTCGTTATTATATTATATACACTTTATAGTGTGTTTCAGAACGAAAACAAAATGAATAAAATCAACAAATTTGTAAATTTAAAAACAATTCAAACGTTGTTGTATTCCATGTCCCAGCCCGGACATATACACCAAATTTCAATAATATTCATTGAGAAACGACGGACAAAACGCTATATATATAACACCCGTATACATATTTTATTCCGAGCCGGACTCATCCTCGGGTACATGTTATAGTAGGTACCGAATTGACACACGTCGACTTGGGCGAGTTGGCCCTGGGGCGATTAGGCCGATTCCGGCACCTTCTATAATTTACCGTATGTATCCGTTTACGCGTAGTTTACTTTAGAAAGTTCCGCAATTAATACCGTAAATAGAGCGACCATATTTGACAGAGAATGCCTCTGTTATTGATTATCAAGTTGCTATACATTAAAAACGACAAATTCACATGCTCGTTCAAGCGCAGTAGTTTATTTTCCCCATGTTAAAGAACATCCACAAATACTAAATAACGCTAACCTACTGCCGAATGTTTTACACGACAACTGTTATCATATTTGGGCTGAATTCATCTGACGCGGTATTATTCCTCAAAATAAACAACAAAACCATCGTTACTTGGAAATGTAGTTTGGGCTAACATTTACATAAATCCTCCACATCATTTATTCGACACACACGTCAGATGAAAAACAGACATGAAGTAAACGGCCAAATTGGCCGAAATAACCATATATACCAGACCAAGTATATCTGCCATATTTGTCTTTCTTCTCCATTTTCGATATCGGTAAGATAGACAACTCTGGTAGAGGTGCTACCATAGAGTCGTAAAAAGATTATTTTTTTTTAGCGGGCAACGGCAACTTTGTGTATACCAACAGAGGTACCAAAAAAACACTCGCTGTAATTAGTGTAGGCCTATTGGTTATAACTAGCTTAATTCGTATCATTACTGCATGCATGCATGCGCCACTCTCTGGAGGGTCCGAGTCAGGAGGTGTACAAAAGAGGGAAGGTGTGACGTTCTTGAAACGAGGAATGTGACACTCAATGCGGGTCGGAAATCACATATACAGAAACGGAAGATTTCACGGAACGATGAAGAGCGTTTAGGATTTGAATAAGATAAGATAAGATTTTAATGCAAAATACACCCAAATGGGCAGTTGCAAACATGAATATATTACATATAATTTGACAAAAAGTAACTATATATATTATATGAGTAACATATATGGATATACACGTACAATGTAGTTTCCTAACGAATTTCTTTTTTCTCTTTTCGTCTTAAAATTTAATTCATCAGTTATAAATTATCAATTGGCTAGCTTTTATTGGAATGCCGAGCGGTGAAGAAAGACCGGATCATGTCACATATAACATTAATGGTTGGTGTGTGTTCATTCTTCATAATAAATCTAAATTTCTCATAATTCGTCATATCTGAAAAATATGGGAACTCTGTGATTATGTCCCTAAAATATGTATCGCGCATACTTGTGTAGGCTCTACATTCAGGGATGTGGCTAGAGGGTCTCCGCTGGGGGGGTGTCCACCTTGGGAATTTCCAACTGCACCCCCCCCCTTGAGTTGCAATGACACCAACACAACTTTTTGCATAATTCCATTTGCACCCCTCCCCTTGAGTCGGAATCGTACCAACACAACTTTTTGCATATTTCCATTTGCACCCCCCCCCCTTGTACCTCATGCTCAGGCCTAATTTCCTATATATTCATAAGCCATGCTTCTATTTTCCCAGTATGAGAACATTAAGATATTTTAACCTGAAAATTGCCCCCCAAAAAAACAACTATAGTGATCTAATTCCAGACAAATGCACACAGCTACCGACAACAGACCAGGAAACACCGGGCCGACCATGGTTGTTCGGCCCGGTGTGAGAAAATTTTGAAAACTATACAAGAAAATCGCAAATCCTAGCATCAAGACTGGCCTCAACTGAAGCTTTCCTAGTGTTGGAAATTTCAAACCTCATACTCCCCCTCAGGTTGGAAAATTCTTCAACTGATGACCATTTATGTCTACAAGTTTGACCAAATGTAGTAAAATATTGTTTTGCTAAACTAATTAGCAGTTTTGTATTGGCCATGTGAATGGGGCAATGACACACCGGGCCGACCATGGTTCGGCCCGGTGTGCGAAAATTTTGAAATCTGAACAAGAAAATCGCAAAATCCTAACATCTAGACTAGCCTCAAGCCTTCCTAGAGTTGGAAATTTCAAACCCTACACCCCCACTTAGGTTGGAAATTTTCCAACTGATGACAATTCCAATGACAATGTTGACCAATTGTATGACAATATTGTTTTCTTAAATTAACTATAGAAGTTTTTGACTGGCCACGGGGGAGAGACCAGGACACAAGCTTTCCAAGTGTTGGAAATTTCCAACCTGTCACCCCCTAAGGTTGGAAAATTTCCAACTGATGACCATTTCTGTCAAAATTTTTGACCAAAAATAGGAACATATGCAAATATTGGTCGAAAAACAATAAATTCCCCCAATAAATTGTTTTATAATCAAACTACAAGAACATTTTCAACCTATTGTTGGTGTGAAATTTCGTTGTGGCAGGTATGAAATTTCCAACTATTGAAAATATACCTCTCTGCTGGGGGGGGGGGGTGAGACACCCCCACACCCCCCATCTAGCCACATCCCTGTCTACATTCTAATATAATAATATGATCATGTACGTGAACGTAATTTGCGCCCGCTTGTTACTGTTCATGGGATTATCGGATGAATTGTTATCTGTATAGAAGGATTTGATGATAAACCCTAAGGGTGGACACACACATGCATGTAATCTCTGTAGTTATCGTGTATTTGGCGTTTTACATGGATCATACAGACGATGTAATATGTGTCCACTGACAACCCAATCATTACCTACGTGTTGAACGCACTGAGTTCTAGTTCCAATTAAGTCGGAATGTATATAAGTCGTTATCTTGGACCGAGTCGCCAGGCCACTTAAAATAATTGTTCGTGTGATAACCCATATGGTAGACTTTCTATTTAAATAATTACCAGTCCTCTCTTATTTATAGCAGTGGTGGATTAGGATTTCCCCGACGCATCCAGGGGCTATATATGACCCCGAAAGCTACCAGGCGGGGGTGGCTAACTCTGAGCTATTTAAGTAAAACATATCATATTGTACCTTCTTGTCCAGATTATTCCGACCGATACAGTCAACTAAGTCCCTTAGCGATTTGAAGCTTTCGAGACCCCACCCAAACAAGCATCATGGTTGAAAATGTTCTACATCAAGCCTGTATATGCCAGACGTATGGCTTCTGGTGTTCGTGCATTAATAAAATGCCAGATATCACACAGACTTGACTAATTTCCGCATCCGGAAGAGAAGACATGTACTGATAGAAGACAATTTGACTTCGCTTAGCACTACTCACTTGTCTGGCCTGTTAACAATGAACCTCTCGCGCGCAGGTGATTAATGTTGTCAATTATTGGTGTGGCCATGTAAAATACATGTATTTTACATACAGAAATTACATGCATGTGGGTACGGTATCCATCCTTATAATGGGACACAAGAAAATGTTATATAAGGATTAACTGTCATGTGGACTGTTTTTATGGAGATGTAACGGTGAGGTAAGTGGACATAACCTTCGGGTTTTACATACAAGTTATGTCCACTTACCTCACCGTTACATCTCCATAAAAATAGTCCACATGACAGTTAATCCTTATATTTATATACATTTAGCGAAAAAGCCGCTTTTGTAAATATATTTAAATCGAAAAGTGTATCGTGACAAGATCAGCCCAAAATACCCAATAGCACCCTTGGCAAAAGTTAATAGGAACAATTTCTCTTCATGTTGAAACCCGATGATGGATTAAGTTAATCCTGCGCGAGTCAAAATGCGCCCAAAGCATTACGCGTTCGTCTTTCCAAACCTAATGACGTCTCGATGGTGTTATTAGCTTGGTGTTATGAGGCGTTACGCATTCACCGAGAAATAACTGCAACTAGCCACGTGGGCGCCGACCAATCAGAATGCTGGATTTAGTGATGACAACACTTAGTGTGTAAATATATACAATGTATGTAAATAATCACATATAACGTAAATGTGAATATTTAGCCTGGCATGTAATACGAGTCTCAGCTGTCTGGCCATCGACGCAGTCCTGTCTGGAATTTTGCGCGCCGGTGTATGTAGTGACGTCATGGTGTACGTCTTAATGTCATGACGCCTTTACTGGTTTCCCAAGAAGAAATCTTAAAATGACTCTGCGATCTTTCAATCGGAACTTAAAGTTTCCGTTTGTCGGCCTTGAACTTTGAGAATATTTCATCAATCTTTTAAGCCGAAATACCGTTAGAAAATTGAAGATAATATGTAAACGGCCAGCAAGGTCGCTAGATTCCTCTTTCGGGGTAAATATTTTTTATAATTTTATGAAATATGTAAACAAAACTTTTCATGCAATTTAACGTTTTTGTTAACCAGAGCTTTTGTTCTATTTACATTCACTTTTTGAAAATATGTTTGGCTTTAGGAGCATGATGTTCCTGCATATTATGAAGTTTAGCTAACAGTTGCTAGATCAAAGTTTTTTATTTTTGACCTGGAGCATTTTGCCCAATTACACATTTCGAGGTGGCATTAATCAATAGAAAATGGCGGCCGTTGCCAACAATATAATTTTGGACTCCGCTGACCCTGGCTGACCCTTCAGTTATGAATAAATTATCCTATTTTAGGTGATTTCAATTTATTTTTAGATTGGGCCGAAAAAGTCGATTAGTATATATCTCATATTCGCATACGTATACCCTGGTCGCTTCGCTTCCGCGGCTTCGCCGCGGGAGAGCGGGCGCTAATATGATAATGTACGTACACGTAATTTGCGCCCGCTTGTTACTGTTCATGGGATTATCGGATGAATTGTTATCTTTATAGAAGGATTTGATGATAAACCCTAAGGGTGGATACACACATGCATGTAATCTCTGTAATTATCGTGTATTTGGCGTTTTACATGGATCATACAGACGATGTAATATGTGTCCACTGACAACCCAATCATTGCCTACGTGTTGAACGCACTGAGTTCTAGTTCCAATTCGTCATATCTGAAAAATATGGGAACTCTGTGATTATGTCCCTAAAATATGTATCGCGCATACTTGTGTAGGCTCTACATTCAGGGATGTGGCTAGAGGGTCTCCGCTGGGGGGGTGTCCACCTTGGGAATTTCCAACTGCACCCCCCCCCTTGAGTTGCAATGACACCAACACAACTTTTTGCATAATTCCATTTGCACCCCTCCCCTTGAGTCGGAATCGTACCAACACAACTTTTTGCATATTTCCATTTGCACCCCCCCCTTGTACCTCATGCTCAGGCCTAATTTCCTATATATTCATAAGCCATGCTTCTATTTTCCCAGTATGAGAACATTAAGATATTTTAACCTGAAAATTGCCCCCCAAAAAAACAACTATAGTGATCTAATTCCAGACAAATGCACACAGCTACCGACAACAGACCAGGAAACACCGGGCCGACCATGGTTGTTCGGCCCGGTGTGAGAAAATTTTGAAAACTATACAAGAAAATCGCAAATCCTAGCATCAAGACTGGCCTCAACTGAAGCTTTCCTAGTGTTGGAAATTTCAAACCTCATACTCCCCCTCAGGTTGGAAAATTCTTCAACTGATGACCATTTATGTCTACAAGTTTGACCAAATGTAGTAAAATATTGTTTTGCTAAACTAATTAGCAGTTTTGTATTGGCCATGTGAATGGGGCAATGACACACCGGGCCGACCATGGTTCGGCCCGGTGTGCGAAAATTTTGAAATCTGAACAAGAAAATCGCAAAATCCTAACATCTAGACTAGCCTCAAGCCTTCCTAGAGTTGGAAATTTCAAACCCTACACCCCCACTTAGGTTGGAAATTTTCCAACTGATGACAATTCCAATGACAATGTTGACCAATTGTATGACAATATTGTTTTCTTAAATTAACTATAGAAGTTTTTGACTGGCCACGGGGGAGAGACCAGGACACAAGCTTTCCAAGTGTTGGAAATTTCCAACCTGTCACCCCCTAAGGTTGGAAAATTTCCAACTGATGACCATTTCTGTCAAAATTTTTGACCAAAAATAGGAACATATGCAAATATTGGTCGAAAAACAATAAATTCCCCCAATAAATTGTTTTATAATCAAACTACAAGAACATTTTCAACCTATTGTTGGTGTGAAATTTCGTTGTGGCAGGTATGAAATTTCCAACTATTGAAAATATACCTCTCTGCTGGGGGGGGGGGTGAGACACCCCCACACCCCCCATCTAGCCACATCCCTGTCTACATTCTAATATAATAATATGATCATGTACGTGAACGTAATTTGCGCCCGCTTGTTACTGTTCATGGGATTATCGGATGAATTGTTATCTGTATAGAAGGATTTGATGATAAACCCTAAGGGTGGACACACACATGCATGTAATCTCTGTAGTTATCGTGTATTTGGCGTTTTACATGGATCATACAGACGATGTAATATGTGTCCACTGACAACCCAATCATTACCTACGTGTTGAACGCACTGAGTTCTAGTTCCAATTAAGTCGGAATGTATATAAGTCGTTATCTTGGACCGAGTCGCCAGGCCACTTAAAATAATTGTTCGTGTGATAACCCATATGGTAGACTTTCTATTTAAATAATTACCAGTCCTCTCTTATTTATAGCAGTGGTGGATTAGGATTTCCCCGACGCATCCAGGGGCTATATATGACCCCGAAAGCTACCAGGCGGGGGTGGCTAACTCTGAGCTATTTAAGTAAAACATATCATATTGTACCTTCTTGTCCAGATTATTCCGACCGATACAGTCAACTAAGTCCCTTAGCGATTTGAAGCTTTCGAGACCCCACCCAAACAAGCATCATGGTTGAAAATGTTCTACATCAAGCCTGTATATGCCAGACGTATGGCTTCTGGTGTTCGTGCATTAATAAAATGCCAGATATCACACAGACTTGACTAATTTCCGCATCCGGAAGAGAAGACATGTACTGATAGAAGACAATTTGACTTCGCTTAGCACTACTCACTTGTCTGGCCTGTTAACAATGAACCTCTCGCGCGCAGGTGATTAATGTTGTCAATTATTGGTGTGGCCATGTAAAATACATGTATTTTACATACAGAAATTACATGCATGTGGGTACGGTATCCATCCTTATAATGGGACACAAGAAAATGTTATATAAGGATTAACTGTCATGTGGACTGTTTTTATGGAGATGTAACGGTGAGGTAAGTGGACATAACCTTCGGGTTTTACATACAAGTTATGTCCACTTACCTCACCGTTACATCTCCATAAAAATAGTCCACATGACAGTTAATCCTTATATTTATATACATTTAGCGAAAAAGCCGCTTTTGTAAATATATTTAAATCGAAAAGTGTATCGTGACAAGATCAGCCCAAAATACCCAATAGCACCCTTGGCAAAAGTTAATAGGAACAATTTCTCTTCATGTTGAAACCCGATGATGGATTAAGTTAATCCTGCGCGAGTCAAAATGCGCCCAAAGCATTACGCGTTCGTCTTTCCAAACCTAATGACGTCTCGATGGTGTTATTAGCTTGGTGTTATGAGGCGTTACGCATTCACCGAGAAATAACTGCAACTAGCCACGTGGGCGCCGACCAATCAGAATGCTGGATTTAGTGATGACAACACTTAGTGTGTAAATATATACAATGTATGTAAATAATCACATATAACGTAAATGTGAATATTTAGCCTGGCATGTAATACGAGTCTCAGCTGTCTGGCCATCGACGCAGTCCTGTCTGGAATTTTGCGCGCCGGTGTATGTAGTGACGTCATGGTGTACGTCTTAATGTCATGACGCCTTTACTGGTTTCCCAAGAAGAAATCTTAAAATGACTCTGCGATCTTTCAATCGGAACTTAAAGTTTCCGTTTGTCGGCCTTGAACTTTGAGAATATTTCATCAATCTTTTAAGCCGAAATACCGTTAGAAAATTGAAGATAATATGTAAACGGCCAGCAAGGTCGCTAGATTCCTCTTTCGGGGTAAATATTTTTTATAATTTTATGAAATATGTAAACAAAACTTTTCATGCAATTTAACGTTTTTGTTAACCAGAGCTTTTGTTCTATTTACATTCACTTTTTGAAAATATGTTTGGCTTTAGGAGCATGATGTTCCTGCATATTATGAAGTTTAGCTAACAGTTGCTAGATCAAAGTTTTTTATTTTTGACCTGGAGCATTTTGCCCAATTACACATTTCGAGGTGGCATTAATCAATAGAAAATGGCGGCCGTTGCCAACAATATAATTTTGGACTCCGCTGACCCTGGCTGACCCTTCAGTTATGAATAAATTATCCTATTTTAGGTGATTTCAATTTATTTTTAGATTGGGCCGAAAAAGTCGATTAGTATATATCTCATATTCGCATACGTATACCCTGGTCGCTTCGCTTCCGCGGCTTCGCCGCGGGAGAGCGGGCGCTAATATGATAATGTACGTACACGTAATTTGCGCCCGCTTGTTACTGTTCATGGGATTATCGGATGAATTGTTATCTTTATAGAAGGATTTGATGATAAACCCTAAGGGTGGATACACACATGCATGTAATCTCTGTAATTATCGTGTATTTGGCGTTTTACATGGATCATACAGACGATGTAATATGTGTCCACTGACAACCCAATCATTGCCTACGTGTTGAACGCACTGAGTTCTAGTTCCAATTAAGTTGGAATGTAGATAAGCCGTTAACTTGGACCGAGTCGCCAGACCACTTAAAATAATTGTTCGTGGGATAACCCATATGGTAGACTTTCTATTTAAATAATTACCAGTCCTCTCTTATTTATAGCAGTGGTGGATCAGGATTTCCCCGACGCATGCAGGGGCTATATATATGACCCCGAAAGGTATACCAGGCTGGGGTGTCTAACTCTGAGCTATTTAAGTAAAACATATCATATTGTACCTTCTTGCCCAGATTATTCCGAACGGTACATTCAACTAAGTCCCTTAGCGATTTGATCCATTCGAGACCCCACCCAAACAAGCATCATGGTTGAAAATGTTCTACATCAAGCCTGTATATGCCAGACGTATGGCTTCTGGTGGTCATGCATTAATACAATGCCAGATATCACACAGACTTGACTAATTTCCGCATCCTTGAGAGAAGACATGTTTTGGACTGGCCTTAAATGTACTGATAGAAGACAATTTGACTTCGATTAGCACTGCTCACTTGTCTGGCCTGTTAACAATGAACCGCTCGCGCGCAGGTGATTAATGTTGTCAATTATTGGTGTGGCCATGAAAAATACATGTATTTTACATACATAAATTACATGCATGTGTGTATCCACCCTAATTATAATGGGACACAAGAAAATGATATATACAATGTATGTAAATAATCACATATAACGTAAATGTGGATATTTAGCTTGCCATGTAATACGAGTCTCAACTGTCTGGCCATCGACGCAGTCCTGTCTGGAATTTTGCGCGCCGGTGTAGGTAGTGACGTCATGGTGTACGTCTTGATGTCATGACGCCCTTACTGGTTTCCCAAGAAGCAATCTTAAAATGACTCTGCGATCTTTCAATCGGATCTTAAAGTTTCTGTTTGTCGGCCTTGAACTTTGAGAATATTTCATCAATTTTTTAGGCGGACATACCGTTAGAAAATTGAAGAACGGGTAAATATTTTTAATAATTTTATGAAATATGTAAACAAAACTTTTTCATGCAATTTAACTTTTATGTTAACCAGAGCTTTTGTTCAATTTACATTCACTTTTTGAAAATATATTTGGCTTTAGGAGCATGATGTTCCTACATATGATGAAGTATAGCTAACAGTTGCTAGATCAAAGTTGATCAAGGTTTTTTATTTTTGCCCTGGAGCATTTTGCCCAATTACACATTTCGAGGTGAAGTATAGCTAACAGTTGCTAGATCAAAGTTTTTAATTTTTGCCCTGGAGCATTTTGCCCAATTACACATTTCGAGGTGGCATTAATCAAAACAAAATGGCGGCCGTCGCCAACAATCATTTTTGGACTCCGCTGACCTTTGAATTATGAATAAATTATTCTACTTTAGGTAATTTAATCTACTTTTAGAGTGGCTGAAAAAGTCGATTAGTATATCTCATATTCGCATACGTATACCCTAGGTCGCTTCGCTTCCGCGGCTTCGCCGCGGGAGAGCGGGCGCTATAATATGTTATGTGTATAACGAATTGGTGGCCAATAATCAGTTCAATGTTTTCGCTTGTTTGATCACAACCACGAAAAGGCTATATAATGGGTGCCACATTTGTCGCCCCTTGTGGTGGCCTCCCGAGCTAGAGTGATGTTGTTTTCCACTTTTTAAAGTATTCGAAGGATAACTTAGGGTGGCCGGGGCCGGTACGATATCGATTTTTGAAGTTTGTTATTTCTCAAGATGTGCAATTATTTGTGGCCTAGAAAAGAGTTGTCAAACCGATGGTCACGGACAAAATTGGGGATGAACTCTAAAATCAAGTGGTATATAATGCGGTCAAATTTCGTGATACTCAAGTGATAATATATACGGCCATATTTCGTTGAACAAAATGTTCATAAATAACAAGTTTTGGGAAATTTGATACCATAGTAAACAGTGGTTGGCATTATTGGTGTCAGATATGGTGATATGGGGACCGTCTGATCAAGTTACAACAACAACAACATAATTTCTTCAAAATACGCTTTATAGTTATCAGAATCGATTAATTACAACAAAGTAATGCTAACGACTGTCAACTATGGTATAAATTTGCACAAAACGTGTTATTTATCAACATGTTGTTCAACGAAATATGGCCGTGATTATCACTTGAATATCGCGAAATTTGGCCGTATTACCACTTGATTTTACAGTTATCTATCATTATCCGCAATTTTGTGCGAGACCGTCTGTTTGACGACTTTTTGCCAGGCCACAAATAATTAGCGTACACATCTTGTGAAATAATAAATTTAAAAAATCGATATATGTTCACTCTGAGCGCACAGTCTGAGTGTATTTGCACTAATCCATCTGAATCCATGGCTCAAATTAATATTCATTTGTTGCATGTTTTGAATATTTTCTGTTGAGTATAAAAGGAGATGGTCACATAAATGGCCGGATTTAATGTACAGTCCCCCTTTAAACGCACACTTTAATTTAAATACAAAATGAATCGCCCATTGCTACAAACATTAGCCCAATCGAAATGAGCGTATTCAGTTAGACCACTGTGCTTTGGTTTCTTTAAAGGTTTCGCGCCAAAATTTTCAAAACACTTTTAACTCAGACTCTAGTTCTGATTACACATAGTCCCTCACATAAAATAGTATGTCAGTTAAATAAATTGCAGAGATACATTCGCATTATTTTGTTCCCTTCAAAGCACAGAAAAGAGACGATCCTGGCGCACTATATCCTTGATTTTGAGCGCAAGGATATGGGCTGAACTCGCGGAATTATTCAATGACGTCATTCTCTTTACAGCACATGGTCAGCCGGCATCGCTCACGTCTCATTGAATCCGCGGCTTAATCACGTTTTTTACAGCAATTCGAAGAGCCATGGCCAAACCAAAAGTATTCTTCGATATCACAGCCGATAACCAGAGTATGGGAAGAATTGAAATGGAGGTATTATTTATTTTATCATTAAAAATGTCCGTTTGAAAATCGAGGTGCGTTCATTTACATTCGCATTGGCGGCCATGGCATGAGGCATGATGCCGGCGAAAGCGACATTGTCATTGTTAACCGGTATACATGGGTAGCCTTGACACTCCCATGTGACTACGAACAGTCGGTGATTCACTCCACTCTGCGTCATTTATCGTACGATTCTTATTAATTTCGCTACCCCCCCCCCCCGCCCCGGTAATGTTTCCGGCAACGGAGGGAAGACATTGAGCCTAATTTGAGGGGGGGGGGGGGGGCGGATATTAATTTAGGCCTAGTTTCCTTATTAAATTTTTTATTTAATTTTATTAAAACATCCATAAGACCATATACATGTATGGACATTCATTTCTGAATAAAAATGCCACAAATTATGAAATATGACCGGATACAATGAGCACATTACGGGATAATGAAGGCAGTGTCTATTCGCCACCCGGGTGGCGAATAGTCATATAACATAGAAATCGCTATTCGCCACCCGGGGTGGCAAATAGCGTTTATATATTTTCTTTATTTGCTCCACATACGGAGAGTATGGTGATCTCGAGCATCGGGTATAATGATTGTCAGTCCTTACGCAAAAGGCTGTGAGTTGGGTTGCAATATGAGTGGGGGGTACATAACATTGTTTTTCTAACACTGGAACTTCAAATACGGCATACAAGCATATTTTAGCTCAAAATTATGTGATCTGTATGATCGACAGATGGAGATGGAGGAGGGGGAGGATGGGATGGGGTGTTGCATATCTGATTGAGTATTTTAGGGGGTGGGAGAAGGTGTACCGTTTTTTGTCAAAAACTTGGTTGTCAGATTATTTGTTGTGCATTATATGTAAGGATTTGTGTGCTACATTAGGCGTTCTTTTCAAGGTTTAGAAGTGCATTTCGGACAAATATTTGTCATTGGAATTTGAGATGGGGGGTGGCGAATAAAAGTGTTCTTAAATCTCGGACGTCAGTTAGATTTCTTCATTTGTGCATTGGATTAGCCGATCCCTAAATCATAAACAATCATTTTCTAAAACTGGTAGAGTGGAATTGCGAAAACAAATCTGTGACCTGAATTGGTTGGGGGAGGGGTGGGTGACGAATAACTTTAATCTCAGAACTTGGATGTGCATTATGTTAGACGATTCTTCAATCATAAACAATCATTTTGTAGACCTGGATATTGAATTGAAAACAAAAATTTGCGATCTGAATTGGTTGGTAAGGGGGTGGGGAATAATTTTATTCTTAAAACGTGGATGTCAGATGAGCTTGTTATTGTTTTGCATTAGATTAGACGTTGCTGCAATCGAAATCAATCATTTGATAGACCAGGAAGTTGAATTGCGAACAAAAATGTGAAATCTGCTATCTGAATTGGTTGGTTGGTGGGTGGGGAAGGGGTGGTGGCGAATAACTTTTATATTAAAACTTGGATGTCAGATGAGCTTCTTATTTTGTGCATTAGATTAGACGATCCTTCAATCATATATAATCATTTCATAAAACTGGAAGTAGAATTGCGAAACAAATTCTGAAATGTGCTATCTGAATCGGTTGGTGGGTGCGGGGAGGGGGGGGGGGGGGGGGGGGGTGGCGAATAACTTTATTCTCAAAACTTGGATGTCAGAAGAGCTTTTTATTTTGTGCATTAGATTAGACGATTCTTCAATCATAAATAATCATTTTCTAGACCTGGAAGTGGAATTGCGAACAAAAAATTTGCGATCTGAATTGGTTGGTGAGGGGGGTGGCGAATAATTATATTCTTAAAATGATGTGGATGTCAGATGAGCTTGCTATTGTTTTGCATTAGATTATACGATCCAGTGATCGTAATCATTCATTTGATAGAACTGGAAGTTGAATTTCGAACGAAAATGTGAAATCTGAATTGGTTGTGGGGGGGGGGGGGGGGGGGGGGGGGGGGTGACGAATAACTTTTTATTTTGTGCATTAGATTAGACGATTCTTCAATCATAAACAATCATTTTGTAGACCTGGAAGTTGTATTGCGAACCTAAATTTGCGATCTGAATTGGTTGGTGAGGGGGGTGGCTAATAATTTTATTCTTAAAACGTGGATGTCAGATGAACTTGTTATTGTTTTGCATTAGATTAGGCGTTCCTGCAATCGAAATCAATCATTTGATAGAACAGGAAGTTGAATTGCGAACAAAAATGTGAAATCTGCTATCTGAATTGGTTGGGGGGGGGGGGGGGGGGGGGGGGGGGGGGGGGTGGCGAATAACTTTTATATTAAAGCTTGGATGTCAGATGAGCTTCTTATTTTGTGCATTAGATTAGACGATTCTTCAATCATAAACAATTAATTTTGTAGACCTGAAAGTGGAATTGCGAACAAAAATTTGCGATCTGAATTGGTTGGTGAGGGGGGGTGGCGAATAATTATATTCTTAAAATGATGTGGATGTCAGATGAGCTTGCTATTGTTTTGCATTAGATTAGGCGTTCCTGCAATCGAAATAAATCATTTGATAGAACAGGAAGTTGAATTGCGAACACAAATGTGTGGGGGGGTGGGGGGGGGTATCGAATAACTTTTATATTAAAACTTGGATGTCTGAAGAGCTTTTTATTTTGTGCATTAGATTAGACGTTTCTTCAATCATAAACAATCATTTGTAGACCTGGAAGTTGAATTGCGAACCAAAATTTGCGATCTGAATTGGTTGGTGAGGGGGTGGCGAATAATTTTACTCTTAAAACGTGGATGTCAGATGAGCTTGTTATTGTTTTGCATTAGATTAGACGTTCCTGCAATCAAATGATTGATTTCGATTGCAGCAAGTCTAATCTGATGCAAAACAATAACAAGCTCATCTGACATCCACGTTTTAAGAATAAAATTATTCGCCCCCCCCCCCCACCAACCAATTCAGATCGCAAATTTGTGTTCGCAATTCCACTTCCAGGTCTACAAAATGATTCTTTATGATTGAAAGAATCGTCTAATCTAATGCACAAAATGAAAAGCTCATCTGACATCCAAGTTTTAAGAATAAAGTTATTCGCCACCCCTCCCCCACACACCAACCAATTCAGATATCAGATTTCAGAATTTTGTTCGCAATTTCACTTCCAGTTGTATAAAATGATTGTTTATGATTATGACATCCAAGTTCTGAGATTAAAGTTATTCGTCACCCACCCCTCCCCAACCAATTCAGGTCACAGATTTGTTTTCGCAATTCCACAAACTACCAGTTCTAGAAAATGATTGTTTATGATTTAGGGATCGGCTAATCCAATGCACAAATGAAGAAATCTAACTGACGTCCGAGATTTAAGAATACTTTTATTCGCCACCCCCATCTCAAATTCCAATGACAAATATTTGTCCGAAATGTACTTCTAAATCATTATACCCGATGCTCGAGATCACCATACTCTCCGTATGTGGAGCAAATAAAGAAAATATATAAACGCTATTCGCCACCCGGGTGGCGAATAGCGATTTCTATGTTATATCACTATTCGCCACCCGGGTGGCGAATAGCCACTGCCGATAATGAAGTCTTTGTAAATTGTATTACGTTCGACTTCCTGCATTGCAATTTGTTTAAATGTTTGAAGCATGAATTTGGCGATAAGTGTCATAAGTTATCAGAGTACGTTATACTTGTGATAGTTACGTTACGCACTCGGTGTTCCCCTATCATATTGCGGTAATCGCCAATGCCGTAAGGTACTTAATTTATTCACAAGATAAAATTCCCCCTGCACAGTGCTGATTTTGGGACCCTACGTACATGTATGTTACTTTACCGATGAAAAATCTTATTCGCTTGCAAAAACCGAAAATATCAGAACACAAAATGCGTATATTTGAAACCAAATTCGCGGACGAATAAACAGACTACCCATCTCCAATATAAAATAATTCTTTGTTGTGTAGTTATCTTATAGTGTAGATGGGCAATAATTAAATAACCGTTGATTTTTTAGGGTCCGCATCAAGAAATATGGTCGATCGGGCAACCAGAAATACAACTATTTTGTGTGTGCCTAAACTTGATATTTCTATATGACTATTATCTCACATTCTCACTATAGTTCATGAGTTAGCAACACAGCAAGCTCTTCCCCAACTTACCCCAACCCTCTGTAACTGGCATTAGTGGCTGTTTTGTCCAGTTATGTGGGACTAATTGCTATACGTTAAGTGATTGCATACTAAGGCCAAAAAAAAAAAAACATCTGTGTTTCCGGTTACCCGACCGACCTGCTGAAATTGGGCCGACCTGGACTTTTTTTCTTCAAATTTCAACCCAAATAAAACAATTTCAACCAAAAAAAACAAACAAATTTTGTATTTTTTTTATTTTTTTTAATGCATGTAATTGGCATGTAAACACATCAAAATCGTTAAATATATACTATATACTGTGTTTACATTAAGCAGCAATAATTTTAGATGGAATTTTCAAAAACAATTTACTTCTATTAAAATACATGTCCATTTGTGGTTGCAGATGAATCCCAATCTCACCAATAAATCTGCAGTCTTTAAAACCTGCCTGTGGTAATCTTGTTTGTTCAACTCCCATGTCTTGTGGGAAGAAGTCTTATCTGTTAGAGAGCAATATGCATGTAGAAGACCTTCTATATCAGAATTTAAAGTTCCTCTCCCCATTCAATCAAGGATTCATAGTGTTCATGTTCATAGTTACTAGTATGTATACAGACAGTATAAAGCAGGCCTGGCAATATGGCGCGAGCTATTTTATCGCTCACGCGTCGCCCGCGCAATTTCAATTTGGCGTGCGCGATATATCGCTTGCGCAACATTCACTACCCAACATACTTTTGCAGTCGTAATTTTGATGAGTTATCCGTTTGAAAACATATAAGGCGACATCGCATCTTTGAAGCAGGAGACACATGCTATGTTAACAGTCGGCTACCACCGGTATATCTAATTAGGCCAAACCATGCTACACACCCGTCACCAGTGACAGACTGACGATTACATGACCTAACTGTGAAATTTGTATTGTGTTCACAGTACGATCCTAATAAAACAACACTAGCTGTGACCACTGGCGAAAACTCCTCTCACATGCCATAATCATGCATTGTTCATCACATTGCCAGGTTCCTATCTAAACACTGCAGAGTGTGAAACACACCTGCAATTTATAAGGCCTTACTAACTACCTGCATGCCCCAGTGTGAATCGGACCGTGTCGGTGACCAAGGTAACACACTCATTGGATCGCTTGCTACAAACATCAAAGCATGCTGTGTATACATTGTTTTAAACATTCAGACTACAGGCTACAGTTGAGTTCAAAATCAATTTCGATAACAAAATGGTACCACTACTAGTAATTTGTGTCATTGCTCCGATTGATTCAGATAATATATGAAATTAGGCCCTATATACGGACTACCTATTATTAATTTGAATACATTTGTTCTCAAAGTCTGTGTAGGCCTAAACATACAACTACAATGTATGCGACTTTTGGAAAATCTACTGTATGCAGCTATGCTTATTCTTATCTTAGTACGCCTGCACGTAGGCCTATGCATGCATCCAGATTATTGACAGATCATGTATGGGTGAGTGACGTGTTTGACGTCAAATTATGTTATCATACGGTAGGCCTACACTGTAACACATTGTTATCCATTTATACAGTAACGTAACCTGTCATTTGATGCGTCATGACGTTAGTTTAAATATATTATAATGATTGATTGATTCTGGTTAACCATTAGGTCACTTGGATCAGGCATAAAGGAACAAACACAACAATACCATATTATACAAGTTATACAACATTCATTGATAATTTCACAATTAATATATGATTATAAATTAATTAAATTTAAATATTATCACTTACCACATAATAAGTTATATGCAATATGATATATGTCAGTTTATTTGTATTTCATATGTTACAACATAAATGCCCCATAAAACAGAAATTGCCCCTGGCCTGCAAAATATTTTAGCCCCTGCAGTATTTTGGCAAGGGCGAATTTTAGCCCCTGCAGATTTTTCATAAGGCCAGCACTGATAAAGCATGTCTAACACAGTCCTTCGATTTTGAGGCGCGCAATTGCGCTTGCGCGCCTTGGCGCACGCGGATCTAAAAACCAGCGAGTTATTAAATGCGCACGCCGAAAATTTTAAATGCGCGCGTCGGAATTTGCAGCCAGTGAACGAGATTTTAACAAACAGCACATCAATGGTTAAACGCCGACAAGACTATTCACCGTGTATCTTTCTCAGCAGCGATGACGTTGATTACGAACATGATAACAAAGATCAAAGCGGCCGCCGGCGTCTTTCTCACTCAATGATTGGGATGACACCTCATCACAACTGCTGCACGTGCGAGTTCCCGCAAAAAACTGTCAATTCTTTGGCGGCCTCGTTTGATGTTTCGGCATGCGGGATTCGCCGATTCATTTGAATACTATTGCCATAGATTAGGGTTTAAGTTTAACTATACTTCGAAGCTATACTTCGAAGCCAGTATCTCTCGACTCGGAGAAAGCGAAAAATGGACATTGGAGCCTCCGAAATACTGACTCTATCAAAACGAAAGAGAGCCCCGGTTGATCGTCGGATTCCGGTGAATCGGATTGCGGTAACCATTCCACTTCCGAGTTTGAAGTTTTAAGCGACTGTGAGTCTGATGAGCATGCGCTCTCAGACGCGGAAGTGGACTCATTACCGTGATTAGATTCACCTAGATTGCCGGATAATCGGATTTAATATTGTGGACTAGATATTGTACTACAATCTAAACATATGTTTTTATTTCTGTTTTTCACTTTATGTTGCGCACAGGCACACTTGGAATTATACGTGTGTATCATTATACTTGTGTTTGTCTTTATTCAGTAATCATTTCATCCATGTTAATTTGAATTGTGCTCCCTCAAAAAAGGCGCGCGCAAATTCCAAAAGCTCCGAGCGATATATCGCGCACCTACGTTTTCCAAATTCGAAGGACTGCTAACATATCAAACACCCTTCTGGGATGGGCACTAAAAAGCACATGAAATTATCTACTGGTTTGTTTGGGTGCATCAAACTTACAAGCATATGCCAATTTGAATGCTGAGGTGTGGTACCTCAGTCAAGGTGTGGCATGTGGTACCATTTTCAGTGTGGTGTGGGACTTTATATTTCAGTGCAGTTGAGGGGTGTCTGAGGAACATTTACACCCTGTGCAATGTGTCTGAGGCACATGTGAGATACTGTATGTGTCTTAGGTCCTGAGGTGTATGACCAAATATTTAAGTGAGGTTTGAATTAATATCATACAAGTTATGTTATTATACAGTAATAGAAAAGACCTATTATGGTGTATGTCTTGGGCCTATTGATATGTCAATATTGTGCTCTGAGAAAGATGTGCCACCACAATCTAAACAGAGAGAATAATTACAAGAGAGCTGCATAATTGAGTGCCTGGGTGGCATTTGTTTGTTCACATTGACAATACTTATCATATTATTGTGCTACATTAACTGTGTTTACTTGCAATATACATGGATAGCCTTAACACAAGTATAAAGAGTAAGCATTAATGTACTTCTAAACTGTTCGGGAAAAAAAATAAAAAAATATTTATACCAACAAAAAAAAAATCCCTACCTACCTACCTACCGGGGGGGGGGGGGGGGGGTGTGTTATAGGCTGTAATGGCAGGCTGGTAGCCACTGCCTGAAGTAATAGGCTTCGTAATAATTGGGAATAATATGGATGGATAGCCCAATTTCACTTTCTTTTTTGCTCACGATATCAGTGACGATAAAATCTTCATTACTGTGATTAACAATACAAGCTGATCCACATTAACATGGAAAACAATGTGAAATTGTTCAAGCTGGCCCGGCTCGCCTTCAATTTATTAGTTAAGATTTTATGTTTTACGTTGTCAAAAGTCTATTTTATTCCATTATTTATTATATCCATGTCACATATGGTCAAGTGTGCTTTCATTTTATCGCTTATTTTCAACTGAGTTCGGCATAGTTATTCTTATTTTGTTGTATCAGTAGATGGAATCCTGATTAAATTTTATTTTTCCAATAGCGCTGTTTCTAGTTCTATCAAGTTGAATTTGGGTTATTGTTGGCCATTGTGCAACTGATCCAACTTTTGATAACCTCTATATGTAGTATAGCATTACTATTAACTACATGTATATATGCCCTGTTTCTGTTAAAAACACATTAAAATAAGATTCAATAGCAGGAATGGAAAAAAAAATTGGCATATGGAAAAAACTGCTTTTTGGACCCAAGAGACACCCACCCACCCCATCATACGTGCCTGGAATATTTTTCCGACCCCCCCCCCCTGACCTACCTGGAATTTTTTGGCACCGTAATAGGAAACAAATAATAAAAAAAATTTGGCCTAAGGCTGAGACAAGAGTTTTTCACCCCAAAAACGTAAATTCCACAACCTCCCAACACTAATTTCTGACTGGTAATTGCTTTTTCTGGGCTATATAACTTTATTATTTGTGACAATATATATGCAAATGTCAAGCTGGGTACCAAATCTTTTTCCAAAAGCTCGGTACCCAAAGCACAAAAATGTGGCGAATTTTGTCAGTCTGTATTTTATCCTTGGATTCCCATTGCTAGCATTGTTTTCAGAGTTCCGCATCAATATCTATTTCGGTAAACTGACTTTTTATACCCCCCGCAACGAAGTTAGGGGGGGTATACTGGAGTCGGCTTGTCCGTCCGTCGTCCGTCCGTCCGTGGACACAAATTTGTCCGGAGTTTTTCTCAGTCATTTTTTGATCAATTTCCGTGAAACTTGGCACAGACATCAACCATCATGGGAACCTGTGCACCTGCGATTATGACGTCTGTCGGACTTTTTTTTTTGGAGTTATTCCCCCTTTTTCGACTTAGAAATTTTTCGCAACATGTATACTTTTGTCCGAGCTTTTATTCCTACATTTTTCAGTCAATTTTTTTAAAACTTGGCACAGATATTTAGTACCATTGGAACTTGTGCACCTGCGATTATGACATCTGTCCGACATTTTTTGGTGGAGTTATCCCCCTTTTTCAACTTAGAAACTTTTTTTGCAACATGCATAATTTTGTCCGAGCTTTTATTCCTACATTTTTCGGTCAATGTTTTTGAATCTTGGCACTGATATTTAGTACCATGGGAACCTGTGCCCCTGCGATTATGACGTCTGTCCGACATTTTTTGTGTGGAGATATTCCCCTTTTTCGACTTAGAAATTTTTTCGCAACATACATAATTTTGTCCAAGCTTTTATTCCTACAATTTTCGGTCAATAGGTTTAAGATTAGGGTTATGGTTGTACACCTGCAATGGGAACTGTTATTTTATTATTTTAACTAAATGTTTACTGACATGTGAAACATCTTAGTATTTTAAAAAGGGGGGTATCCGTAGTCCCATTGGGACAGTCACACCTCTAGTTTTGTTAGTTCAAAACTTCAAACTGATACGGTAGTTGAATTACCTGAGCATTTAATAGACAGCTTGACGAATCGGACACAGTTAAAATTCAAGTAAGTCCAGTGCCAAATGAGGATCAAATGGATCATCGTACAGGTGCGAATTTTGGCCGGAAAAAAAATATAACCATTCATGTACGACTTTAGGCACTTGAGAGTAGATGTAAACTAGTATTATCCCTGCTGATTTCACAAGCTGGTTTACATTCAATGAAACTATGAATATTCTTGTAAATATACATATTTTTTGTTCATTTCAGTTGAGAGATGATGTTGTTCCTAAAACAGCAGGTGAGTCTTAACTACTCTTAAGTCTAAGTTCAGGGGCTTTTCTAACCATTTGACAAATTTGAGCTATATAAGGCCATGTTTTTTTAATTATGTGGTTTACAGATTTTTTGGACAGTTTTTTAGTAGGGTCGGTCGGAATAAAAAAAAAAAATTGTGATTCCAGGCATGTTAACTTTTCACTGCCGAAATGCAAACTACGGTTTTGCTCCTCTGTATAAAATTGGCACAAACATATTAAATGCAGAAATTATATTCAACTTAAGTGATGAAAATAGACACAATATAACTTGGGATATGAAATGTTTTAATCAGAACAAGTCTATCATTATAGGCGATTTTTATCGAAATCCGATTACCGTAAGCGATTTCGTTTACCCCTAAAATTGCATTTATCGAATCTGATTACCCCTATTATGATGGCGTAAAGGTCTGAGGTCAACGTATTTATCGAAACGGTCACGTGGTGTTTAATCGAAATCGCTTAGGCCAAAACAAAAAACATGTCTGTTTCCGATAACATGGGGAAAATTTTCCAGGTAGGCAGGCAGGGTTTTTTTTTTTTTTACACTTTTTTTTTTTTTTTTAACCGGCCATTAAAATAGTGTAGTACACCATTTTAACATGTATTATAAAATTGGCATGCTTTTATACATGCTAACTGGTAATATATTATGCAGCTTGCTGGACTATTATGTCATGTATTAGGTGTTAAAGATATTTTCTAGCTCTAGTATGTGCTCCAGTGTGAAAATTCAATGTATTAGGCTATGGCCATGGGTTTCGAGTTATTCCTCTTACATACATGTAGTCCATGCATCTACCAGCCCACAATGCAACAGTAGCATCTGATACCTTTATTTACAAATTACATGTGACCAGAACAATGTTACTGACTGTTCTTGGACATGCAGGAATAAACATGTTTTGTTCCAATCTTCCCCTGAATATCTCAGGTGTAGATTGGGCCTGAGGTTACACATTTTATGCCATTCCATTCATCACTGCCGACACAATTTTACAGGTGTTGGTGTTGACAGAGATCGTTTTATGGAATAAATACTTGCCATTTCAATAAAACCTATTGTATTTTCATCCCCTCTTATTTCTCTTCATAGATGATCATTATTTTTCAGTGACAACTTGTCCATATTACCAAATCACTAACTAGTATTGTGGTTTAAAGTCACCTATTTCCGACTTATTTTGTTTCAATCCCGGAAAGTTTTAAAAAGCAGAATTGATTACCTGCCAACTTTCAGTGTAATTAACAGCAAGTTATCAAATAATCCTTACATGCAGTACATGTATGCACATCAGATGATCAGAAATGTGTGTTTAATACTTTCATACAGTGCGAGTTGTTTCTTCAGTGGTATCTGCTGCTTGGTCGGAAAACATCAAAGAGAGTCTGTCGTAAATAGTTACGGAGTTTATTCACTGATGCGTTTGGTTGGTGACACAGTGACCCAGTTGTTGTGTCGTTCTTAACAGACAGTTGTTTATTTAAAGTGGGTTAAAATCGGGTTTATGTGAATATTCAAGGATGCCAATGCATTTTAATCTTTGATGACGATTTCGTCTTGTCAATGGTGATGGTGATTTCGGCTTTTGATGACGCTAATTTCCAGGACTGATAACGTAATACGGACTGTCATTTTCCCGCCAAAAACGCACATGCTTTTCACTGTTTAATTTTTTCGCGAACAGATGGTCTTTCAGGCAAGTTTTGCCCCCAGTTAGGCGAAGGAAGTTAAGGGAGCTACCGGTATAATTAATACATTTTACTTTTTTAAATACACAGCAGTGTACACAGCCCACAAACGACGGGGGGGGGGGGGGGGGATTTCCGTAGTGACTCGTCAGGGTAAAGTTTGATTTACGCGACGGTATTCACTGCGTAGCATGGCCGACCTAGTCGTCTTATTTTTATCAAGAATGCGCGATCGCGCACATGGCCTACACATGCGTCAGGTGTGTATGCGATTGGTGGTTAGTTCTGCTGTTGATATTGGGAAAACCATAGACATTAACTCAGACAGACAGGTTAATTACTATGGACTTTTGTGGGGAAAAAAAAAATTGAGGCCGGCAAGAAAATCTCAGCCAGGCCGGGTACCGGAAACAGACGTTTTTTTTTTTGGCCTTACCGTAATCTGAGTACTCTCGTGTCTGGAATAAACGTGCATGCACGTTTATTAAATTTCGGAAGATTTTCCACCCTGCACAAAGCTTATTCCAGTCAGTCTGCACGTTTATTTAATTTTGTGTATTGTGTCTATTGTGATTTTGGAAGACAGGTCTTGACAGGCGATTTTGTTTTCCCCCCCACAACAAATCTTGATCGAGTGTTGTTTATAAAATCTCTGCACGGTACTAGTAAGTGTCGACAGAATAGTAATATTGTTGACAGGGAGCCGATTGAATGAGTCGAAGTTCCGCGGGACTCCCGAAACACCGGTACCGGTGGGAACATGGATTTAAAACATGCAGAGCGCAATGCTCTCGATTACAAATACATTTGCAGTATTTTTGAAGATTAATCATGCAGCAATTCAGAGCTTGCTATGAATTACCACGGGGATTAAATTCCGATCCTAATCGGTATATTTAATCCGCAGCCATGCCCATGTGTAGTGCTGGGACGGTTGGGGTTTTTTCCTAACTGGTTAACCACGGGCATTAACCTATTAACCATAACCGGTTAACCGTGACCAGTATTACCCTCAGTACGAGATTGAATACGTACTATATCGGCAAAACAAATGTTTATTACGCGTCCCGGAAACGTTGATATACATGCGATCACAAACGATGTCTTGGACATACAATGCGTTCCCGTTAAGGCGATCAAATAGTGTATAAATTAATACAGTTTTGAGCCCATACAAACTAAAATATAATATAGATTAGTGGTGCGCTAGTATATCGATGTTTACGGGAGTTTCGCACTGCATAACGCTTGCTTGCAAAACCTTCAGCGACGAAATATAGTTACCCCCCCTTGTGTGTATCCCGGGCACGATTAGCCCAAACAATGTACTGAAGATAGGCATACTGTTGTTTACTAATGTTAAGTGTTTGGGTATAGGCAGGTACCCCGCTGGACAAAACAAGTGTCCACTTAACCGCGGTGCGGTTTGCGTTGCCACCGCGGCCGAACTGCAACTACACCGCGGTTCCACCGGCTGACTGCCGTTCAGCCGCGGTGTACTTGCCGTTCGGCCGCGGTGTAGTTGCCGTTCGGCCGCGGTGTAGTTGGCGTTCGGCCGCGGTGTACTTGCCGTTCGGCTGCGGTGTACTTGCCGTTCTTGGAATGATGTTGAAAAACACAAAGAGGGCACCATAAATGAGGCTTGATTGAGGCCATTGTCTAAATACCGTCCGCCAGACGATCTATTATATGCTTGAGGTCTAATATGTCTGGTGACAAGGTGTGATAATCTTTTAAGTAGTCAACGTCCCACCAGTCAACTGTCATAAAATCAAGGTGTCATAATCCATCCTGATTAGAAAAGGCTCCCGCTGTTAATTATTAGGCGACACGGAAGTGTGATGTTGCCGACAACAGACTCCATCTACCGTAGATTTGGCAGCACGTGTCATATGAGAAATAAGCATTGGAATGCCGTACACACGTGGCAGCCTCATCATTAGATAATTGAATCACCATCCTGTCATTAAAGACTGATTATAAAATAAGGATTATGGTTTGTTGTCGCATCCTACTTTGAACTGTTTGTTTGCCCATGTTGAAATATTTGTTATTGTGATGTTGTTTTCTCTTGTTCAAATATATTTTTTTTACATTAAGTTAAACTATTATTTGGTTTGAATTATATACTGACTATACATCCACCCATGTGGACCTCCCTTTGGAATTCACTACCGTCCATTGAATGTATAAAAATCTGTGCCAGAATTGTCTTCAGAATGAACAATACAGAGCATTTGTGTGTGATAAGGTATTTTTCGCCCGCGAAGATTTTATGAACCTAAATATTCAACTCCTTTCAATACCGTAGTTACTTTAAAGACAAAACCGTGGCAGCATGCCAGTTGACCTTTGATAAAACTTGAAAGGGAATATCGAGGAGAAAGTGACATGTCACACTCAAAACAGTTACGATGTAGCAAACAATGTCGATTGCTAAAGTCCTCGCGCCCAATTTCTGAATAATGCTAACGACGTAATTCCGATTCGCGTGCACCTGCCATTTGAGATATACAGATGTGCGCAAAATTAACGGCGATTATCAACCTCCCAATCAAGGGTTTCACTCACTTTTTGTGGCAATATAGTAAACAATACTTTATAATGGATATATAACAAAATAAACATTTAATGATGCATGCGTGGTTTATACATCCATTGAATAAAAGCGACCACGTGGTTCGTTTGTGTGGATTTGCAATAGATCGGATATGGGAGATCATGGGATGATTAGAATTGTGCTAAATTAATCGGTTTTCCGGGAAACACGTTACCAGAGCGCATCACTTCAATGAAACGGGAATATCTGAGAATGTACCGTACTTCCAAAAAACAAAAGTAACGTGATTCTCCATTTTTTTTATTGGCGTATTTACGGCGCCGCTGTGTATTCCAATGTTTATTTATGAAACTCTATTTCTCTTCCACCCTTGAATGAAGGAATTACAGTAAGAATGTTTGTCAATATATGTCATAGCTGTCTGGTTTTTAAAATCCAGATTCCTACATAAATTATACCAGTAATAGACGCATGCATGACGTATTGACCACGTGGTTGTTTGTGCACGCGAGGTTTTCCCAGAATTATCTGCATTTTCTGATCAGGGCTAGTGGTTTTCATAACTTGTCAACATGACATTTTTTATTTGAATATGAGGAATGTTGGTAGAGAATATAATAAATGGTGTATTTTCAATAGCTTATTAATGCATACTAAAACGGAAAAATTAAATGAATTGAAAAGCATACCGCCCGCCCCTAATTTTGAGGTGTCCGTTCGGGGGAAACGTGTGCATTATTCCTTTTGACCTTATACACGTGTCCCATCACAATTCTAAATTTTCAACACACATTGTTTGTGTAATCTTTATTCAGTCCATCCTTGGGTGGCATTAAATACCATGGAATTATAGAGCAAAGCGTAAAATGTCGCGTATTTCCAGTTTCTGGCACTGGCAGTTAATTTCACTTGGCAATGGATTTGCCACATATATGGATTGAGAATATTACACTTTTATTTAATATGCTCATTTGATCATATATTGTTTAAAAAAATAATAGCAACTCTAATAAAAACATGGGAATAATTTTATTTACTAATTCTCGGTTATGGTGTCCAAGCATACCACATTAGAACAAAATATCGGTAAGCTCCTCCCACAGCCAACCAATTAAAGCAAAGAATAAAATCTCAAACGAATCCTGGATGATTGACAGTTGTATGTCGACGTGATAGCATGCACGGGATCGACGCACGACTTTAATTTTTTTTTATATTTGACAACAAAGTTCCATTAAAATCTTCGTTAGATCGTTGAAACAGTGGTGTTAAATATAAATGTGATTTGCATAATGACCTTAAAGCCGATATTATATACGGATTTAAATTTCCTTTAATTAAAAATACTAACCTTCGTATATTTCTACTGATAAAAACCATGTTTTAAACTCGAGAAAAAAGACGATACAAACCAGGAATCTAACCCCGGTGTACATGCCGTTCGGCCGCGGTGTACTTGCCGTTCGACCGCGGTGTACTTGCCGTTCGGCCGCGGTGCTCAACCGCGGTTACACAAAGTGACACCGCGGCCGAACGGCAAGTACACCGCGGTGGCAGTGGACACTTGTTTTGTCCAGCGGGGTATGTATAAATCACAGTGGCTACACGATGTTACTTCAATTATTTAATAAACAAATTCAAACAAAATTAAATCGTTGATTCATTACTCAAGCCCCAGCCAGTGTTTAGGAATTAACGTTGTCGAACGCATCACTAGATATACTCTCATTTCCCACTCCCAGTAGGCCTGTGTTTTTTCTGGATGTGCGACTTCATATTGGATGTTGATCCAGAATAAACGAATCGCCTTCGGCAGGCCTTGCATACCGCCCATTTCTTCTTCCTTTTTTTATCGTCGTCTTCAATTATATGACTAAATGTCCCCAAACGTTTGATTTCCGTTTGTGTAGGTCTTCTGTCATCGCTTTGAGACGAACTAATGGTAATGACAAGGGGGGGGGGGCAGTTTCAAGAAAACAGACATAATATTGATGACGTAGTAAAAGTCGAGACTTGATTGCTTTGATGTATGCCGCGGTGCGCGTGCAGCCGGAACATCATGTAATGCCGCCAAAGGAAATTGGCATTGAATGTGTAGCAAGTGATTCACAGACTGACACAGATAAGAGTGTTGTTGTTGGTTTCACGTCTAGAAAAGCCGCCGGTGATCAAACAGGCATGTGTTGTGGGGTATATGAATACACAATCAACTGTCCAAATCGCTTCTATAAGCGGCTACTACGTTGGTAGTACGATCGTTATCAATATTGCGGTTATCCGGCTGTGGCCTCCTCCAACCGGTTGACACGCATAACCGAACCGTAACCGGTTATCCGGACAACCGTCCCAGCACTACCCATGTGCCGTGTGAATGACCAAAACGCAGGAACCGGGATTCCGCTATAAATTAACCAATGGAAGTATGCATTTGTACCGCGCGCATATACGTGTCGTCATACAGAAAAATCGATAACCACGTGCCGGAATCCAGTGAGCCACGTGACACTACGTCATTATGTAGATACGACCTTAGCAATGCAATCCAGGGGGGTAAGGCCAAAACAAAAATGATGCGTGTGTCCCGTAACCCGACCGACCGTCTTCAAAACCCCCCGACCCAAGTTCATTTTATTGGTTTTAAATAAAAAAAATCAATCTATAAACCGACCGACCACACTGATAACCAAATTATGTACGCGTGGTTCCATTTTATCTGATTCACCTCGCAAGATAAATAATATCTTTGATATATTTATATATTTTTCGCAAAACCACACCGTCACTCTATTAACGGAGTCAACTTTAATACGATCTGATGCAATACCGGAAGATCACGAGTTATCGTTCCTCTTCGCTGACCGGAAGCACGTGTTTTTGTTGATATTTACATTAAACATGGATGTTTTCCGCGGTTGATTCGAATCGATTCGAACAAGTTCATCTTAACGATGGCGGTCGCACATGGGTCGATTAGAAGTCTCGGGGTGAAAATGGAGACGTGTTCTCTTTAATATTTACAAGCTGTATAACCACAGACTACAATCGATGCAATGAGTTTCCTCTTTCGGTGTCCGGTTCGGAGTTATATCGTCCGGTTTGATAGCACAAAATACACTGTTTTTGAATGTCGTTCTCTTTCTCAAGAATTTACAGTTACTGAATCCGATTTTTGGCGCATCAATTAGAATGGTTTTTTCGTCACAAGAACACAACATTGATCGGATTGCCAGATCACAATTTTACTGGGTGCATACAAAATTCAGGATGTGTTGATAAAAATCTTATAAATGTTGTCTCTCATTCAATTATGTGATTTTATCGCTTGTTTCCTATATATAAAACCCAGAAATATCATTTACATCTAAATATTAACTCAAATAATAGTTATCTAACTTATCTTCCCCATAAACATGCAAGATTTGCGATCGAAAACTCGGAAAGTTTGTGCTGATTGTTAGCAAGTGCAGGGCTTTGTATTTTTTTCGCATGCATGTTAATCGCAATTTACAACAGATATAAAACACAAAATGAAGCCCATGGAATGACTTTGCATGAACAGGATGTTGTATTGTGGTATGGTAAGATATATATATTACATATAGAATACCTTTACTTTGTCCATAGTATGCACAATTTGAATTCCACATGCCATGCATGATTAACTAACTGATAAGCTACTCTTGGGCTCCAAATAAAAGTGCAGACCCAAATAATAGTGCAGGGGGAACTCTTGTCAGAGCAAAACATCTGACTTAACTGTGGTTAAACACGTGTAGCAGGTCAAGTATAGGAGTCAACAAGGTATGTATCATGTGGTGTTTTTGTATGCCATATACATGAATATGTACATGCATAAAGTTACCTGTAAGCTCATCATTTTGATATCGGAATCATATAGAAATATTGAGTTTGTGCTGATTAAAATTTCCATAGCCTCAAAATTAATAAACGTGCAGACCCAAATAAGCACTGTGCAGGGGGGAAATTTCCCAAGAAAATAATAAACGTGGATGCATGTTTATTTGGAGCCCAAGAGTACATACTATGATATACATGTTGTATGTAGATACCAACACTAACTAGTAATCAACAGAAAACCAACTTGCCACTACAAAACGTCCCAACAGGACATCGAAAGTGGGCCTGTGATAACAACAAATTTCCATTCATGGGGTGTAAGGTCCACTCATGGGGTGTTAGGTCCACTCATGGGGTGTTAGGTCCATTCATGGGGTGTTAGGTCCATTCATGGGGTGTAAGGTCCACTCATGGGGTGTTAGGTCTATTCATGGGGTGTTAGGTCCATCCATGGGGTGTAAGGTCCACTCACGGGGTGTTAGGTCCATTCATGGGAGTTAGGTCCACTCATGAATATTCCCAGCTCAAAATTTTGCTTGGTTCAGGGGGTGTGAACTTCAGTTTGAAATAGGGGGTGCTGACATTTCCCAACAAAGACCCTGAAGCCAACTAATAAATTACTCATCTCTCCCCCGTGCCCCCTAAAATGTTAACCGTCGACTAATAAATTACTCATCTCTCCACTGCGCCCCCTACAACAACTCATCTCTCCCCCGTGCCATGCAGACATGTAAACTGTCTATACTGTTATCTGTTTTATATGTTTCCCCTCAATATATCAGTTATATCACCAATTTGTCGGTTGTTCTGGGTCATTGTATGGTATTTGATGGTGGTTAGGCATGGCCCACACAAGACCATAAAAAATAAAATGAAAAAATAAAATGAAATGAAAAGCCTACCGCCCGCCCCTATTTTGTTTCGACACGAGGGGGTATGCGCCGGACGACAGTCCATCTCTTGTTATATCAGTGGACAAAATCCAGCATATCCCTTTAATTAATCGTCGCTGTAATTTATTGTAATTTGGTAAGATACATTTGTACATTTGTCGTCTATGGCCATTAACTTATATACGGTAACGTCAGTGATGTGTCATGGGCGTTGAACGTCAACGCATTGAAATCAATGGCTAATTACCAGAAGTAGGACAACTTGTTAAATTTGAAAGTTAATTTCTAAATCTTTAGAATTCCTCAAATATATGCATGCAGGCTTTGGTACATGATACTATATCTTTTAAATTCACAGAAAATGATTTCCGACAGATATCCCCTTTCTTGGCGCCAAAATACACCAAAAATATTCCCGAGGCGACTGAGTTTCTGAAAAAACAGAGATGGTGGGTAAGCACCTAATATTGATTTCATATTAGGTCACCGACCTAATATGGGTTCATATACAGTCACTATGTATCAACCCTGATTGGCTAATTGCAAGAGGTCATCACCACAACAGTTCCCTGCCTCATAATATTGAATGCAACCAGTCATAAATAACATAAATAATATTGTGATTTATTTCCCCCAAAACTGCCTTAACAAATTTAGGGATGCTAATAGCAACAGTCTAAATATATGTATGTCAGTAAATTGTAACAGCTACCTTACATGTACTAGTAACGTCATGGCGATGATGACAACTATTGTTTCGCATTTTTGTCATAATTTGATTGATGACAACTCTTCGCTGACTGAGCCATGTAGCATTTGTTTCCTAATATATTGCTTGGAACCTGCGATTTGAGTTCAGTCGGACTCATTTTGCGGAGTTATTGACCTTTTTCAACATAGAATCATACATCCTGGGATTCATATTTTATCCGAGCCTGTATTCAGTCATTTTCCAGTCAATTTCTTTTAAACTTGGCATAGATATCACTGGCATGGGAACCTGCGCACCTGCAATTTTGAGTTCAGTCTTAGTCATTTTGGCAGAGTTATTGCCATTTTTTTCCCCCACATAGATTTTAGACATTGAAGATGTGCAACATATTTATGTGAATACACACTTTGTATTATATTTGTCTAATCAATTCATCCTACAGTTTGTAATATTTAGTGAATATGCATTTTGGTGTAATCAATTCCTCCTACAATTTGTAGTACTTGTATAGGTATCTGAATCCATAAATCAAACCTGCCACCTTTGTCGAGGGGGTGGAGGGAGATGACATTTTGGCATAGCGACCTTTTATTACTCTTTTTATTACTATCCCGTTTAAAAATTGGTTCAGAACAGGTCTGATGCAAACCCATGAGTACTAATTTATAGTTCATATGCAACACATTAATCCCTATACATGTAAAAAGAAAATAAACACACAAAGATTGAATTAACACGAATGCCGATTTATAAACATAGCCAAGAATATACCATAACTTGATAAATTTTTAGAGCATTAAATTCGATTACTTCTTTATAGATATATATTATTTATATTTGACCCAAGGCATTTTATTAGTAGAGTTTTTTTCCAAAACTCGACTTGAGGCTCGTTAGCGCAACAACTTCAACAAACGTTATCTGATTCGATTGAAATTTGGTATATAGGTGTCTCCCAAGAATATCTCGGTCGAGTTCGAAAACCGGCCAGGTCCGATAAAATTTGATAGTTATGGCCCTTAATGAGGTCATTTTTGGTGAATTTTTAACTCGTTAGCTCGATAACTTCAACAAACGTCTTCCGATTCAACTAAAATATGGTATATAGGTGTCTCCCAAGAATATCTCGGTCGAGTTCGAAAACCGGCCAGGTCCGATAAAATTTGATAGTTATGGCCCTTAATGAAGTCATTTTTCGTGAATTTTTAACTCGTTAGCTCGATAACTTCAACAAACGTCTTCCGATTCAACTAAAATATGGTATATAGGTGTCTTCCAATAATATCCTGGACGAGTTCGAAAACCAGCCTGGCCCGATAAAATTTGATTTATGGCCCTTTATTAGTCATTTTTCGTGAATTTTTAGCTCGTTAGCGCGATAACTTCAACAAACATCCTCCGATTTGATTAAAAAATTTGGTACATGACTTTCTTGGCACAATATCTCAAACGAGTTCGAAAAGCGTGTTTGTCCTATCTTTTTTCTCTGAGTCGTCCCCCTCAGTTTGCCCAGGGCACGATTAGCCCAAACAATGTACTGAAGATAGGCATACTGTTGTTTAGTAATGTTAAGTGTTTGGGTATAGCCTATAGGCAGGTATGTATAAATCACAGTGGCTACACGATGTTACTTCAATTATTTAATAAACAAATTCAAACAAAATTAAATTGTTGCGATTCATTACTCAAGTCCCAGCCAGTGTTTAGGAATTAACGTTATCGAACGCATCACTAGATATACTCTTATTTCCCACTCCCAGTAGGCCTGTGTTTTTTCTGGATGTGCGACTTCATATTGGATGTTGATCCAGAATAAACGAATCGCCTTCGGCAGGCATTGCATACCGCCCATTTCTTCTTCCTTTTTTTATCGTCATCTTCAATTATATGACTAAATGTCCCCAAACGTTTGATTTCCGTTTGTGTAGGTCTTCTGTCATCGCTTTGAGACGAACTAATGGTAATGACAAGGGGGGGGGGCAGTTTCAAGAAAACAGACATAATATTGATGACGTAGTAAAAGTCGAGACTTGATTGCTTTGATGTATGCCGCGGTGCGCGTGCAGCCGGAACATCATGTAATGCTGCCAAAGGAAATTGGCATTGAATGTGTAGCAAGTGATTCACAGACTGACACAGATAAGAGTGTTGTTGTTGGTTTCACGTCTAGAAAAGCCGCCGGTGATCAAACAGGCATGTGTTGTGGGGTATATGAATACACAATCAACTGTCCAAATCGCTTCTATAAGCGGCTACTACGTTGGTTACAGGTAGTACGATCGTTATCAATATTGCGGTTATCCGGCTGTGGCCTCCTCCAACCGGTTGACACGCATAACCGAACCGTAACCGGTTATCCGGACAACCGTCCCAGCACTACCCATGTGCCGTGTGAATGACCAAAACAAATCAATATGCAGGAACCGGGATTCCGCTATAAATTAACCAATGGAAGTATGCATTTGTACCGCGCGCATATACGTGTCGTCATACAGAAAAATCGATAACCACGTGCCGGAATCCAGTGAGCCACGTGACACTACGTCATTATGTAGATAGGACTTTAGCAATGCAATCCAGGGGGGTAAGGCCAAAACAAAAATGATGCGTGTGTCCCGTAACCCGACCGACCGTCTTCAAAACCCCCCGACCTAAGTTCATTTTATTGGTTTTAAATAAAAAAAATCAATCTATAAACCGACCGACCACACTGATAACCAAATTATGTACGCGTGGTTCCATTTTATCTGATTCACATCGCAAGATAAATAATATCTTTGATATATTTATATATTTTTCGCAAAACCACACCGTCACTCTTTTAACGGAGTCAACTTTAATACGATCTGATGCAATACCGGAAGATCACGAGTTATCGTTCCTCTTCGCTGACCGGAAGCACGTGTTTTTGTTGATATTTACATTAAACATGGATGTTTTCCGCGGTTGATTCGAATCGATTCGAACAAGTTCATCTTAACGATGGCGGTCGCACATGGGTCGATTAGAAGTCTCGGGGTGAAAATGGAGACGTGTTCCCTTTAATATTTACAAGCTGTATAACCACAGACTACAATCGATGCAATGAGTTTCCTCTTTCGGTGTCCGGTTCGGAGTTATATCGTCCGGTTTGATAGCACAAAATACACTGTTTTTGAATGTCGTTCTCTTTCTCAAGAATTTACAGTTACTGAATCCGATTTTTGGCGCATCAATTAGAATGGTTTTTCGTCACAAGAACACAACATTGATCGGATTGCCAGATCACAATTTTACTGGGTGCATACAAAATTCAGGATGTGTTGATAAAAATCTTATAAATGTTGTCTCTCATTCAATTATGTGATTTTATCGCTCGTTTCATATATATAAAACCCAGAAATATCATTTACATCTAAATATTAACTCAAATAATAGTTATCTAACTTATCTTCCCCATAAACATGCAAGATTTGCGATCGAAAACTCGGAAAGTTTGTGCTGATTGTTAGCAAGTGCAGGGCTTTGTATTTTTTTCGCATGCATGTTAATCGCAATTTACAACAGATATAAAACACAAAATGAAGCCCATGGAATGACTTTGCATGAACAGGATGTTGTATTGTGGTATGGTAAGATATATATATTACATATAGAATACCTTTACTTTGTCCATAGTATGCACAATTTGAATTCCACATGCCATGCATGATTAACTAACTGATAAGCTACTCTTGGGCTCCAAATAAAAGTGCAGACCCAAATAATAGTGCAGGGGGAACTCTTGTCAGAGCAAAACATCTGACTTAACTGTGGTTAAACACGTGTAGCAGGTCAAGTATAGGAGTCAACAAGGTATGTATCATGTGGTGTTTTTGTATGCCATATACATGAATATGTACATGCATAAAGTTACCTGTAAGCTCATCATTTTGATATCGGAATCATATAGAAATATTGAGTTTGTGCTGATTAAAATTTCCATAGCCTCAAAATTAATAAACGTGCAGACCCAAATAAGCACTGTGCAGGGGGGAAATTTCCCAAGAAAATAATAAACGTGGATGCATGTTTATTTGGAGCCCAAGAGTACATACTATGATATACATGTTGTATGTAGATACCAACACTAACTAGTAATCGACAGAAAACCAACTTGCCACTTCAAATTTTCTGGTTACAAAATGTCCCAACAGGACATCGGAAGTGGGCCTGTGATAACAAGAAATTTCCATTCATGGGGTGTAAGGTCCACTCATGGGGTGTTAGGTCCACTCATGGGGTGTTAGGTCCATTCATGGGGTGTTAGGTCCATTCATGGGGTGTAAGGTCCACTCATGGGGTGTTAGGTCCATTCATGGGGTGTTAGGTCCATCCATGGGGTGTAAGGTCCACTCACGGGGTGTTAGGTCCATTCATGGGAGTTAGGTCCACTCATGAATATTCCCAGCTCAAAATTTTGCTTGGTTCAGCGGGTGTGAACTTCAGTTTGAAATAGGGGGTGCTGACATTTCCCAACAAAGACCCTGAAGCCAACTAATAAATTACTCATCTCTCCCCCGTGCCCCCTAAAATGTTAACCGTCAACTAATAAATTACTCATATCTCCACTGCGCCCCCTACAACAACTCATCTCTCCCCCGTGCCATGCAGACATGTAAACTGTCTATACTGTTATCTGTTTTATATGTTTCCCCTCAATATATCAGTTATATCACCAATTTGTCGGTTGTTCTGGGTCATTGTATGGTATTTGATGGTGGTTAGGCATGGCCCACACAAGACCATAAAAAATAAAATGAAAAGCCTACCGCCCGCCCCTATTTTGTTTCGCCACGAGGGGGTATGCACCGGACGACAGTCCATCTCTTGTTATATCAGTGGACAAAATCCAGCATATCCCTTTAATTAATCGTCGCTGTAATTTATTGTAATTTGGTAAGATACATTTGTACATTTGTCGTCTATGGCCATTAACTTATATACGGTAACGTCAGTGATGCGTCATGGGCGTTGAACGTCAACGCATTGAATCAATGGCTAATTACCAGAAGTAGGTCAACTTGTTAAATTTGAAAGTTAATTTCTAAATCTTTAGAATTCCTCAAATATATGCATGCAGGCTTTGGTACATGATACTATATCTTTTAAATTCACAGAAAATGATTTCCGACAGATATCCCCTTTCTTGGCGCCAAAATACACCAAAAATATTTCCGAGGCGACTGGTTCATATACAGTCACTATGTATCGACCCTGATTGGCTAATTGCAAGAGCTCATCACCACAACAGTTCCCTGCCTCATAATATTGAATGCAACCAGTCATAAATAACATAAATAATATTGTGATTTTTTTTTCCCCAAAACTGCCTTAACAAATTTAGGGATGCTAATAGCAACAGTCTAAATATATGTATGTCAGTAAATTGTAACAGCTACCTTACATGTACTAGTAACGTCATGGCGATGATGACAACTATTGTTTCGCATTTTTGTCATAATTTGATTGATGACAACTCTTCGCTGACTGAGCCATGTAGCATTTGTTTCCTAATATATTGCTTGGAACCTGCGATTTGAGTTCAGTCGGACTCATTTTGCGGAGTTATTGACCTTTTTCAACATAGAATCATACATCCTGGGATTCATATTTTATCCGAGCCTGTATTCAGTCATTTTCCAGTCAATTTCTTTTAAACTTGGCATAGATATCACTGGCATGGGAACCTGCGCACCTGCAATTTTGAGTTCAGTCTTAGTCATTTTGGCAGAGTTATTGCCATTTTTTTTCCCCACATAGATTTTAGACATTGAAGATGTGCAACATATTTATGTGAATACACACTTTGTATTATATTTGTCTAATCAATTCATCCTACAGTTTGTAATATTTAGTGAATATGCATTTTGGTGTAATCAATTCCTCCTACAATTTGTAGTACTTGTATAGGTATCTGAATCCATAAATCAAACCTGCCACCTTTGTCGAGGGGGTTGAGGGAGATGACATTTTGGCATAGCGACCTTTTATTACTCTTCTTATTACTATCCCGTTTAAAAATTGGTTCAGAACAGGTCTGATGCAAACCCATGAGTACTAATTTATAGTTCATATGCAACACATTAATCCCTATACATGTAAAAAGAAAATAAACACATAAAGATTGAATTAACACGAATGCCGATTTATAAACATAGCCAAGAATATACCATAACTTGATAAATTTTTAGAGCATTAAATTCGATTACTTCTTTATAGATATATATTATTTATATTTGACCCAAGGCATTTTATTAGTAGAGTTTTTTTCCAAAACTCGACTTGAGGCTCGTTAGCGCAACAACTTCAACAAACGTTATCTGATTCGATTGAAATTTGGTATATAGGTGTCTCCCAAAAATATCTTGGTCGAGTTCGAAAACCGGCCAGGTCCGATAAAATTTGATAGTTATGGCCCTTAATGAAGTCATTTTTCGTGAATTTTTAACTCGTTAGCTCGATAACTTCAACAAACGTCTTCCGATTCAACTAAAATATGGTATATAGGTGTCTTCCAATAATATCCTGGACGAGTTCGAAAATTAGCCTGGCCCGATAAAATTTGATTTATGGCCCTTTATTAGTCATTTTTCGTGAATTTTTAGCTCGTTAGCGCGATAACTTCAACAAACATCCTCCGATTTGATTAAAAAATTTGGTACATGACTTTCTTGGCACAATATCTCAAACGAGTTCGAAAAGCGTGTTTGAGTCGTCCCCCTGTTTGCCCCGGGCACGATTAGCCCAAACAATGTACTGAAGATAGGCATACTGTTGTTTAGTAATGTTAAGTGTTTGGGTATAGCCTATAGGCAGGTATGTATAAATCACAGTGGCTACACGATGTTACTTCAATTATTTAATAAACAAATTCAAACAAAATTAAATCGTTGCGATTCATTACTCAAGTCCCAGCCAGTGTTTAGGAATTAACGTCATCGAACGCATCACTAGATACATGTATTTCATACGCATTGACAATTTCATAACGAAACGATACCGGAAGTAGGTCTTGCACACGCGTCTACCGGTAATTCCAACGAATTAATTAATAATAGTTACAAATTACAATGGAATTATGCCTAATTTGTTTTAATTAATACCAACAACAAAAATATCATTGTTGGTTTTCTTCCAATATAATAGAGATTTAGATATTTAAAAACAAAATCTCAAAATAAAAAGTTTAAGAGTCGGCGGTTTAAAATAGGGTCGGTCGGGTTAGCGGAAACAAACGTATATATTTTTTAGGCCTCATTGTATGGTATTTGATGGTGGTTAGGCATGGCCCACACAAGACCATAAAAAATAAAATGAAAAAATAAAATGAAATGAAAAGCCTACCGCCCGCCCCTATTTTGTTTCGCCACGAGGGGGTATGCACCGGACGACAGTCCATCTCTTGTTATATCAGTGGACAAAATCCAGCATATCCCTTTAATTAATCGTCGCTGTAATTTATTGTAATTTGGTAAGATACATTTGTACATTTGTCGTCTATGGCCATTAACTTATATACGGTAACGTCAGTGATGTGTCATGGGCGTTGAATGTCAACGCATTGAAATCAATGGCTAATTACCAGAAGTAGGACAACTTGTTAAATTTGAAAGTTAATTTCTAAATCTTTAGAATTCCTCAAATATATGCATGCAGGCTTTGGTACATGATACTATATCTTTTAAATTCACAGAAAATGATTTCCGACAGATATCCCCTTTCTTGGCGCCAAAATACACCAAAAATATTTCCGAGGCGACTGAGTTTCTGAAAAAACAGATGGCGGGTAAGCACCTAATATTGATTTCATATTAGGTCACCGACCTAATATGGGTTCATATACAGTCACTATGTATCGACCCTGATTGGCTAATTGCAAGAGCTCATCACCACAACAGTTCCCTGCCTCATAATATTGAATGCAACCAGTCATAAATAACATAAATAATATTGTGATTTTTTTTTCCCCAAAACTGCCTTAACAAATTTAGGGATGCTAATTGCAACAGTCTAAATATATGTATGTCAGTAAATTGTAACAGCTACCTTACATGTACTAGTAACGTCATGGCGATGATGACAACTATTGTTTCGCATTTTTGTCATAATTTGATTGATGACAACTCTTCGCTGACTGAGCCATGTAGCATTTGTTTCCTAATATATTGCTTGGAACCTGCGATTTGAGTTCAGTCGGACTCATTTTGCGGAGTTATTGACCTTTTTCAACATAGAATCATACATCCTGGGATTCATATTTTATCCGAGCCTGTATTCAGTCATTTTCCAGTCAATTTCTTTTAAACTTGGCATAGATATCACTGGCATGGGAACCTGCGCACCTGCAATTTTGAGTTCAGTCTTAGTCATTTTGGCAGAGTTATTGCCATTTTTTTCCCCCACATAGATTTTAGACATTGAAGATGTGCAACATATTTATGTGAATACACACTTTGTATTATATTGGTCTAATCAATTCATCCTACAGTTTGTAATATTTAGTGAATATGCATTCTAAGATGAAATACTGAGGCTTTGGGAGGACGTGTATTGGTTTGAGTCACCGAGCTTATAATTTCTAAAAAAAAACAAAAATTATAACTTTGAAAAAAAAGTTCGCTTTTTAAACAATATTTGTTCTAAATTCAATAAAATTGAATTGAATTCAATTAGATAAGTGGAAACCCTATATTTGTTAGACCTGAAGGTTTAAAGCTGCACTGAATCAAGCCCATTGTGACTGTATGATAAAAACGATGTATATGTACCACGAAAATAGGAAACTTGATCATTATTTGACACTATTCAACGTACCAATATGAAATGTTCGTAGAAATAAATGTTATGCTGTGGTTAAATAGTTAATGTATTTATATTGTAGTGGTGAAGTCATCAATAAATAATGGATTAACCCATTCTCGGATCATAGATTGTTTTGTCAAAGTTCAAATAAATTTTGAATGAAAAAACGTACCGCAGTTATTTCATACGCATTGACAATTTCATAACGAAACGATACCGGAAGTAGGTCTTGCACACTCGTCTACCGGTAATTCCAACGAATTAATTAATAATAGTTACAAATTACAATGGAATTATGCCTAATTTGTTTTAATTACCAACAACAAAAATATCATTGTTAGTTTTTTTCCAATATAATAGAGATTTAGATATTTTAAAAAAAATCTCAAAATAAAAAGTTTAGAGTCGGCGGTTTAAAATAGGGTCGGTCGGGTTAGCGGAAACAAACGTATATATTTTTTAGGCCTAGATGAAAAAATAGTCCCAATATCAGTGTCTGCCATTCAATACCATTTATAAACATCACCGGGAGGCTTCGCTGTTAAATTGATGTCTGGATTAATATTCCCATTGGCGGAAATAAAAGAAACGGAAACTAAAAAATTTATTGACTAACAGCTTTATTTTGGTAGGGAAATCTGTAAACAGAGTAATAAAAAATAAAATGCCCAATGATAAAATAGCATTACGTCACTCAAAAATGGCGATAGAAGTTGAGATTGTTCAAATTTCTGGGTTGTGAAATATAATTTTTCAATAAATTCCAGAGGTACCAGTATGTGGCCGTTATGTGATGTGATTGGGTTGTGTGGGTCAGTAAACAATTCAGCATCAAATTATATATAACATATATGTGATACCTACCATCGATAGTGTCTTTGAGGTTCATTTCTGTGAAAAAACAGACTCTTTAACAAAGCAGGTGTTGACATCTCGAACGAGTGGAAAAAACAGCCACTTTGCATCAGACCTGAACCGGAGTTCTTCTGAACTAATTTTTAAACGGGATACATCAAATTGAAGAGTAATAACATATCTTTCTACCTTATGAGGCATTTACATGCATGTAACAAATTATTTTTGTGTATTTTGAACCAGTTTGTGGACTTTGAAAAACTGACAACAAAATTAGGCCTGGCCAAGTTGGATACCTTGATAGGATTAAGTATTATTTGGGGTGGGGTAACTTTTTACATGTTGTTCATCTGAGACGAAATCTCCAGTGGAGCTATAGTCATAACTCAGAATCATAAGACCGAATGGGTTCATATTTCGTGTGGATGTTCCCCAGGTGACTCTGATGAAGTCAACAGGCCAATTAGTTGTGAAACCAGGGCCATAACTCTATTCCTCCATTGTAATTCTTTGAACTCTCAAAAACCATTTGGCCGATTTAGCTTATATTTAGTATGGACGGGCCTAAGGTGACTGGGGTTCAGATATGTTCAAATATAGGCGGCTTATATTATTCAATTTAATTTTTTTTTATTATTAATTTAGATTTAACTGCTTGAACAAATTTAGGGATGCAAGTCTAAATAAATCTCAGTAAATATTGCTTGTTGCAATTCATCGGAAAGCTCTCACTGAGAGCTTTCCGATGAATGGCAACAAGCCATATTTTCGACTAAATCCTGAAAAATTACCCATAATTTTGCTGTGGTTAAGGAGTCTATTATTTAGGGCATTACTATACTAGTATCACTATGGCAATGATGACAACTATTGTTTCGCATTTTTGTCATAATTTGATTGATGACAACTCTTCGCTGACTGAGCCATAGCATTTGTTAACGCATTGTTACAAATTTAAGTAATGAAGTGGGTCTCGGTTCCATGCAATTTCACCAATTTGTATAAAAATGTATTGCAGTTATTTTGTAGTAATTATTTTTTCCGACCATCAAATCGAATAAAAAGTTTGCCCACGTGGTGTTTGGGACCATGTATGCAGGCCTGATAGTGATAGACATTAGACAGGGAAATTGTGTTGCCATTGATATAAACTTTGTTTAGTCTGTTTCAACCAGGTGTTAAGTGGTGTGATTTTAAAATTGCGACAGTTATTTTTGTAACATAACCACCCAGCACTATTCTCTTCTGCATGGAAATAGTGCTTTTAGCTCAACTATACTTTGTAAAGTTTGAGCTATTGCCGTGGGGTGTCATCTCACCCTACAGGCCGCATCCCTCATCCGATCATCACCAAACTCCATATGGATCTTTGGGGTGACCCCGAGATGGGAGCCATCCAATTTTTAAAGAAATTCGTTAAAAAACATGGCTGCCAGCAACCATTTTGGATTTTAAATTTTAATCCACAGCCTGCATTTATTGGAGAAATGTTTTTTGGGTGAAAATTTACAGGCATGTTCAGGATCACTTCTAGATGGCAGCTATGAAATTTAGCGATTTGGTGAAAAAATGGCCACTGGCAGCCATCTTGAATTTTACTTTTTTCATGGCTAAATCCTTTGGCACACCATGCAGACCAGATTCCTCATCTAATCGCCACCAAACTTCATATGGATCTTTGGGGTGCCAATGATTATTACTCAAATTTGATATAACAAAAAAAAGTTGGATTTTAAATTTGAATCCATCAGCATACCCTGTGAGAGAGAGAAGTGCGGGAATCGCACTGAAAGTTGGCAGCACCCGGAATCCCAAGCCGGTCACCCATCCAAGGACTAACCGAGCTCGACATTGCTTAACTTCGGTGATCACACAAAGCGTCTAACGACCGTGACCAAGTGATCTGACCTCTCGATCAGAGAAGTCATCGGCCTTCAATATTTACAACGCGACCACTACACCTGCAGCCCGCATATATCTAAGAAATGTTTGGAAATTTACAGACATGGTTAGCCAACTTAGGATCACCTACAGTAGATGAGAGCTATAAAATTTTCGATTAAAAACATGACCACTGGCAGCCATCTTGTATTTTTCTCTTTGTATCACTAAATCCTTGGGCACACCCAGCAGACAACATCCCTCAATTTATCATCACCAAACTTTATATACATCTTCAGGGTGACCACTAGATGGGAGCCATCAATTTTTTCCGAAATTTGTTGAAAACGTGGCTGCCAGCAGCCATCTTGGATTTTACTCTTTGCATGACTAAATCTTTCGGCATAACCTACAGGCCACATTCCTCATCCGATCGTCACCAAACTTCATAAGGATCTTCAGGGTGACCTCTAAATGGGAGCCAACGATATTATCCAAATTTCGTTAATAAACATGGTCGCCAGCGGCCTTAACTGATTTTACTCTTTTAAAACCCTTGGCGCCCATTTGTGCCTCATCCTTCGTCCATTCATATGGTTCTTTGGTGTTGCCTCTAGATGGAAGCTGTCCAATTCTTCTCATATTTGTTAAAAATACATGGGTGCCTATGGCCATCTTGGATTTCACATTTGAATCCCATCGGCACACCCTGCAGCCCACATTTACATGTTGTGGAGAAACTTTGACTTTCCTTCATCATTCTATTGACTGCTCAGCATAAAACGCCTCCCCAAGTTGAGCTAGTGTTATTGACACTTCAATTTAAAAAAAAAAAAAAATTCCAATTTGTATATGACGGGCCAGCCCTCATACACATGTACTTGTCAAGGCCATTTGCTGAACCAAACATGGCTGCGGCAGAGGTTTGCCATAGCTGATTGCCGAAGCCGACCAATCTGAATTAAGAGGGCTGATGGGCCAAAATCATGGTCCTATCTTAGTTTCTACAGAAACCCTGACATTAAGCCACAGTATTTTGTTAGTTTATTTTAAATTCAAATTTCAGGGAAAACAATTATCAAGATGGAGGGAAAATATTTTTGTTGCAATTTCAGAAAAAAAAAAGCTGTCTGCGTATTCGTAAACCAAGTAGTTAATTTAAATAAATTAATGTCACCTTTACCAGTTTCTATTTATTGCAGAGAATTTCCGTGCCCTGTGTACTGGTGAGAAAGGGTTTGGATACAAGGGCTGCACCTTCCACAGAGTCATTCCACAGTTCATGCTACAAGGAGGAGACTTTACAAATCACAATGGCACCGGAGGAAAGAGCATCTTTGGAGAGAAGTTTGCAGATGAAAACTTTACATTGAAGCACCTTAATGAAGGTGAGATTATTAAGTCAAATCTGATTAAAATTTTAACCCTATCTTTACTGAATGGATTTTCCCCATTCAGTTATAAAAAGGGTTATTACACTCTTGTTCCTAGAAGTACTCGTGTGTCCTAAATAGTACAGACCGGAATAGAAGTCCAGGGTGGACAAATTATTAAATGTCACAATATTTGAACATGGGTGACGTGTATTACATAAACCCAGAACAACACATGTTTTAATGTGTTGATTCGGCATTGTGCTATCGCGGAGGGATATAACCCGTGGCTGCGGCTCTTGTTCTATCCTGCGCAAGCAATCGTGCCGTATCAAAAAACCCATTAACACACCATGTTCTGTGTATATATTATAGTGTTGAAATGACTAGGATATTGTGGGAACGATTAGTAGACTAGTTGACATCGACTATAATCTATTGGCGAACTCCTAGTAGAGAGTTCAGACAATGTAACGTGACTAACGTCATACGTCACGTATCCGGCGAATACCGGAAAAATGACAAAAATGTTGCTTTTAAAATTAAATTTTCTTGGAAAAAAATAAAAATTTTCATAAAAACTGAAGAAATATTCTGAATCTTCAGAATAAAAACGGTGTATTGAACTATTTCTCTCCAATATTAGACACACTTATCCATTATTTTAATGACATTCATTACTCCGCTCATGAGAAATCATGCCAATTTAGCCGTTTTGTTGACCGTTTTTTTCGTAAAAACATTGCATGCGTTTTGAATGCATGAATTCCGATCGATTTCCTCTCAGATTGACCTTCCCAAATATAGAAACATATTTTGGGGAAGTCCCAAGGATTAATTTTCCGAGTGCCGTTTCTAGAGTCCCATCCCACACTTCGAATGATCAATAAAAGTTTGACACCCGGAATATGAATATTGAGTGGATTTCCTATCTAAAGGTATTCATCTTATTTCTTTCTGTAAACAACAAGTCAATCGGCCAGCCGTTTAAATGCGACCATTCTCCCATTTTCGTGACATTTCCCCAAACACGATGGCTGAAGACGCGAAATAAAATGCTCGCGACGTCGAAATTTGGTCAAAATTAAGACGTAATTTTCATGGTAATTTTATTTCCTAAGAGCACGGTTATTTAACATTAATCAAATATCGAATTTGAAATTCAAACGAAAAAAGAATGCCCCAATTATTTTATTTTGAAAGAGACCGCCTCGATAGTTTGTCAGGACAAACAGCACTAAAAATAAACATTCGAATTGACCTGGTTATATGAAGGAACAGCCACAGTGCAAAGCTTCTACGGAAGTCTCCTTTTCGCGCTGTTCTTTCAGCTTTTACGTTAATTAATCTCGCCACTGTCTGTTCAAATAAGCACCATTTTTCGACATGGGCGCACATTTTGAGTCTATAAATCGATGCTAATTCTTAAATCACATTTAATAACCATTTATATCATAAAATTATGAAATTAATATCAGTAATCGAATCTCGAAAGTTTACTTTGACGAAGAACGGCACAAAGTGATTGGCAGGCATTTTTTGCACAATTGGGAAGAGCAAGAACTCGATCCACCGTGATAGTCTACAGTTGGAACTTGCAGTTGTAAATCAGATTACGGCATATGGTGGTGGGGGGGGGGTGGTGTAGTTTGGTGTAACACAAGAAGGTGACATGTACATATACAGGGATGTGGGTATAGGGGTGGTGGTGGCAATCCAGAAATAATTCCCAGGACACCTGTTTTTCGCAGAGGATAATTATATTACAAATATGACATAATATTTTTGATTTCTATTGAATATGAACATGCAGATATAGCTAGGTTCTATTCAGATTTGATATTTACATACTATATTCTTGAATTGCATTTAAAAGTAAAATTTTGATTCATTCAATACTGTCCACTGAAATTGTGGAAACTTGGGCTTCTCAAGTTTGGGTACTGATCAAAACAGCCCTGGGTGGGGTCCCAATGTTGGCAAAATTGTCGAATGTTGCAAATATCTCAAGTTGTCTGACTCAGACCAAGTATATGTTGAAATTGTTCAGATACATACACATTTTGCTATGTATTAACTATTTATTTTTCACATAAAAAGTCAAGGTTTTCCTTATTTGAGTAAATGGCCATAAATTGGAAATTTCGAGCTCATTAGGGGATGTTAGTTTAGGAAATTCCAACAATTGGACAACTTGAGATAAAATTTGGAAATTTCAACTCTATTTTTGGGGGGGGGGGGGGTGTAAATGTAATTTACAGGATTTTTTTTCTGTTTAGAGTACTGAGGGTAGGGGAGAAATTTCCAAGTTGCATGGACACTCCCTTCCCTCGATGGAGACCATGTAGCCACATCACTGTTCATATATTATATATATACATAATAAATAGGGCCTAATAGAAATTAATTATAAATTTAAATTTTGATTGAATTTTAAGAAACCGGTATAAAGTGGGTCAATAGAGAATGATGCCCCCCCCCCCCCCAATTCTAGTTTTCCATTCTAGAGTAATTCATCTGCGTTTATTTGGAGAATTTTTTTTTTTTCGTCCGAAGTGATTACTCCACCACCAGTTGTCTGGACTATTTAGATTATGTTTGGTATGGATGGTCCTTCGGTGACTGGGGTTTAGATTTTTTCAGATTTGGGGTCATTTTAGGAAAATCAGTTCAGTTCAACTCTTAAAATCTAATGTCTGAAATTACCAAATGAATGGATCTCATAGATGGGGATTCACGTTTGTTCAAATAGGGGCGGAGATAAGAGATTTAATTATCAACCAGCCACCCTACCTGTGCTCCGGCGGAGCTATAGTCATCACTCCTCGTCCGTCCATCATCTGTCCGTCCATCCGTCCGACAACAATTATTTGAACATCGTCTCCTCTGGAACCATAAGACCAAATGGGTTCATATTTGGTGTGGATTTTCCCTAGGTGATTCTCATTTAGATTTGTTCAAATGCGGTCACTGGGTCAAATAGTTGCGAAGCCAGGGCCATAACTCTTTCCCACCATAGTAATTCTTTTAAACATCTTCAGAACAATAAGACCGAATGGTTTCATATTTGGTGTGGATGTTCCCTAGGTGACTCACATTCAGATTTGTTCAAATGAGTTTACTTGAAATAGTTGCGAAGCCAGGGCCATAACTCTTTCCCTCCATAGTATTCTTAAAGTGACTGCTTCTCAAATACCATCAGGCTATATGGGTTCATATTTGGTATGAAGGATCCTTGGGTGACTGGGGTTCAGATTTGTTCAAATCAGGTCACTGGGTCAAATGTGGGCGGGGCCAGGGACATAACTCCAAATTTTTTGTTTTAGATTTAACTCTTTAGATATCTACTTCTTTTAAAGTGATTATGAAAAGTTCTGACTGTTGTGGTCTCCAGAGTCCCAGTCTTATCAGTCTTTGCAGTCTGGTGAGCGAACCCAGTCATTGACTGTCTTGTTCCTACATTTTTCGGTTAATGTTTTTTATGTTTACTCATACCATAGTATGGTAAACATAGTGTCGTTGTCCGGATTGACCACTCGTCGTTCGTTAGTCCGTCTGTCTGTCTGTCTGTAGACACTTTACGCATGGTGCGATAACTGAAATATTTTCTATCTGATCGGAACCAAATTTTGTATATGAATTTGTCAGCACCAAATACAGATCGAGTTCGAATATGGGTTCGATCCGAGTTTTTTTTTACGGAGTTATGGCCCTTTTTCGACTTAGAATTCATGCATGCTACCACAACTCAAAAAAAAATTATCTGATCAGAATCAAATTTGGTATGCGAGTTTCTCGGACCAAAATACAGATCAAGTTCTAATATGGGTTTGATCCAATTGTTTTTAAAGGAGTTATGGCCCTTTGATATAGAATTCATGTACACTTCAATAAATCAATAATTTTTCAACTGATAGGAATTAAATTTTGTGTTGTGACTTTCTCAACTCAAAATACAGATCAAGTTCGATTTTGGGTTTGATCCGGTACTTTTCAATGGAGTTATGGCCCTTTGATTATTTTATTCATCTCTGATATATATCAAAGATACACAGGTGGCACTGTCTAGATAGTATCTAATAAATCACCTTCCCAATGCTGTGAAGACACCGATATAGTATCCAGTTACAATGCCATTAAGTTGCTCTCTCTTATATTGAGTTAATTAACTGCTAGGTGATGTGTTGGCTTTATCACATATACTTTATAGAGGCAAGTTCCTCTGGTCATATCATAGGTGGAATATATGCATGGTTATTTAAATTTCATCTTAAAGGCATAATCTGGTTTCATTGTTTGATAGCATTACCATTGGAATTTTGTTGGTTGCATGGGAAGACAACTTTGGTTTTCAAACTTTAAAAAACTTGAGATCTCTGTATCAGTCTATGGGAACAAAATAATTGTTCATAACACTTAGAAATGTAGGTCTAGTTTGTTTTATCTATATATTAATGGAAAGCTTTTTCGACATTGATTTCAATTGGTTACAAATGTGAATTGAAATATTAAAGGGGCACACCAGGTTTGATGTATTTTTTTTGTACTCTAATAGTATGGTATGTTACATTTAGTGTCAATGTCCGGATTGACCACTCGTCTGTCCATCCGTCTGTCTGTCAGTTTGTAGACACTTTAGGCATAATGCGATAACTCTAACAATTTCTATTTGATCAGAACCAAATATTGTATATAGGTTTCTCATCCCAAAATACAGTTTGAGTTTGAATATGGGTTCGATCCAATTTATTTTAAAGGAGGTATGACCCTTCTTCTTTTTTTAAATTTGAAATTTTGATTTTTCATATTTTTTTTAGATTGAATTTCCTCGCTTAATTTAACATAAACAAATATTTAAAAACTTTTATAATAATAAAAAATAAATAAATTGAAAACAAAATTTGTCATTGACACTAAATGTAATTTGTTTTAGTTGTATTTCATTAATTAGTTGTGAAGTCCTGTATTGAAAATGTGAAGATTTTATTGCAATAGTTGCATGTAATATAATGATATCAATAAATTGTCATGTGAACATCCAATATCCATAGTATATGAGAATACCTTTAATAGATGTCATTCCAAGCGAAATCTGTTATTAATTGAGTGATAACATATGTTACATACATGTAGCTCTAGGAGGTGGTTGTATGAAGGTAAAGATGAACAACCTGCTGGCGGGATAATTGTTTATCCTATCTGTCAAATTGATTAATGGCTAAACAATTGGATCTCACAGTGAGAGGTCCTTGTGTGAATAGGGATGGAGTTATGAGATTTAAAACTACTTCTCCCCCACCCCAATTACTTTAACCCCTTCTTAAGACAAATTATTTTAGCTTTTGATTTTAAGTTAGGTACTCATATATGTATTTTTTTACTGTGATCATATCTTTGACCAATTATCAGTTATAGCTAATCGCTAGCGCCAAGGTATGGGTTAAACATCTGCCGATTGTGATCGGCCTCTCGTTTAATCTTGGCACTGATATTTAGTACCATGGGAACCTGTGCACCTGCGATTATGACGTCTGTCCAACATTTTTTGTGTGGAGTTATTCGCCTTATTCGACTGAAATTTGTTCGCAACATGCATAATTTTGTCCAAGCTTTTATTCCTACATTTTTCGGTCAATAGGTTTAAGATTAGGGTTATGGTTGTACACCTGCAATGGGAACTGTTATTTTATTATTTTAACTAAATGTTTACTGACATGTGAAACATCTTAGTATTTTTAAAACAGGGGGGTATCCGTAGTCCCATTGGGACAGTCACACCTCTAGTTAATTTTGTCCCCATTTTCCGCCCTGTACTATTATTCCGCCTTGTACTATTATTAATTTTGTCCCCATTTTCCGCCCTGTACTATTATTTGGCACACGAGTAGAATTTCCTGCTTAATTATATTTCAGGTGGAGATCTATCCATGGCCAATGCTGGCAAAAACACAAATGGTTCACAGTTCTTCATCACAACAGTAAAGACAACATGGTAAGATTACGATTAAACATACATGTGTACCTGGATATTGGACACTGTCGGGCTCAATGTCTAATCATTTTTATTTTGAGCCTAACATATCTGACAGTATTTATGTGACCTTCAAAACCACAAACGCGTCCTTTATTTGTCAGATATATAGTCACCAGTTAGATGAGCTCACTTACCACAGGCAATGGACTTGGAAAATAACACATTTTTGTGCCAACACAAATATACAGAATTTTTTTAATAATTTTCCAATAGGCGGAGTATGTCATTTTACCAGCCTCAAAACAGCATGTGTTTGGCTTGGATCCAGGGTTCGCATGGTCGAGTGCCATTTTGCGCATGTGTTTTCTCCATCACAACATAACTGTGACCATACTTTGTATTGAATTGAATGTTTCCCTGGTGCGACATCATTTAAAATATTTTGTTTTTAATCGGTACACTGAAGTCGTGGTTTGCGTGAATATTTTAAAGGTAAAACTCAATCTTACTGCTCTGACAACAATGTGGTTGAGACTACTTTGATTATTTCATTCTGTGTAAAGTAAATTCCAATTATAAATTTTAATTCTGAGTGACTGCTCTCGTAACTGGCTACAAGAAATACCTTGGAACGTTCATTACATTCACGGGATGTGCGGTTCTATGTGTTATGTGCCTTGTGTATGCACAAATTTGCCAGTCATATTCAGATTACAAGTGACTACACTACGATCAGCCATTCGTGTAGTAACTGCTCTATTCATGCTTAATAAATTATGTGGGGAATTTGACATAATACTCTCGGGGTCCAAATAAAAGTGCAGACCCAAATAGTTGCAGGTGTAATTTTCATTGAAAATTAATGAATGTGCAGATCCAAATAGTGCAGGGTGGGGGTGTCTGCCATGTTCAAATTCTCGCGAGGAAACAATTCTTGCCGATATTCCCCAAGCTCCAAGCAGTACTAGTAAGCCTACAGTACCCTTGGAAAGACAGTATGTAACGAGGTCCTAATGTTGTATTCCAAGTCCATTTTTATGTTTACCCATACCATAGTATGGTAAACATAGTGTCGTTGCACGGATTGACCACTCATCGTTAGTCCGTCCGTCTGTCTGTCTGTAGACACTAGGGCTGGGCGATATTGGCCCCAAAAAATATCCCGATATTATGGCGACAACATCGCGATTCGCGATATTATTTTGGTATATTACAATTGGTAAGTACAATGTACAGTATATGCAATATTTCATAAATAAAGTTTGCACACTACATCCCTACGTTTTATTTACGATTTGTGGGTCATGAGAGGTCGAGTAAATGTGTATTGAACAATTATCAGTAACATCACAGTATACATGTATGAAAATTTGAAATGAATTTGCGTCGGCATTTTTTTAGCTGAGGAAAATAAATAGAGACAATCATGTTCAATTAGTTTGTGAATTTGACATTTGTTGAAGCGATAGCAATGCCATGATCCGTACGGCACATGTCCACAAAATCATTTTACTCGCAATTTGCACACATTGAGACGATCAGCTATACTAAGTGTGGTCAATATAACATCTGACATCGTAATCCGTCTCCAAGCAACCGGTTACGGTTGATAGAGCAAGCTGCACCAACTTGAAAGGAGGTCATTGTGCCAGTCGCATGCGCGCGACATACCAATCTCAGTGTAGCCAACTGATGCTACTAGTATATCTTTGATGTGTCCGACGAAGCATATCCAACTTGACAAGCGCGTGCTCCGATGTTTTAAAACGTTTTCGACTAGTGCTGGGCGGTATTTCGGTATACCGATTATAGTCGGTAAGATTTTCAATACCGTTACCGTTACCGTCATTCTTTCCCATAATCGGTAAACCTTGAAGACGGTATTATCGCGGTTACATATCATACAGGCCCATTACCGAGTATATTGTGGTTTTCCTTTGTCGGGATACAAAGAAATTACTTCATTTCTTTACACCGTATTTCATCGAAATCACAATTAAGAGGTAGCGAGTTTGTGTCAGGAGACAGCGTTGCTGTAAATTGGGCTGGAGTAGCTACTAGCGTTGCGGATTCTGTTTACCAAGTCATCCCCGAAATTGCCGCGAATATATTTCAAGACTTACGTTGTGTGCCCCATGCACGTGCTCATCGACAATTTTAAAATGACCAGTCCGTTTCAATGATTGGCGTGTGCAAGTTTATGTCATTTCCAAACAAAATGCATTCCTTCCCCACCTGGGACAAAATCCAGCCCAACATTATATTGCAAGGTATGATTGCATCATTCTGCGCTATTTTTAATCGACTGCATGCATGGGGCAGCTCATTATTTCAGGGGTGTTAGCGAGTGGGAATAATTTATCACATTCATAAACCTGGATTTAAAAGTATGATTTATAATAATGCAACGGTAAGTCAATAATATTTCTAGAAGTTAAATACTTTGGAAGTAATACACTTCATTTCCCGGCATTTAATAAAATCATTGTACTTATTCTTAAGTTATTCACACCCGGCGGAACATTCCAATATCAACGTCACAGCACGTGCTCTGCAAGTCGGCACTGTCAGTTGGGGATTGTTTCAAAGCTCTTGGTGTATCCAACTTCGCTGAATGATGCTTGCATTAAGTTGTATTAATCGCAATTATTACCTGTATTTAAGATCAGCTCATGAATCCATGCATGCAGATAATGATACATTCATTGATTGCATTCCATAATTTAATAAAACGGAGCGTAAATTTCCTTATTTTATGTAATCTGTGTAGCGATTCGATTTCCCTCCATAAATAGTGGACCTGTGTACCAAACGAATGCTACTAAACGGGGGTCTTAAGGGATTAGTTTAAATAATCGGTAATACCGTATACCGCGGTATTATTTTAGGATTACCGCGGTATTTTTATGGTTAAATACCGCCCAGCACTATTTTCGACTGCGTATTTCCGGGAAGTTTGGGACTATTATACTTACTCTAACTTCGCTGTTTGTTGGGACCATATGATGGGTTTCAACCTACATGGAGAATATTACAACTTGGGACGGTATTACGATATTTTTATTTCAGACGATATTATTGACGATATCAAAATTAAAACCGGGTATACCCGATATATCGTCCTACCGCCCAGCACTAGTAGACACCTTACGCATGGCGATAACTGAACTATTTTCTATCTGATCGGAACCAAATTTTGTATATGAATTTCTCAGCACCAAATACAGATCGAGTTCAAATATGGGTTTGATCAGAGTTTTTTTTACGGAGTTATGGCCCTTTTTCAACTTATAATTTATGCATGCTGCCATAACTCAAAAAGAAATTATCTGACCATAACCAAATTTGGTATGTGAGTTGCTCAACCCAAAATACATATCGAGTTCGAATATGGGTTTGATTCGATATTTTTTAATGGAGTTATGGCCCTTTGACATAGAATTCATGAATGCTTCGATAAATCATAAATTTTTCAACTGATAGGAACCAAATCTTGTATGAGTTTCTCAACTCAAAATACAGATCGAGTTCGAATATGGGTTTGATCCAGTACTTTTTACTGGAGTTATGGCCCTTTGATTATTTTATTCATCGCTAAAATATATCAAAGATACACAGGTGGCACTGTCTAGATAGTATCTAATAAATCAGGTTCAGGATGCTATGAAGTTGTCTTCTCACACAGAGATAGTATTCAGTTACAATACCATGAAGATCCTTCTCTCTTGTATTGAGTTAATTAACTGCTAGGAGATGTGTTGGCTGTATCAGATATACTTTATACTCTATAAGTATCTCGGGCCATATCATAGGTGGAATGTTTATACTATTATATTTTATATGCATGGTTATTTAAATTTCATCTTAAAGGCATAATCTGGTTTCATTGTTTAATATGCTAGCATTACCATTGGAATTTTGTTGGTTGCATGGGAAGACAACTTTGGTTTTAAAAACTTGAGAGCTCTGTATCAGTCTATGGGAACAAAATAATTGTTCATAACACTTTTCGTACTGTAGGTCTAGTTTGTTTTATCTATATATTAATGGAAAGCTTTTTCGACATTGATTTCAATTGATTACATATGTGAATTGAAAAATTAAAGAGGCACACCAGGTTTGATGTATTTTTCCTGTACTCTGCATGAGATAAAACTTTTTATGTGTACCTATACCATATCATGGTACACATAGCGTCAATGTCTGGATTTAGTGATGTTCCGATAATGAAAAAGCTTATCGGACCGATTTCCGATAACTGGAGGCACAATCGGCCGATTTCCGATTCCGATTCCGATGTTTAAATATATTGTGCGTTTGTTCCTATAATGGACTTGTATATACCCAATGCACTCCATATCCCGCATAGTTTCAAAGCCAAATACATCAAAGAAATATATACACACTGTCGTGACAGTATTTCTGCCGACGTCGGTTGTGTGCTTCCTTTGATGTATACCGGTAGTTGTTTTGACAAAGAGATCAAAGGTGCCGACTCAGAGTAACGTTATGACCATGTGTGGAACACTTGCATGCGGAGTAAAAGTCTTGATTGAATACTTGTAAGTTGCAACAATGCATGGAATGGCGATGATTATTAACTAAATTTTGATTGATGGATAATAATTGCTGTCATATTTGTCTGAGATTTCCCAAGTTTCCATTGGTCACACCTTTTATCTTTTAACAACTCGGAAGCTTTTATAGTTCCGCCTGCTCAATTTTTGTTTCGCAAGTTCAACGTGGAGCTAAGCGTATTTCATAGCATACGTTGTACAGACGAAAAAGCTAATTATGCCCCTACTAAAGTTGATCGTTATTGAAGACAGTTCTGATAACAACTATTAATTCATTCATTGTGTGCTTCAAGTTATTTACATAGCATGTGACGTCACATGACACGTGCTCTAGAGGAAGCCTCACTGTAATCAGGTCAGCTTTTTAATTAAAGCTTTCTTTGAATCTATTTCGTGTCAACGCGATTGAACCAATAACTTCATATTACACGGGATGTCGGGCATGTGTATTGCCATTCTTATAATATATCATCATATCAGACTGCTTTGATGATGCCAATGGCTTCTTTTTAGGCTGTTACAACTGCGTTTTACATTCAATACTACAGTTGTATTGCGTATGTTTATTAAAGCGTGCACATTGCGCTTAGATACTAGAACGTTTTTATTTATTTTGACAATCGGTAAAAGCCGATGTTCAACTGCGAGGTACGATTAATTTCCGATGGGCTATTATCGGCCGATGGCCGATTCCGATTCCGATTATCGGAACATCACTATCTGGATTGACCACTCATCTGTCCGTCCATCTATATCTGGCTGTCTGTCAGACACTTTAGGTATAATGCGATAACTCTAACATTTTCTATTTGATCGGAACCAAATTTTGTATATAGGTTTCTCATCCCAAAATACAGTTAGCGTTTGAATATGGGTTTGATCCGATTTATTTTAAAGGAGTTATGACCCTTCTTTTTTTTTGTTTAAATTTGAAATTTGGAATTTTCATATTTTTTTAGATTGAATTTCCTCGCTCAATTTAACATAAACAAATATTAAAAAACTTTTATAATAATAAAAAAATTATTTTATTCAAAAAATAAATTTGGAATTGACACTAATTTGTTTTAGTTGTATTCCATTAATAAGGTGTGATGTCCTGTATTGAAAATGTGAAGATTTTATTGCAATAGTTGCATGTAATATAATGATATCAATAAATTGCCATGTGAACATCCAATATCCAGAGTATGAGAATACCTTTAATAGATGTCATTCCAAGCAAAATCTGTTATTAATTGAGTGATGACATACATGTATGTTACATAGCTCTAGGGGGGTGGTTGTATGAAGGTAAAGATGAACAACCTGCTGGCTGGATAATTGTTTATCCTATCTGTCAAATTGATTAATGGCTAAACAATTGGATCTCAGTGACTGAGAGGTCCTTGTGTGAATAGGGACAGAGTTATGAGATTTAAAACGACTCCTCCCCACCCCAATTACTTTAACCCCTTCTTAAGACAAATTATTTGACCTTTTGATTTTAAGTTAGGTACTGATATATGTATTACTGTGATCATATTTTTGACCAATTATCAGTTATAGCTAATCGCTATCACCAAGGTATGGGTTAAACATCTGCCGATCATGATCGGCCTCTCGTTATTTCCCAACTAAGCTTCCAAACTAAGTAAAATTAAATTACACTTTTCAACAATTCAAAACTTTTATAAACCTCTAATAAAATTGTTGGATTATGTTAGTATTGACTATTGTGTCGTTTTATTGGGATTATTAAAATGAAACTATCTGGTACCTGAAATGAGCCCCACAATAGGGTCTAAAGAATATGTATTCTGACAAGCATGTGGTGAGTGCATCCCCCTATTAATGAGAAAATCCTGACAATTTCATGGATACAATTTAATCTGAACCAGATTTGTCCACTTTTAAAGACATGCTGGGAGGGGAACAGTCCGAACATATCTAGCTCACCCTGCTATTATCATTATGGAAATTCCCCTCAAGTGAATGGCATATTTAATAGTCGAATAGTTTCCCAAAATTTCAAGCGAAGTACTGTTCAGTTTGTTGATGAAATCATCGATTCACTTTTAGTACAGAATATTTAACTGAGAAATAAAAAAATGTGCAGCGTGCAGGGGTAATTTTCCCGACTGAAATAATAAATGTGCATGCACGTTTATTTGGAGCCCGAGAGTTAGGCCCAAATACATTTTCAAATTACATTGGGCACAGGCTATCTTGTTAGTGTGAGATTTTATCTAGTTCCTTTAGTTGCTAAATATATAATTTATATGGAAATAAAATCGCAATACGGTATACCACTGTGATTTTAGAATTACCACCCTGCACTTTTTATGTTTACCCATACCATAGTATGGTAAACAGTGTCATTGTCCGGATTGACCACTTGTCGTTCGTCCGTCTGTCTTGTCCATAGACACTTTACGAGTAAATTTTGTATATGGGTTTCTCAGCCCAAAATACAGATCGAGTTCGAATTTGGGTTTGATCCGAGTTTTTGTTACAGAGTTATGGCCCTTTTTCGACTTAGAATTGACGCATTCTGCCATAACTCGAACATTTTTCATCTGATTGAAAAACCAAATTTGGTATGCGAGTTTCACAGCCCAAAATACAGATCGAGTTCGAATATGGGTTTGATCCGATTTATTTTAAACGAGTTATGACCTTTTTTCGAAAATAAAATAATAAAAATAGTTTTATTTAAAAAAAATATGTCATTGACACTTTCATTTGTTTTCATTTAGATATTGATGATTATGATATAAGTTGATAAAAAGGTTCCCAATGTGTCCCTTTAATGTTTTTTTACTTTTGTAATAAAAAGAAATTAAATAAAAAAGTTTATTGACACTTCATTTATTTTCATTTAGATATCCAGTTCTTACATCTGCTATCTTTATAAAGGTCTGAGTGATCCCAACAATGCTTTGTACACTGGGTGTTACACCTGTAACAGTTTATCTCCCCCTGGGTATCTTTCCCCCCCTCCCCCCACTCATATATATTTTGTTCCTCACTTATTTTATATTAATATGGTAAGAAATGCCGAGAAAACTAATAAAAAAAAAAAATAAAAAAAATTTTTATTTTTTTTTTTATTTTGAAGTTTAACTTAACCCCTCACACAACCCAATAGCATAAATATGTCAAAATATTACCTTGCGATTTTATCGTTTATTTTGCTTTATATTGTCATGAAATTGCGAGAAATTAACTTTATATGAGAACAATTTAATAGAGTAAGAATTTGGGGTGGGGGGGGGGGGGGTGAAATATCCAGACCTGAGTATTCCCCTCCCTTTTTCAGTGCCCATCCCAGAAGGGTGTTTGATATGGTAGACATGCAGCCATCTTTATATGAATCCTTGATTGACTGGGGAGAGGAACTTTAAATTCTGATATAGAAAGTCATCTACATGTATATTGCTCTCTAACATATAAGACTTCTTCCCACAAGACATGGGAGTTGAACAAACAAGATTGTAAAAACCACAGGCAGATTTTAAAGACTGCAGATTTATTGGTGAGATTGGGATTCATCTGCAACTACAAATGGACATGTATTTTAATAGAAGTAAATTGTTTCTGAAAATTCCATCTAAATTTATTGCTGCTTAATGTAAACATAGTATATAGTATATATTTATGCATAACGACCCAGGGTTAGAGTGAAGAAAGATGAAGACATTGTTTTATTGTGGATATGGCTCCCATCAGCTGTGTTTTTTGAGATGGGACATTTATATAGAAAATCATAAAATATTTATATACATATAATGTTGCGGGTGACCACGTTACACTGCGCAACTTCCGGTTCTTATAATCGTAACCAAATTAACTATTTGAACTAGGAAGCGATGATCGTCTGTGACGTTAAGCATAAAAACACACGACTACGTGCGAATGTATATTTAGCGATATAGACATGTTTACACACCAATTATATGCATTAAATTATTTTTTATTTTTTATTTTTTTTTATGGGTTGAAATTTGAAGAAAATAGTCCAGGTCGGCCCAATTTCGGCAGGTCGGTCGGGTAACCGGAAACACAGATGTTTTTTTTTTTTGGTCTCGCCCATTAGTCACCTAGATTATGCATTCTTCTGCAAATTAGGGGGGTATTGAAACTGAAAGAAGGGAAAAGTATCTGAAAACAATGATAATTTGAGACTATATACTTCCCAGAAGATGTGGCCTAAACAGAATGAGGTCCACAGAGGGTGAAGTTAATGATGCTAACCTGTGTGGGATAGCATCACTAAAATCACCCTCTGGGGACATTTGCAGAATGCGGTCTCCAGATGGTGAATTAAGTGATGTTACTAGTACCCCGCACAGTGGACTAATCACTAAATTCACCTTCTGGGGACCTCATTCTGCTTAAGCCTCATCTTTGGAAAGTATCTTATCAAGTTTTTAATTTTGTTAGAAAACTTCAGAAAGATTCTTTTTCAGTTTAGTTTCTCTATCCCTGAATTAGCAGATGACTCATTGTATAATCGACATGCCAAATGGGTGCACTTCACCATCTGGGATAGTAAATCTGTGTCTTGTTCTCCAGAGCAGATGAGGCCATACAGATTGAGGTCCCCAGAGGATGAAATTGTTGATGCCAGGAACTTTGCAGGGTAGCGTCACTAAATTCGCCCTCTGGGGACCTGATTCTGCAAATGACCAGCACCATATTCTCAGGCCTGCTGTCAGTGTTCAAAATTATGACGAGTTGATCCCTGGTACAGTAATGCCCTAAATAATAGACTCCCTTGACCACAGCAGAATTCTGGGTAATTTTGCAGGATTTAGTCGGAAATATGGCTTGTTGCCATTCATCGGAAAACTCTCAATGAGAGCTTTCCGATGAATGCGGCATCAAGCCATATTTTCGACTAAATCCTGAAAAATTACCATAATTTTGCTGTGTCGATTATTTACGGTATTACTAGAGATGGGCGGTACTCGGTATCAGCGTAATACCGATTTACCGTAACGAATCAAAACTAAAAATTCCGTATTTTCGGTATTAATGAAATTATTCATGTGTTGCCAACATATGTGCGTCACCTTGTCACCGTGGCCGTGACATGCATGAATTGTATGACCGGTCAACCGTAAGCAACGAGAATCGGATAATTATGATAACTCGGTGTAACAAGTCGGTACTACATGTATTAGTCTATAATTGCAACATTGTTACATCAAGGGCACAGCTGCCCGACGGCATCTTTGATCTTTACAACATATTAATGACAATGTATTTAACATCATGAGGTATGACTACTCATAGCTGGAGCGTTGTGTCAATTTCGGTATCCGTCCAAATGGAAAATGCGTGGGAAACTCGGTATCTGTGTCCCAAGTTGGATCGAGGCATGTGGAATCGAAGCACGTGTTATGGGGGGTCCCCGTGCACAACAAATTGAAAACCCCACAGGTTACTTTATAATTAGACGGTGATGCAATAGCGATTGATATACGCATTGCAGATTTTTGATACAACCTGATCTTGCCAATGCCAATTGCAAATAGCACATCTTCTTGGAAAGTTGTGCACAAATATGTTTATATCCTACTATAAATTACTTTATTAAACATATATATACTTACCAGTTTATTATACATATGTGCCTATATCTGACAAAAAAAGATTGCGTGATAACTTTAAATTAACACTTGGGCACCGTGTGCAACCAGTAGCTTGCCTGCTGCAAATAAGAGGGACTCTTAAATTGTATACATGAATGGTATATCACGCTGCAAGGAGGAGAATATGAACCACCCACGGGTTTGGGCATCTGCAGTTCGGAAATTGTCATGGCCAGTTTGCCTATTTTCATGACATCGCGCGAACGTTCATAAATTTTTGAATTGTGATCACTGATTACTACTCACAATTATATTCACTCATGGAAATGTTACGAAAATCAATTGACAAGAAAAAATATTGTAGTCATGCTCTTATTCTTTTCAAATCAGTGCGACGACATGCGTGTAAATCATCAAAGAGATGTGTGAATATTACTTAATTGCGTAGGTCATTTTGTTGCCTAATTTAGGTATTGTCATGAATGTAGTAAATCCGTGGACCGTGGTCATATATACATGTATATTGTTCAGCTAAAAACTTGAATTACAATAATTTACCGGGAATATCTGCTTTGTTCTTATAATTTAATAGCAATACCGATTACCGTACCGATACCGAGGTAAATCGACGAAAATTTACCGATACCGAGATTGAAATTTCAATACCGCCCATCTCTAGGTATTACTATACTAGTATCACTATGGCAATGATGACAACTATTGTTTCGCATTTTTGTCATAATTTGATTGATGACAACTCTTCGCTGACTGAGCCATAGCATTTGTTAACACATTGTTACAAATTTCAGTAATGAATTGGGTCTCGGTTCCATGCAATTTCACAAATTTGTATGAAAATGTATGGCAGTGAGAGCTTTCCGATGAATGGCAACAAACCATATTTCTGACTAAATCCTGAAAAATTACCCATAATTATGCTGTGGTTAAGGAGTCGATAATTTAGGACATTACTGTAACTGAATAAAGGTGCTTCAATATCCATAATCTATTTTTCAGGCTGGATGGCAAGCATGTAGTCTTTGGCAAAGTCACGAAGGGCATCGAAATCGTTAAGAATATAGAGGCTCTTGGAACACAGAGTGGCAAACCGAGCAAAAAGGTCGTCATTAGCGACTGCGGCCAACTCCCGAGCTAAACGAACTAACTTATGTGACTATTTTATTTTACCACCGCTCCGTCTTTTCAAGACGTAATCATGTTCCCTTGATGGTACACCAAGTGATTTATCATGTGTTTGCATTTGTGAAAGTGAACTGCAGAGAAGAGAAACTTGCTTTGAAGAGGACCAACTAATCATATTATTGAAACTTTCAAACTTTGCACTGAAGTGAACCAGCTATGAAGAGGAGCAGTTTTTAATCATGTTATTGAAACTTTCACCGGTACCCGCTTAAGATCTGTCATCTCGTGCTTCAAATTTTCTCTACTAACTTGATCACGGTTTTTGGAAAGATAATAAAACTGAAAAAACAAATGTTCTTTGGTACCATTAAGTTTTCATACCCGGTTCTCCAAAGGGGAAAAAAAGGCCAACTGGGAATATAGATTTCTTCATTGAATGGAATCTCTGTGCAAGATTGCATATTGAATGAAACCACTGTCATAAAAAATTTAGTGACCCTTAACAATTTGTTTTAATCGCTGGCGATTAGTTTTAATTGCCGGCGATTATTAAAATAACAAGTAATTTATTAATCATGGCCTTGCACTGTAATATTTTGGCAGATAACACTGGAAAGTTGAATTGATAAATGAAATCAAGATTAGAAGACGGTACTGTGAATACTATAGAGGAACAGATTTTCGGGAATTAACACATAGACCTGGATGTTTCTCAGTTCAACATTAGCATGCGGCATCATACTTGGGTGCAAGGGAAGTAATTCAATATGTTCCATCATCCATGTGATGCTTCGTGCAAAGGGGGGTAATTCTATTTTCAGCTATGGCAGTAACTGGTGGAATTCATTCACTTTGAATAATCAAAATTGCAATTGCTTCTATGAAAATAATTTCACTGCTATTGGAATTTAGCCCCATCTATATACCAGCTTTGCGACTGATTAACCTCGTGGATTGATAGAGTACAATGTAGGTCCAGGATAATTCTATTGGTCATTTTGCACTGACTTGCATTTGCATGTTTACCCAATTCTGAAAAACTAGTCAGTCCCCATAAAGTATGTTGGGTATATGAGAAAATGAATTCTCCAGGGAAAAAAACAAGCAAAAATCTAATGCATTGCCATATGGTACACTCATTTCGATTCTTTGTAAATCATCGTTCAGGACCAAATATGGTTTGTGAAAAATTACGAATTACCTCGCCTTTATATACCGGTACTATAGTCAGTTTGTGGGGGGAAGCTTCGTTGTGATTGGATGTTGCCATGGTTTCATTTGGATCAGGCACGGGTGACTAGTGCTGATAATGGTTCTCATGTGTAGGATGGTTCTCCCCTTAAAGTATTCTTAGTGGGCGACTATTTGGGTGAAGGTCGCCAACTTCATCTTAGAACTTCAATCTGATCCAACATGTATGGCTCTCATAGCGGTTAGGGCCTAAGCAGAATGAGGGCCCCAGAGGGTGAATTTGGTGATGCTAGTCTGCCGTGCGGGATGGTGTTACTAAATTCACCCTCTGTGGACCCCATTCTGCTAATAGCACACTATTTCAAGGCTTGGATGCAATACACATACAGTAATGCCATAAATAATCGACTCCTTAAACACAGCAGAATTATGGGTAATTTTTCGTGATTTTGTTGGAAATATGGCTTGTTGCCATTCATCGGAAAGCTCAGTGAGAGCTTTCCGATGAATGGCAACAAGCCATATTTCCGACTAAATCGTGAAAAATGACCCATAATTCTGCTGTGGTAAAGGAGTCGATTATTTAGGGCATCACTGTATACATGTATGTATGTATGTATGTATGCGGTTATATCCCAACTGTTAGAACAAGATTGTCAACGTTTCAAGGACATTTTAGTTTACCAAGAGAAAGTTGATGGAGGGCTAAACAAATTATTGAATTGAATCAAACCTTTTGCGTGATTTCAATTCGTATTTAATCTCGTGACGTTCACAGGAGTCTAGGTAAAATACCTTGTCTGCTTTCTACAGAATGAACAAAAATACTGCTTCAAGTTAGATAGATGCCCTGTCTGATTTTACACGACAAAACTAATTTTAAGTATTTGTAAATTTTCTTTTAATTTTTTGATTGTGAAATATACCCAACAATCAAACAGATTAGTGGTCCGTGTTCCATGTTCCTATATCGCTCGTGTCTACCTTTGACAGGGTTCGCACGGAAATGAATAGTACTTGAATTTTTGACCTTGGAATGAATAGTCCTTGAATCCGATTTGAACCTTGAATAGTACTTGAATTCAACTAACAGTTCTTGAATAGTCCTTGAATATTGATAAAGTACAGAACCGAGCCCGTGGTTCCTCCCCAACGCTTGTAAATATTGTTAACTATCAGATCGGTACCCGTTAATTATAAACCGTAAACATTTCCGCTTTTGTTTGACTGTAGCGGTATAGAGTTGTCTCTCTTCTATTGTGTACTATGGCGGTATAATAGACCTTTACCTTTAAGTTTACCTTTACCTTCTCTGTACATCCCTCCTGTATCAGGAGAACCGTCCTTATGGGCGGACGTAACCACGTCTTCTTGAGCACATAGGTTTGATATGTATATATTCAGTCTGCAATAAGTATAGTTATCTACAAGTAGTGTCAAGTCTAACTTGTGGCTCGCTTTCATTATACTAACATTGTGGCCGTGTGCAAATACGCCTTGAGCTATTATGGAATCTCTTTGACGTCACTATCTGTTAGTATTTTTTGCGAAATTCAATTGAATAAAATTCAAACAAATAAATTAAATGCCATAAAGGGGCATGCGTATTCAACCCTGCTTGGGTGGCAAAATATACTTGGGTAAGCAGCAATGATGATCGCCACAAAGCTAGGTGTAAATTATGTGGCCAAGACATTAATATCTCAAAAATTGCAATCCCATCCGATAATGGTACAGAAAATATCAGAAATGATACCTGTATATGGCACCGATGGATATAGGTCAATAAAATTCTAATTGGGGGCTCAACTTTGAGATAAAAGTGCTGAATCCAAAAATTGGGGTTCAGGCCCTTAAAAATGTAATTTTTTGGGTTTTTGTCAATTATCTTAAAAACCATTGACTTTTGGATATGAACATTTATTACTGACCCCCCCCCCCCCCCCCATAATGTGGCCATTCCGCACATTTTGAGTGGTCACACGACCCCCTATGTCAAACGGTTCTGGAGATATAGTCACGGCGGATGGTAGTACTTCGCGCAAAAATGGGCGTGGCCATTTGACCCATTTCGCCCTCAATGGGAAATGTGTCACCAACTAAATATTGTTCGTGTACCTTCAATTAGTGGATTCGTGAAGAGTTTTGCTCTGGACATACAAGTGCATACAAAACCACCATGAGCTACTAGAGTAATAACACTCTTGTAGAATCTGCACACAAACTTTGTGTACAGGCTGAGAAAACTGGGAAATTAGAACTCTTGGCCCAAGCAAAAGCCAGCAGGCAAAAATCAAAGGAAAAACAGAAGCTATCTGATTCTCTTAGAAAGCAACTGGAAGAGAAAGTTGTTATGCTCAAGGATTAATTTTACTGAATGAATTTTATATGTGGTGTATTGTTGCTGATGCTACATGTATACATGTATATAAGTTCTCTGTTGCTTGCTCAAAGAATCAGATAGATTCTCTTTTTCAATGACTGCAATGCAGACACCATAGTGCATACAGTCTGAAGATTCTTAACGTTGTTATGTTCAGTTGTTTCAAATTGATTTTTAAACTTAATAAAGATTGAAGATCACAAGCTTTGGTGCTCTACTGGCAGCTGGTGGTTTAAGACTATTGTAAGTTTTAATGATGGTTGTGTGAACTGATATAATATTTTATAATGTCAAACTTCATCATATAACTAGAACAACATGGATGAGCGTACTAATAAGTTATTAGTAATAACCGAACACGATAAAGGCTTATACGCTTTATTGTCATAATCTAGCACTAGTTTATATCTGGTTACATATAACATGTGTAATGAAAAGCATGTTATACGACAAATAGTATAACCTGTTGGAATTTGCATCTATTATAGCTAAGCTAGGGGACGGGTCCTTGAATTTGACCGATATAGTCCTTGAATGGGTCCTTGAATAGTCCTTGAATAAAATTGTGAAAATCCTGTATACGAACCCTGTTTGAAGGCGCTGTCCCAGACAGGTCATGCCATTCAAAGTTGCATATAATATGCAAATACAAAATAATTCCGCATATAAAATGCACAAAATAGGCATATACTATGCTTGCTCAAACTATGACTGATACAATTGCTCTAATAAATTAGCAGCACAAGTCACCCGATCTAAATTCATGGAATCTATAAATTCCGGGCTCAGAATAATCATTAAAGTGGCATGTAATATGCTGTATTATAAAATTTGCACAACCATGGAAATGGTGCTACTGGCCTCGACAAATCAGGCCATTCACATTTAAAATAGGCATATATTATGCCCATCTATTTATCACGCCGTTCCCTGCATGATGAAATTCCGCGTTATCACTATTATACTATAGTGGAAAAGTGAATCGAAACATATGCTCAATCTATATTATGACTATCCGAGCGATGTAGGAACACGGACCACTAATCTCTTGTTTGATTGTTGGGTATATTTAAACAGTCTCTTTGAAAATCCTAATGGAAATACATGCATGTCTCAAGTTTTGTGATTTAACATTACTTTCTGTAATTATGGGATACCCTCCATTTCATTGGATACTATTTCTAAATAAGATTCTCACAAACATTTACTGTGCCAGGAATGCAATCCATATTTGGAAACTGTTTATCACATGCTTGGGCTGCCGCACTGTCGTAGAAATGAAATTTAATCGACAAATCTAAGATGTACATCCATTGGGATTTTAAAAGAGACTGTAAATTAACCCTCTGGGGACCTCTTTCTGTCAATGTCAGACACTATCCACAATCCAGGATTAAAGTTTAGATGTGTTTGTACCATAGTCCTATAAACCAGTTTCTCATGGAAAGAATTGTTTGCAAATATTTTTGTCTCCCGACTAAAAACAGAAATTTCATGGGTCTGCAGATGGGGAGTGTCAGAATTTTTTGCGACCCCGATAACTCTGGTGGAGCTACAGTCATCTATCCGTCCGTCCGTCAACAATTATTTGAACATCTTCTTTAAATCCATAGGCCCGAATGGGTTCATATTTGGTGTGGATGTTCCCTAGATGACTCACATTTACTGAAATTTGTAACAATGTGTTAACAAATGCTATGGCTCAGTCAGCGAATAGTTGTCATCAATCAAATTATGACAAAAATGCAAAACAATAGTTGTCATCATTGCCATAGTGATACTAGTGTAGTAATACCGTAAATAATCGACTCCTTACGCACAGCAAAATTATGGTAATTTTTCAGGATTTAGTCGAAAATATGGCTTTTTGCCATTCATCGGAAAGCTCTCATTGAGAGCTTTCCGATGAATGGCAACAAGTCATATTTCCGACTAAATCCTGCAGAATTCTGCTGTGGTTAAGGGAGGGCATTACTGTACCAGGGATCAACTCGTCATAATTTTGAACGCTGACAGCAGGCCTGGGAATATGGTGCTGGTCATTTGCAGAATGAGGTCCCCAGAGGGTGAATTTAGTTCCTGGCATCACCAATTTCATCCTCTGTGGACCTCAATCTGTATGGCCTCATCTGCTCTGGAGAACAAGACAGATTTACTATCCCAGATGGTGAAGTGCACCCATTTGGTATGTCGATTATACAATGAGTCATCTGCTAATTCAGGGATAGAGAAACTAAACTGAAAAAGAATCTTTCTGAAGTTTTCTAACAAAATTAAAAACTTGATAAGATACTTTCCAAAGATGAGGCTTAAGCAGAATGAGGTCCCCAGAAGGTGAATTTAGTGATTAGTCCACTGTGCGGGGTACTAGTAACATCACTTAATTCACCATCTGGAGACCTCATTCTGCAAATGTCCCCAGAGGGTGAATTTAGTGATGCTATCCCACACAGCGGGTTAGCATCATCAAATTCACCCTCTGGGGACCTCATTCTGCTTAGGCCTCATCTTCTGGGAAGTATCTATAGTATCAAATTATCATTGTTTTCAGATACTTTTTCCCTTTCAGTTTCAATACCCCCCTAATTTGCAGAAGAATGCATAATCTACGTGACTAATGTGTGAACATCACCAACTTCAACTGGGGAACTTCAATGTGATCCCATAACAGAATGAGGTCCCGTGACGCTACGCATCGTGCGGGATAGGATCACTATATATATGCACCTTCTGGAAACATCATTCTGCAAATGAACAGTCCATTGAATGTCCTGATAGTGGTGCATATCCATACCAAGTTACCTGAGGATCCGACAAATTATTGAACACTACATTGAATGTCCTGATAGTGGTGCATATCCGTACCAAGTTAGCGTAAGATCCGACAAATTATTGAACAGTCCATTGAATGTCCTGATAGTGGTGCATATCCATACCAAGTTACCTTAAATGCACGTGCGGCCTTAATTGTCGAAAATATTCATATTTGTTCCAAACACCGTAAACAGTAAAACGCATACAGTTCCGTTCATATATACCATGACCATCGCGTAAACCGCATGTTATCATAAAGATCTACTATATTTTACCTAAGCAAGAGTATGATTGTGTTACAGAAGACAGCACAATGCAACTGGCTAATCACACACAGATGGCATAAACGCTCTTTATTAGTTCCATATCGGGTATTCACCAACAAAGAACGCTCTTTATGTTTACCATCATAATATAAACAAACACCAGAAAAGTTACTTTTTACGCCTTTGTTTACAAAACAATGGTCAAACATATGACCATAAGGGTACGTTCATACGCTGGCAAGTTTGCACGGTATGGTTTACAGGCATGTCGTCGTATAAACCGATATGATGCCAATATATGAACGGAAAAATGCATATAATATGCATCGTTACCAAAGCGAAAGACATGAGAAGTAAAATTTATATCAGTTCCACTTGTAACGGTGCTTCTGGAATTTGCCTTGAAATACCTATATGATTTATTTTTGCGCGATAATTGCATGCTATTTACAGGCAAATTCCTGTAGCACCTCTTCAGGTGGAACTACAGAGATTTTACTTCGCACGTAGTTAGTTTAGGTACAGATGCACTTTATGTGCTTGTTTCAGTTCATATTCTGGCAACATATCGTTTTCTACGACAAAATGCCTGCAAACCATACCGTGCAAACTTGCCAGTGTATGAACGTACCCTTACATACTGTTTATGCGATATTTCTTATTTGTATACGGACAAAGTATATCTACATTTTGATGTTCTTTCTGTTTGTGGCGGTTTTTGACGGGTGGAGATATTTTCACAGGATACCCACCGCCAAGGCCAACCGTGTCTTTAAGATCCGACAAATTATTGAGATAAATGTATCTGCTTGGTGGACAAAAGAAAACATTTCCAGATAAACCAAGTTGAATAACTCCAGAACTGATTACCCAAATAAAACAATTGGAAAAAGAGCGCAGGGTGGTAATTCCAAAATCACACTGGTATATAGCGTATTGCGATTTTATTTCCATATACATTATATATTTAGCAACTAAAGGAACTATAGATACATTTGAAAATGTATTTGGGCCTAACTCTCGGGCTCCAAATAAACGTGCATGCACATTTATTATTTCAGTCGGGAAAATTACCCCTGCACGCTGCTTAATTGGGGCTGCACACATTTTTAGCTCAACTTACTTGTAAGTTTGAGCTATTGCCATGGTTTGGCGTCCGTCGTCCGTGTGTGCGTGTGTTCGTGTGTGCGTGTGTCCGTCAACAATTTCCTTTGGCGCGGGCTACAGGTTGTACCTTTGGTCTGATCTTTATGAAATTTGTCATGAATGTTGACATTGACATGTAGATGGGAACGAGTCATTTTTGGGTCATTCGGCCAAAAAACATGGCCGCTGGCAGCCATCTTGAATTTCAAGATTCAATCCATTGGCGCGGCCTACAGGTCGTACTGTTCATCTGATCATCATGAAATTTGTCATTGATGTTAATAATGACATGTAGATGGGAACGAGTGATTTTGGGGTCGTTCGGCCAAAAAACATGGCCGCCAGCAGCCATCTTGGATTTTACTCTTTGCATGACTAAATCCTTTGGCGCGGGCTACAGGTCGTTGTTTTGGTCGGAAGTTTATGAAATTTGTCATGGATGTTAACACTGTCATGTAGATGGGAACGAGTGATTTTGGAGTTGTTCGGCCAAAAAACATGGCCGCCAGCAGCCATCTTGGATTTTACTCTTTGCATGACTAAATCCTTTGGCGCGGGCTACAGGTTGTACCTTTGGTCTAATCTTTATGAAATTTGTCATGAATGTTGACATTGACATGTAGATGGGAACGAATCAATGTGGGGTCATTCGGCCAAAAAACATGGCCGCTGGCGGCCATCTTAGATTTCAAAATTCAATCCATTGGCGCGGGCTACAGGTCGTACTGTTCGTCTGATCATCATGAAATTTGTCATGGATGTTAATATTGACATGTAGATGGGAACGAGTCATTTTGGGGTTGTTCGGCCAATAAACATGGCCACCAGCAGCCATCTTGGATTTTACTCTTTGCATGACTAAATCCTTTGGCGCGGGCTACAGGTCGTAGCTTCGATCGGAACATCATGAAATTGGTCATGGATGTTAACAATGACATGTAGATGGGAACGAGTGATTTTGGGGTCGTTCGGCCGAAAAACATGGCCGCCAGCAGCCATCTTGGATTTTACTCTTTGCATGACTAAATCCTTTGGCCCGGGCTACAGGTCGTACCTTTGGTCTGATCTTTATGAAATTTGTCATGAATGTTGACATTGACATGTAGATGGGAACGAGTCATTTTGGGGTCATTCTGCCAAAAAACATGGCCGCTGGCAGCCATCTTGGATTTCAAGATTCAATCCATTGGCGCGGGCTACAGGTCGTACTGTTCGTCTGATCATCATGAAATTTGTCATGGATGTTAATATTGACATGTAGATGGGAACGAGTCATTTTGGGGTTGTTCGGCCTATAAACATGGCCACCAGCAGCCATCTTGGATTTTACTCTTTGCATGACTAAATCCTTTGGCGCGGGCTACAGGTCGTAGCTTCGATCGGAACATCATGAAATTTGTCATGGATGTTAACAATGACATGTAGATGGGAACGAGTGATTTTGGGGTCGTTCGGCCGAAAAACATGGCCGCCAGCAGCCATCTTGGATTTTACTCTTTGCATGACTAAATCCTTTGGCCCGGGCTACAGGTCGTACCTTTGGTCTGATCTTTATGAAATTTGTCATGAATGTTGACATTGACATGTAGATGGGAACGAGTCATTTTGGGGTCATTCGGCCTAAAAAAATGGCCGCTGGCAGCCATCTTGGATTTCAAGATTCAATCCATTGGCGCGGGCTACAGGTCGTACTGTTCGCCTGATCATCATGAAATTTGTCATTGATGTTAATAATGACATGTAGATGGGAACGAGTGATTTTGGGGTCGTTCGGCCAAAAAACATGGCTGCCAGCAGCCATCTTGGATTTTACTCTTTGCATGACTAAATCCTTTGGCGCGGGCTACAGGTCGTTGTGTTGGTCGGAAGTTTATGAAATTTGTCATGGATGTTAACACTGACATGTAGATGGGAACGAGTGATTTTGGAGTCGTTCGGCCAAAAAACATGGCCGCCAGCAGCCATCTTGGATTTTACTCTTTGCATGACTAAATCCTTTGGCGCGGGCTATAGGTTGCCTTTGGTCTAATCTTTATAAAATTTGTCATGAACGTTGACATTGACATGTAGATGGGAACGAATCATTGTCGGGTCATTCGGCCAAAAAACATGGCTGCTGGCGGCCATCTTGGATTTCAAAATTCAATCCATTGGCGCGGGCTACAGGTCGTACTGTTCGTCTGATCATCATGAAATTTGTCATGAATGATAACAATGACATGTAGATGGGATCGAGTCGTTTTGGGGTCATTTGGTAAAAAAACATGGCCGCCAGCAGCCATCTTGGATTTTACTCTTTGCATGACTAAATCCTTTGGTGCGGGCTACAGGTCGTAGCTTTGGTCAGATGGTCATGAAATTTGTCATGAATTATAACAATGACATGTAGATGGGAACGAGTCGTTTTGGGGTCATTCGGTCAAAAAACATTGCCACCAGCATTTAACTTTTTGCATGACTAAATCCTTTGGCGTGGGCTACAGGTCATACCTTTGGTCTGATCTTTATTAAATTTGTCATGAATGTTGACATTGACATGTAGATGGGAACAAATCATTGTGGGGTCATTCGGCCAAAAAACATGGCTGCCAGCGGCCATCTTGGATTTCAAAATTCAATCCATTGGCGCGGTCTACAGGTCGTACTGTTCGTCTGATCATCATGAAATTTGTATGTCGTGGCTTTGGTCAGATCTTCATAAAATTTGTCATGGATGTTAACAATTATACGTAGATGGGAACGAGTTCTTTTGGGGTCAATTGGCCAAAAAAAATGGCCACCAGCAGCCATCTTGTATTTTACTCTTTGCATCACTAAATCGTCCAATGTTAATAATGACATGTAGATGGGAACGAGTGATTTTGGGGTCGTTCGGCCAAAAAACATGGCTGCCAGCAGCCATCTTGGATTTTACTCTTTGCATGACTAAATCCTTTGGCGCGGGCTACAGGTCGTTGTGTTGGTCGGAAGTTTATGAAATTTGTCATGGATGTTAACACTGACATGTAGATGGGAACGAGTGATTTTGGAGTCGTTCGGCCAAAAAACATGGCCGCCAGCAGCCATCTTGGATTTTACTCTTTGCATGACTAAATCCTTTGGCGCGGGCTATAGGTTGCCTTTGGTCTAATCTTTATAAAATTTGTCATGAACGTTGACATTGACATGTAGATGGGAACGAATCATTGTCGGGTCATTCGGCCAAAAAACATGGCTGCTGGCGGCCATCTTGGATTTCAAAATTCAATCCATTGGCGCGGGCTACAGGTCGTACTGTTCGTCTGATCATCATGAAATTTGTCATGAATGATAACAATGACATGTAGATGGGATCGAGTCGTTTTGGGGTCATTTGGTAAAAAAACATGGCCGCCAGCAGCCATCTTGGATTTTACTCTTTGCATGACTAAATCCTTTGGTGCGGGCTACAGGTCGTAGCTTTGGTCAGATGGTCATGAAATTTGTCATGAATTATAACAATGACATGTAGATGGGAACGAGTCGTTTTGGGGTCATTCGGTCAAAAAACATTGCCACCAGCATTTAACTTTTTGCATGACTAAATCCTTTGGCGTGGGCTACAGGTCATACCTTTGGTCTGATCTTTATTAAATTTGTCATGAATGTTGACATTGACATGTAGATGGGAACAAATCATTGTGGGGTCATTCGGCCAAAAAACATGGCTGCCAGCGGCCATCTTGGATTTCAAAATTCAATCCATTGGCGCGGTCTACAGGTCGTACTGTTCGTCTGATCATCATGAAATTTGTATGTCGTGGCTTTGGTCAGATCTTCATAAAATTTGTCATGGATGTTAACAATTATACGTAGATGGGAACGAGTTCTTTTGGGGTCAATTGGCCAAAAAAAATGGCCACCAGCAGCCATCTTGTATTTTACTCTTTGCATCACTAAATCCTTTGGCGCATGTTAGACATTTCAATTAGCACCTTTCCTATTCCTCCATTTACTGTCAACCATTAAATTATTCCCCTACCTAAGTTGAGCTACAGTGTCATTGACACTTTCATTTGATTTCTCAGTAAAATATTCTGTACTAAAAGTGAATCGATGATTTCATCAACAAACTGAACAGTACTTCGCTTGAAATTTTGGGAAACTATTCGACTATTAAATATGTCATTCACTTGAGGGGAATTTCCATAATGATAGCAGGGTGAGCTAGATATGTTCGGACTGTCCCCCTTCCAGCATGTCTTTAAAAGTGGACAAATCTGGTTCAGATTAATTGTATCCATGAAATTGTCAGGATTATCTCATTAATAGGGGGATGCACTCACCACATGCTTATCAGAATACATATTCTTTAGAACCCTATTGTGGGGCTCAATTCAGGTACCAGATAGTTTCATTTTAATAATCCCAATAAAACGACACAATAGTCAATACTAACATAATCCAACAATTTTATTAGAGGTTTATAAAAGTTTTGAATTGTTGAAAAGTGTAATTTAATTTTACTTAGTTTGGAAGCTTTGTTGGGAAATAAAAATGGACTTGGAATACAACATTAGGACCTCGTTACATACTGTCTTTCCAAGGGTACTGTAGGCTTACTAGTTCTGCTTGGAGCTTGGGAATATCGGCAAGAATTGTTTCCTCGCGAGAATTTGAACATGACAGACACCCCCCACCCTGCACTATTTGGATCTGCACATTCATTAATTTTCAATGAAAATTCCTCCCGCAACTATTTGGATCTGCAGTTTTATTTGGACCCAGAGAGTATTATGTCAAATTCCCCACATAATTTATTAAGCATGAATAGAGCAGTTACTAAAACGAATGGCTGATCGTAGTGTAGTCACTTGTAATCTGAATATGACTGACAAATTGGTGCATACACAAGGCACATAACACATATAATAGTTGGGGAGCCCGCATATGTTCTATTTACACTTTTGCGTACAAAAGGTTTGACCCCCTAAAGTTGGTACCAATAATGGAACATTCTGAAAAACCGATTTCTTAAAGGGATAGTACTCAGATGACCGGTGGTACGTCGATCGCAAGTTGCAAAACAGAGTTCAGTCCCCTCGCCACGCGATGTCCTCCGACTGCGTGACTTTAAGCACTGTCTGATTTGTTTACCTCCGGGTTGGGAAAACCCAAAAATTGTAACTTCCGCATTGTTACTTCGCAAGTTAACGACGTTTGTTGTGAGAAATTCGCACCACAAAGACAGCATATATTGCAGAAATTATACTCGCAACGTTTATGTGATATGGAAATGCGACATTCCACGGTCAGTGTCCGTTTAATCGTACCGGTACTCAAGTAATCCTAGACAGTTGACAGCAGCCAGCAGGTTGAATTTGGAATGATCTGGAATGGAAGACGAGTCACAAACTAGTTTCCATTATTGGCATGAACTGATCGATGAATACATTGCAGTATATCGGCTGATGTCAACCCCATGCAGACTTGGAAGGTTGCGTAAGTTTGTGTCTTACTAAATTGTATGGGAAAGGGAGCCCAAATTAACATTTAAATATCAGGTCTGGGTGAACACCAATTGATCGAAATCCAATAGAACATCGCTGACGGTTCTACTATACGCAGCAAGTCCCTGGATATGCAGCAAGTCCCCGGTAAATGCAGCAAGTCCCTGGTAAATGCAGCAAGTCCCTCACACCTAGGGTGGATTACGGCGAATTAGCCATGCGTGTTTACACAACGATGTGTTTAATCAGTGGAGGTGCTGATTACAAAGGTCTTTAATCAAAGGGCTTTAATTTGATCGTAATACTGCTAGATTATTGAAGGGAATTGGACTGAATTGTGGGATTTTTTTGTGGGAATTGTGGGGTTTTTTTTAGATGTTTTTATTGGTAAATGCGAACAAGTAACATGAGAATAGTAGAATAGCAACAAAAGAAAAATAGAGCACAGTTTTATAAATATACATATATATATAACAGTGAGCTGAAAGAAAAGTTTATTAGAATAAATTGTATATATATGTGGCCAGTAAGGAAAGGGAAAAACCAAGGTATTGAGACATTCGTTTTGGGAAGATTTTATTGAATAAAAAAATATTTGGATACATGTTATCTCTATGTTGTTTAATTTCACTCTCCTGTCCTGGGAACTTTGCTTTGGGGAATTGTGGTTGTCTTTGCCGTTCTGATGTAGGCGTTGGTGTTGGTGCCGCTATTGCGATGTGGAGCATATGTCCCGGGTAGGTGCCGATATACTCTATATATACAAACAACGTTACTGACGTCCACAGTCAACCATGAAATCCGTCGTTGATATGCACGATTGTTAACTAGTTTTGAATATCGCCGATGAAGAATCACTAAATCGTCAGTGTTTGGTTGCGGTTCGAGAACATTGTACACAGTCTTTTTATCCTTTCGTCGCTTCAAACAAAACTTGCCGCCATTTCTAACAACTTCTGTCATGCTTTCACGAATGAAGAATGAGGTCTGACTCGAAGATTTCGACTCCCAGGCACCACAGTCATCCCACCACGAACTTTTCAATCCACGAATAGTCCTATCCACATTGTCAGAATTATCTACCTTAAAAGCAACATTCTCCTTCTTTCCAATCGGAATATTGGATAAAAGTTCTTCCGTGGAAGATAGGAAATCTATGATTTGAGCCACGCCCAAGAACTTACCAGTATGTAACAACATACCACTGTCTACTAAAGGAACATTGTTTTCGGATATTATGTCGTTGTCACTACACTGGTCAGTGACTGGGGCTGACAAGAAAGTTCCCCTTTCGGAGATGAAGTAACGGGACCTGGTGCAAAGTCCGGAACATTTGAACTGGGATTGAAGAAGACACATCATTATCATGTGTTTACGCAGTGAAAACAAACAAATCTTCAAATGAGCTTCAAAGGAGAAACTGCCATAAAGTTCCTTTGTCCTACAAAAACAAACACCTGTTCAGTGATAATTAATCACAAAAAATATATAAATCATATTAATTAAATTATATTAGATAGTAAGTAGAATAAAAGAAATAGCAACTTAATAAAACTTAGAAAAACTATTTTATTTTATATATAAAATTCTACAAATACACATCTTAAATAATTATAAAGGGATAACGATTTCCAATCAATTCTAATCAACTGCCACAGATCATAAATCAAATGGATAATAAAACACTGATTAAACTCATCAACAACTCCACTAATCCACCCTAGGTGTGAGGGACTTGCTGCATTTACCAGGGACTTGCTGCATATCCAGGGACTTGCTGCGTACAGTAGGACCCCATGGCTGACACTGACATGCCGAGTCAGTACTGTCAGTAGCCGAGAGGTGCTCACTCCAATTCTTGAATATTTAAATGGTGTTTGTTTGAAGATTTTTAAACGTTTATTTATATTCTCATTCTCTCAAAAGAAATCCAAATGTTTTTAAGTAGTTACAGGGTTCCCGCGGGTCCTTGAATACCCTTGAATAAGTTGAATTTAAAAATCATTGTTCAAGGGCCCTTGAAACCCTTGAATTCCAGTACCAGCCCTTGAAAACCCTTGAATGTGAACCTAATATATAAACACAAGATAGAAGGTATACACCATGTTATAACGCAATGCGAACGCACGATGTCAACTGGCATAGAAACATACGGAACACAGTGACCTAACGACCTTTGACCAACTGACATAGAATGTAAATAGTGGCTATTACGCGCTATGAATTTCACACTGTTTACAGTAGTAACAATCGATCGAGTAATTATGTATTTCTCATTGTGATTGGTCAATGACTATCCCCACAGCTATTGACAAATCAAATTGCGCGTAACATATCCGAAGTCGGCTGAAAAAACAGCGTGTTACCAATGCTCGAAATAGAAATATGACAGGAGGGAAATGCAAATTCAATAATAAATGGCTCTCAAATCAAGAGTATTCTGCGTGGCTACGCGCAGTAGCCGACAACAAACACAAGGCAAGGTGCTTATTCTGTCAAACGAATATAGACCTCTCTGTCATGGGGGAGCATGTCATACTAAAAGTGACAAGCATAAAAAAGCCGTCAGAGAGAGGGGGAACTTAATAAATATTTCCTCTGCCTTGAATTCCACTGCCAGCTCAGACCAACAACAACAAGAGCAGCGCAATACTAGTACTACCCAACCTGTAACTATTAGCACTGTGTCGTCCCTGGTGACCAGCAGCGATGTACTTAAGGCTGAACTTTTGTGGTGTGCAAACATGTGTGCAAGTCATTACAGCTGTTCAACTGTATTAAAGTATTTCATCAAATGTTTCCTGACTACCATTGATACTAAAACTACCTTTACTGTGATTTATGGCTAATGAAAAACCAGTAATTAGATGTGCATCACCTAAGAGGATTGTTAACATTATGGCTTGTGTTCCTCTTGATGTATACAACAATATGTATTCAATGGTTGTTATCCATTGAATACATGTGTCTCATGCCCACATGTTGAATAAATACTGTTAACACAGCACCCTACTTTTTCCAGGTTACAGGCTTTCCGCCCCGCAGGTTCTTGAAAACCCTTGAATATTTAGCATATAACTCCTTGAAAACCCTTGAATTTTGACCCCGATTACTCCTTGAAAACCCTTGGATTTCATATGAAAATAGCTGCAAGAACCCTGAGTTACCAAGTTGAACGATATCATGGAACAGTTTAGTGTGACTCCCCTTATCTCAGATGCATCTAGGTGGTGTAAGACCAGTCTATATTAGATCGATTAGTCTAAATAAAGATCTATTGGTGGTTCACCCAGACCTGCATGTTTATTAATAATCACATTGAATGTACCGAAGCTCAACAATCATCTGCAGGTCTCGGTGAACCACTGGTTGATCTGTATAAAACTGATCAGTCTATCTTTATATTGAATATATTCAGTAAATAATTATTCCGTAATTATCTCTTTTTAAGTATTGGATGTAATATAATTACCACTATAGAACAGTTCAGAGTGACTCGACTTATCCCCAATGCCTGCATATGATGAATGACCAATCGGTCTATTCTATAGCGATTAGTCTAATAAAGGTCGATCGTTGGTTCACCATATGACCTGTTCATTTGCACTTAAGTGCAAATTATTTAAACAGCGTAAATCATTTGCACATTTAAAGTGCTATTAAAGGCATGTGAGGCCTTAGTTGTCGAAAATATTGATATTTGTTCTAATCACCGTAAACAGAAAAACATTAAAACGCATACAGTTTCGTTCATATATACCATGACCATCACGTAAACAGCATGTTATCATAAAGACCTACAATATTTTACCTAAGCAAGAGCCTGATTGTGTTACAGAAGACAGCACAATATTAATGCAACTCTTGAACTGGCTAATCACACACACAAATGGCATAAACGCTCTTTATTAGTTCCATATCAGGAATTCACCAACAAAGAACGCTCTTTATGTTTACCATCATAATATAAACAAACACCAGAAAAGTTACTTTTTATGCTTTTGTTTACATAACAATGGTCAAACATTTGACAATAACATACTGTTTATGCGATATTTCTTATTTGTATATGGACAAAGTCTGTCTACATTTTGATGTTCTTTATTTTTGTGGCGGTTTTCGAAGGGTGGAAATATTTTCACAGGATACCCACCGCCAAGGCCAACCGTACCTTTAAATGATCTGTATCTGGAATATGTACCATACATGAAAGGTGTTCATAGACCCAATCATTTAATTATGCTCTATGTAAAAAAAACATTTATTTGAGCTCAATTAAGCGCACATCATTTGCGCTTAAGTGTAAAAAAGACATGAGACTATCATACATGTATTTAATAATATATACTAGTCCACCTATTTGTAATTCCTTTCTCAGAGTCTAATTCACTCTTTTTTTATTTCTAGACAATCTGATTTATGCTCAAGCTCAAATAGATGAATTTTACTTTTTATAAATTAATTCCGCTTAAGGCACTTTAAGAGCAAATCAAATCTGTCAGATTATCACTTGGCCTTACATATGGGTGTCTTTTGTTTTGTTATATCTCCTCCCAAAATATGCATTACCCCAACCAATATCATAAGAACTGCTGAACATATGCAGTTAACAGGGATGGGTATATATCCTGTGTACCCGTTAGGAAATTGTGGACTACAAGTGGAACAATTTTCCTCTACCAACATTGGTATCTCCCACCCACATAATATTTTTCCACTTATTTTACCCTCACAATCTGTCACAATCACATATTTTGCTTTATATAGTGATGATATGGCAAGAAATTAACTATATCTGAGAAAAATTTGGTTGAGTCTGGGTTTGTGAGGGGGTGGACTCGGGGGGAGATACCCAGGACGGAGAATCTTCTCCGCCGCCCATCTAGTAGCTGCATATGATCAAAACATCATCTATCGCTTATTTTGCTTTATATACCATACTTCATCCGAGAAAAAGTTTATTAAGTTGGGGGAGATACCAAGTCCTGATTATCACTTATTTTGCTTTATATAGTCCAAACATTCTCATATGTAGCTCAGGGAAGAATCCAGAGATAATTTGGGGACACCTGTTTCCAGCAGAGGATATGTACCGGTATCCCAATATAACTTTAAAATACGGCTTCTACACCGAACCAACACAGATACAGACGCATATATTATAAATAGGACATAATATTTCTGATTTAAAAATTCAACATGCAAATGAAGGCCGTATTGCAACTGCAGATTTTTTAATACAGCGCTTATTGTTGAATTGCCTTGAAAATTCAGGTTGATTCAATACTGTCCACTGGGAATTTGGGGTCATTTGGGCTTCTCAAGTTTGGGCACCCATACCTGTAACAGCTATCAAAACAGCCCTGGAAATTTCCCTGATAAAGCTTCTGCGTGAGTGGGGGGGGGGGATTATAATCAGCCTGATCATACTTGGGTAGCACCCATCCATCCAAACACCAACACAATCAACTCAATAAAGTTAATTTCTCACCATTTCATGACTATATAAAGCAATAATAAGCAATAAAATCATAAGTTTATTTTTTCTCATATGTAGCTACTAGGTGGTAATTGGATACTCAGGTCCTTTTATCCCCCCCCCCAATACCTGTTCAGTGACCTGTTAGGAAATTATCGAGTACCGGTATATGAGACATAGGTTTGTCATGATATTTTAAGTTTAATATCTTTGTAGAAGTAAGATGTCCAAAACTTCAACTATCAAGGTGAATTTCTTCGGGTTAACCCTTTCATGACTGCATCTTGAAATTTTGTGAAAACCCTGTTCCAATGCATTCTCTTATATTTAAGAGAATTAATGCATTCTCTTATATTTAAGAGAATTCATTGGCTTAACAATATTTACCTTGACCTTATAAGCCAGTGCATTCTCTTATATATTCGAGGCTCCATATATAATAGAATGCACTGGCACAGGATCATTAATGCTGAACCAGCATGGCTCCAGTCATAAAAGGGTTACGACCTGTAGCCCGTGCCAAAGGATTTAGTCATGCAAAGAGTAAAATCCAAGATGGCTGCTGGTGGCCATGTTTTTTGCCGAATGACCCCAAAATGACTCTACATGTCAATGCCAACAGCTATGACAAATTTTATAATGATCCAATTTTATAATGACCAAAGGTACGACCTGTAGCCCGTGCTAGAGGAAATTGTTGACGAGTCACACACAAACACACACACACACAGACGACGATACCAAGCCATGGCAATAGCTAAAACTTTACAAAGTAAAGTTGAGCTAAAAATGAAAACACCACCTTCCCACCTGGGCCACCCATATTTTTCAATGACCGTTTATTACCAGAAACACAGGTATAGTTTTCGCCCTGAAGAATAAATGTGAAATGGGCCTCTCTGGCTCACATATATGTTAGTTAAGACTAACCCAACCATTTGTTTTATTAGCTGAACTTTACTTTGTAAAGTTTGAGCTATTGCCATGGCTTTGTCGTCTGTGTGTGCGTATGTGTGTGTGTGATTCGCCAACAATACAGGCTACAGGTGCTACTTGTGGTCGGATCATTATGAAATTTGACATAGCTGTTGATATCAACATTTAGACCAGAACCGTTCATTTTGGGGTCATTCTGAAGAAAAAAAACATGGCCGCCAGCGACCATCTTGGATTTCAATATTCAATCCATTAGCACGGGCTACAGGTCGTACTGTTCTTCTGATTATCATGAAATTTGTCACGGATGTTAACAATGACATGTAGATGCGAACGAGTAACTTTGGGGTCATTCGGCCAAAAAAATGGCTACTGGCAGCCATCTTAGATTTTACTGTTTGCATGACTAAATTCTCTGGCACAGCCTACAGGTCGTACCTTTGGTTGGATCATCATGAAATTTGTCACGGATGTTAATATTGACATGGAGATGGGGAATGAGTAATTTTGGGGTCATTCGGCTACATTAGTGGGGTCGTTAGGCCAAAAATCATGGCCGCTGGCAGCCATCTTGGATATTACTCTTTGCATGACTAAATCATTTGGCCAGGGTTACAGGTCGCATCTTTTGTCAGATCATTGTGAAATTTGTCATGGATGAGATCGAGTCATTTTTTGGTTATTCGGCCAAAATCATGGCTGATGGTCAAAAACTCAAAATGGAAAAAATGAATTTTTATTCCAAACCAATTGCAGCACATCTCACACCATATCATATGTCATCTTATATGATGCACATTCTTTATTCAATATTCCAATGATGTTATAGATATTCTTTTCTGACAGAAAAGTATTTAAAAATGTATGCCGTTTCATGTTAAACCAAAAATTAAATCAACTTTTCTTATATTTCAGATCAGTTGTTCATGCACTTGTAGCCCAGTCCAAGCACAGAATATGAATAGAAGGAATGAAAGAATGATTGAGACCGATGGGTGTCAGCATGGTTTGAGGATTGCACCACTAGAATATTGACAGGTACATACATGTACATTAGAATTCTGAGAGCGGACATTTGAAACATTTTTTTGTTATAACTGATGTAGTTTATATCTACAGCTTAGCTTGTCAAAGGTTCTTTACTAAATACTAAGTGACAAGTAGTTCCCTTAGGATATTTTCTATCTGTTGGTGTATCCTGAATTCCCTCCAAATGAATAATAGACATACAGTAATGCCCTCAGTAATCGACCTCTTAACCAAAGCAGAATTATGGGTAACTTTTCAGGATTTAGTCGGAAATATGGCTCTCGGGAGAGCTTTCCGATGAATGGCAACAAGCCATATTTCCGACTAAATCCTGAAAAGTTACCCATAATTCTGCTTTGGTTAAGAAGTTAAAAGGCACCACTCAACAGACATTTCCGTCACTAGAAATATATATTGTGGGACAAAAATATTACGATGTTTAGAACACAATTTATTTGGCAGTGGCACATGTATTTTATTTGATTCAATATCTAGGGATGAATATATGAGACAGCATATATGTTTCTTTCATGTTTTGATGATAACTGCACTTATATAATCATGTTATCAAAACAAGTTTCATAAAATGTCTGTTGTTGTAAAAAAAAATTGTCTGAGGGAGAGTGACCTCATATGCAATTCTTCACTAAAGGCCAGTATAGATTAGACATCAAACTTTACAATTTTGCCAACCTTAATATATAACATTGCTGGTGGATTGATATTACAAGAATTGTTATTTTATAATTTTAATGAGAATAACAATTAAACTAAACTGAAAGTTATTGTCTTTTGCACTGTTCGTTGGCCTCGACTGAAACTATTCACTTTTTCTGGTTACTAACATTCAAGATCTGCTATCCAAAACTTGACGCCAATTCCAGTGAGTCACACACTCCATGAGTTAGGCAGCACCAGTCTCCTTTATATAGTGATGTTGGTTTCTATAACATAAAATATTGTTATCGTTCTATTATAGGTTCTAATGGAGAGAGAGATGTAGATATGGCTGGAAGGACAAGACTCCAAGAAATTGCACAACTGCAGTTCATTAAACACACTTGAATTTAGCGAATTGCCACATGTATAATCATTACATTCTTACAATGTTACCAGCAGTTTTGTGAAGTAACACAATAATGACAATGATATTGAAAAAGATATATTGCTATGTTCGATGCACTTTCTCAGCAATGCCATGAAGAAAATCTCATTCCTGATTAACATGCAGATCAAGCAATGGTTAGTTCAAATGATGTCATACTGTGCTTTTCAATTTAAACTGTGTCCATCTTGGTTATCGGAATGATTCTGGAAGAGAAAGCTCTATGGCTGAGATGATATAATTGTCTACTACAAATTAAATATGCTATATATTTTTGGAATAAATATACATGTACCATATACATGTACGATATTTAAATACTAGTACACATCTTTTCATTTAGGAATTCTGATTCCTTATTCATGCCCAATACTGACTGAACTACTAGGATCCCCTGTATATCAATTGTATACCTTACTCATATTTGAATTTGTGCAGTACTATGTTTCGCTCTATTTAAAATTCTGAGCAACTTCTAAACTTACAAATATTTTTGTATATGATGAAAATTTCAGTTCTTCATTATCGCTGAAAATACTTGTGCATATTAAAGATCATCTTGACAAAAATTCCTTCAGTCTGGAATATATATGTTTATATTTTAGAAGAAATTCAACTTAAAATATCTAACCATGATTTAGCTATACACATGTGAATAATAAATGCACACTAGCGAAAAATAGTACAATGTACTGCACAAATTTAAATATGACTGAAGAATATATTCTATAATCATGATACTTTGACCCTGAGAATGTGACAAAAGTAAAAACAGTCTATATACCACATCATATATTTTTACTTCAGCAGATAATTGTAGTCTCTGGGATTAATATAAAAAAGTCCAATTTTTTCACCAAAAAAAGTCATTATCACTAATATTGGTATTAGTTAGTAGTTTAATCTCTTTAATATATCAACAAAAGTAGATTATATAGAAATATGTTTTTATCCCAAAAGTCATTGATTTATGGCTACATATACAGCTACATGTACATTGTACCAGTCAGTGCTGATTGTTGATGTTACTAAAGATCTGCATGCAAAATACAATAATCATTTATGCTTATCATTATGGTACTCACATTATTACATTCTAATGATTTGTCCTGATGAGTTAACCACATCTCTCGTTCTCCATCATTAATATAGTCTGAAAATAGAAATGTATAAAGGTAGTGAATCTCGGGGAGAGCTTTCTGATGAATGGCAACAAGCCACATTTCTGACTAAATCCTGAAATGTTACCCATACTTCTGCTTTGGTTAAGAGGTCGATTACTTAGGGCATTAATGTATAACTTGGCTAATTTAACCCAACATCTGCCTCACAAGTTCACAACTTATTATACTGATACTGCGACTTGTGAAATCCATCAAATTATCACTCTCTGTGAGTCCAATAGCTATTCACCTAATTAAACATTATATTTACCAGTCATGGTCCTTGCTGGTTTAAAGCATGGACACAAAACATATGTTTCAAGCATTTGTGACCAGGAAGTAGTATTTAAAACAACTATCAGTTGTGTTAATCTAACATATTCATGATTTAGCTCCAGTGCACCATTCTATGACCATACATGATGGGACAGGACCTCATTTTTTTAGATTTTTCAAACTCTACCCACAAGACGAGAACATTAGGGAGCCATAGCAACCATTTATTCACACAAATTATGGTTCAATCAATGCCTAGGACATCCCCCATGCCAGAAATACAGATACAAAAATATCTGCCACAAGGGCTTCCAGTGCATCCATGCACAGTTGCATATAAATCAGAATATAATAGAGTTCACATGAATTTTGAAAGGGAAAAAACACATAGAAATCCATATACATTGATATATGGACTATATTTTGAAAGGGAAATTCATTATATGTTGAAAAAAGTAAAACTTTTGTTTATACTCGCACAATGATCAGATAAATTATGTGCACTTTAGAGGTAACATTGCACTATTATCAAGGCTAATTAACATAACCCTAGATATTTTCATGTATTTAAGATTCATCAGCCATGTTTGGGTTTCAGCCATTTCAAAATTTCAGATCTACTAGACTTATGCTTATTTTCAAACTGATTTAAGATCTTTTTAGTTCATAAATTTATTTCGGCATGTGTTGCAACAATAATAATTGGTACATGTAGCAACCTGAACATTTGTCACATGACTGATATTTAGAGAAATGTCTGTTTTCAACCTTATTTGAGCTGATTTTTGTCAAAATTTGTCTATATTTGACCCACAGTGTGCAGCGGTGTGTGTATTCCTAGCGTATGTGGGACCCGAATTCACATTGACCAGTGTTAGCTGATAAAATGGTATGACATAAATGGTATCAGTGTGGGCAATGCCGTCACTTATTATACCCTTGGCTGTCTTAAGCGAAATAATGGTTCGCTTAATAAGAGTAATCCATTCTCATGAATTAGACTGAAGCACAATTCACTCACACATAGTTCAGACATGCTCTTTCAGAATTCCGCTCAAGTTGAAACCTTTGACATAGTAGTATCTCAGTCTTTGAGTCAACTAATAGGGGAAGGCTCCACACACTGATACCATTTATGTCATACCATTTTATCCAAGATGAGAGAGGTAAAACAAACAATGGTGGTTAAGGGTAACTGAATTATGATTTACCATAATACAATGATACTTCAGAGCAATATATTTATGCTTAGGTAGAAGTACACGATTTCACAGGTTGTAGGGGGTCTGAAAAATAGAAATATAAATATCTGGGGGGCATAACGGCCAGTGTAGTCTGTGTTAACTGTGTCGTTACTGGTTTGAAGGTTTATTTATTTTACAAAACTGGGAAAGTTCTCAAAAAAGTGAAAAATTTGGATACGCAACAGGGTTTTCGTATTCAGTGAAGGCCAACTCTGTGTTATTGGTTACAGGAAAATAGCCCGATTTCTCTCCCCTAAATTCTGTCATCTGGGCTCGCAAGACTTTTTTTTCAAATTGATACGATAACTTTTTTTCTATTTCAAATATTTCTCAGCTCTATCAGGTGGAAGAATCTTATTTATTGACATTCGCTCTATCATGGTCTGTTTTTGGGTAGAAAATGGCCAATTTGAGTGAAAAAAATGGGTAAAATTGAGCGGTTCGTGTGTGCAAACCAAGGGGCATAACTCAATGAAATATTGTACGAAGAACCAAAAGTACATTTAAATGATTACACCTAAAATTTCTGTCGAAATTAAAACATGCTTGATTGGATATATGCCAACGATAATGGCTTAGCATTGATTTGAAGTACAGTACCCCCTCCCAGGTTGGCAAAATTGCTGGAAATCGTGTATTGCTATCTTAAAGCTTAATTGAATTGTTTTATCATAATTAGCTTATATCAGTAAATGTGCATTAACTTTGCATATACTCTGGAAATTGTTTTCAACTGGTACCTATATCTTTCCAATTGTTGGAAAATTAAAAACTGAAACCCCTTTATTGGAGGATGTGTTAACATTTATTAACTGACTATGCTTAGCATATATGATTTATGCAGCACAATAAATTAGCATGATTGGGTTCTTCGGCTATTTTACCTCGGTATAAGCTGATGCAAAGATTGTAGGTGGAGCAGGGGGATGGGGGTAGTAAAAAATTTGCAGGAAGGAATGAATTTTTTTTTGCATCTGGCATTTTCGGGGACCCATCACCACCAAACCTGCAAAACCAATATGTTTTTTACTCCCAATTTGTTCACACCCACCTCCCAAATTTCACTAAATTTGGTTCAAAACTGAATAAAGCTGTACTGATATTACTCATATGACTGGGAATGATCTATCTCATTTAGTTCAAATAACAGTTTAACCTGTTTCAGAAGCTGTTTTGATGGAAATAAACATAGTCACATCACTCTATCAGACTTGGATACTTTAGGTCTTGCCAGAGATCATCTTAGTTGATAGACAAGCAAATAATTCACTGATTGGCTTGATGCACTGATGACAGATATTTTTTACCCATTGATAGTCAGATACTTTCTATCCGTTGATAGTGACATTTAATGTCAGTTGCTCGCTCATTTTCCATTCACACAATGATCTATGCATTAGCGACATCAAGACAAATTTATTTATTTAAGTTTTACGTTTCTGGAAGGTTCTTTTTAGGTATAATTGATCTACACTTAAGCATATTTTATTTACCCTCATTCCTCAAGCATTTTCACATTTATTATTTATTTACACTTTAGCTCAAAACATTGATTCCCCCATGAATTAATTTCAAATGGCACAGGCCTAAACACATCAATAAAGTTTATATAGACCCACCATATGATGGAAACAATCCCCCAGTAACCCCAAGATGTTTTACGACCATGGTAATGGTATAGATCTGTGCAGGATATGTCTCTTTTATAAAAATACTATATCTCAGGGATGGAGACACAAATTCTTGGGGACAGGGATGCTGATATTATGAAAATAGGGGTTTTCCCCCTATTTCAAGTCAATAAGTACACCAATAAGCAAACCCCCAGTAACCCCTAATTGCCTATTTACGGCCATGGAAATGGTATATATCTATGCAGGAGATGTCCCTTTAATAAAATATACTACAGCTCTGGGAGTGAGGCACTTATTAGGACACCAGGGACAGAAATGCTTCAACTATTGAGTCTGTATGGGACTACTACTTTGGGCCCATGATAATATACTATGAGATTGACTCAAATCATTCACAATCAGAGGGAAGTGTGGTGAAGGAATTTTTTCACCCCACCGTCCCATATGCAAAAAGACATAGATTAATGTCATCTCCACTGCACTAAGGGCCATATGAGGTCCCAGTACCATACATATGGTGTTTTTGTTGTTATAAATACTCAAAATGAGTTTTAAACTGTTACAAATGTCAAATAAGTGCTCAAAGTAAAACATTTGCATGGGTCACCCACCCCGAAATACCTTCCTGTAAATTTCGTATCACCCCCCCCCCGGTATATAATATCTGCCATTGAAAGATTCTACTGATATGCAGACAATATATGTGGTTGCATCAATTTCAGCTTGAGGGGAGCTCTATGGGAGTGTAATTATTTATGTATAAGCATAACTAATTTACATTTAGGTATAATTGATCTACACTTAAGTATATTTTATTTACCCCATTTCTCAAGCATTTTCACATTTATCATTTATTTACGCTTAAGCCCTAATTGTCTATTTACGGCCATGGAAAATTGGAAATGGTATATATCTGTGCAGGAGATGTCCCTTTAATAAAATATACTACAGCTCTGGGAGTGAGGCACTTATTAGGACACCAGGGACAGAAATTTTCTTCAACTATTGAGTCTGTATGGGGCTACTACTTTGGGCCCATGATAATATACTATGAGATTGACTCAAATCAGTCACAATCAGAGGGAAGTAAGGGAGAGCAAGTTTGGTATTTAATTGTTAGACGCATATTTGTACTTGAGTGCAAATGATTTATGCTTAAGTGCAAATAAATAATAAATATGAAAGCCCCCCCCCCCCCGCCCATCATTTCAGCCCCAGGGGAGTTTTTAGATCTGGAATTTGATTTATGCTTAAGTGTATGGGAGGCCCAATTCACATTTAATAATTAATTGTGCTTAAGCACAATCAATTGCACTTAACACTTGAGCGTAATCAATTGTGCTTAAGTGCAATTAATTGCGCTTAAGCGCAAATAATTTCGCTTCAGTGCATTATAATATCTTCAGTATATATTAGTTATTCTGTATTAGTCGGGGCGACTTTGATTTTCCTCAATTTTCGAGTATACAGGCACACCATATGAGGGAAGCAAGCCCTCGGTGGAACTACATGTATATGACCATGGCAATACTATAGATTTGTGTAATAAAAAGAACTAGAGCTCGAGGACTGAGACACCAAAACTCCAGGAATGAGACACCAATCTTTTTTGACAGGGATGCTGATAATATGAAAATAGGGTTATTTCCTCTGATTTAAGTCAATAAGTAAACCATATGAGGTAAGCAAGCCCTCATGCAGTGACACCACATGCATGCTATAGTATATGACCATAGTAAGGGCCCAAATCATTGCAATAATACATTAAAAAACATCATACAAAAAATTACTAGAGTTCCGGGAAGGAGACATAAATTCTTTGGATAGATGGATGCTGATAATATGTAAATAGGGATTATCCTTGTTGAACACACACTCACATTTGACTGTTGAGTACTCAGGCTAATTAAAACAGGTTAAAATTAGCCCAATGCTCCTCTTGTGTTGCTCGTTGATACACCAGGTCATGCCAATAATTTATGGGCAAGTTAGATAGTAGTAACCCTTAATTCCCTTTTTATGGCCATGGAAATGGTATATATCTGTGCAGGAGATATCCCTTTAATAAAATATACTAGAGCTCTGGGAGTGAGACACCAATTCCTGGGACACCAGGGACAGAGATGCTGACATGGATATATGTTTTTTCTTCAACTTCTAGTCTGTATGGGGCTATTACTAGTATGGGCCCATCATAATTTACTATGAGATGGACCCAATCATTCACAATCAGAGGGAAGTAAGGGAGTGCTAGGTATTTGCGCTTAACCGCAAATGATTTGCGCTTTAAGAGCAAATAAATTGATAGACACATATTTGCGCTTTAGTGCAAATGATTTGTGCTTAAGGGCAAATTGTTTTATGCTTAAGCGCAAATGATTTGCGCTTAAGCGCAAATAAATAATAAATGTGAAAAGGGCCTCCCATAGTTGCCCACTTCCGATCAACTTCGCCTCAAAATTATGGACTTACATGTATTGTGCAGATAAAATACTGTTAATCAATTAGAGAACTTATATATTTGATTTTCCGTTGATAGTAACTAGCCCATCTGAGAATAACTTTTGGAAACTCAATGTGGGAAAAAAAAATCCACCCCTACTATTATTTTGGCCTGTAATTTATTCAATCTGGGAAAATTTTCCACAATCATGGTCATGAAAAATATTACATTATTATTATTATTTTTGGTAGGCCTACTAGTACTAACAGCAACACTGCACATGCTTATGATGTTACATATACTGCTAGTACTATTTGAATGGTGAATAACGAGACCTTCAAGTTCAACTTCAAGACGACAAGAGTAAGGCCTAAAAAAAAAAAATTTAATATTGCCTGTTGGAATTTGTGTGAATATCAATTTCAATTTTATAGCGAAGAGTGATACAATTTTTTACCTCTTTTTTTTTCACGACGACATCTTCGACATTTTCACCAACGGCATCGTCTTCGCTACTTGACAACCCAAGTTCTGCCGACAAAATCGACCCTTTCTTCTTGCCAATCTTGGGCTGGTTCTGACAGCTCATTTTGCTTGTTCCACATTTGCAGCCTCTGCTGCAAAATGTCCCCGCATCCAAACAGGGACACGATGTCCGCAACGAACGAGACGTGGCCGACTTCCTCCACGCGCATACATTCCCGCATGAACAATTAACAGCCCCCGGATCGCTTCCAAATCTATTTTTTAAACGTTCCGCCATTTTTATATTATTAATGCGTGTCCGTCAGCATTATTTTTAGATCGATGATGCATTCTGGTCTTTCTGACCCTTGACCCTTCGACCAATGCTTGCAATATCTAAACACCGATTTACGATGAAGGCCTGGGTTTGCTGGTGCGCGCGCCACCATGGCAATCCGATTATTCTGGGCAAGAATAATTTCATATAGAAATAACAGTACTATCACTTTAAGTTGGGCATTCCTGGGCGGGCCGCTGAACCCCAAAAAGTGCCAAAAATCACTTCTATTTACACTTCCGCGTGTATTTTATTTACATGATTGCATTAGTCCAACGTGTGTGTATGTGCGTACACCCCTGGAACGTTGCACCATTACAACCAATACATCCCTAAATCGATACGATCAACTTAAGAAATATATATTCATGTCGTTTTCTGATAAGAACGAGACTTGTTACCCCCCCCCCCCCCCCCCCACAACCCGATCAATTTTCTAGAACTATAAGTGAGCCAGTTTTATGAAAAATATAGCGGGAAAATCTAGTAAAATGTATACAAATGTATATATTTTCGTGAAGCTTAAGACATAATGACACTTTTTTGGGCCAAAATTGAAACTCACCACCCAAGATGACCACAAATGGCCGCCGGAAGTTGAAAATATGACATTTTTTCATAAATAGCTTCTAGATCAATTCATGCTGTTTGGAACTGGTTGAGTAATGCAACTTTATTTTGTGTTTTGTATACTAACTGATCATTGGGGCAATTAAATATGCAATTATTGGGGTCCTAACCCCTTCCGATCCCTCAAAACTATATTTTACAGAACGCAGTACAAAATTTTACAAAATATCACAAATGAAAAGAACATTGTAATGTAAGTGAGGCATATCATTTTCCTATGAATATTCCAAATCTCTGGAACCATAAATCTTACCTTGGCTCAAAATGGCTGCGAAAATGGCCGCCAAAATATGGAAAATGGTAAATATTGCCCCAGGGTGTCCTGCAATCGCTTACAAGTTGTGGTTGATGTACACAATTGGCTAATCTGTTTTCTATACATTGCTTGCTAACATGTCTGATGCGCCATGGATCATTTTTACTATTGTCACCACTGACATCACCAGAAATATTGGATTTTTCTCTCACAAACTTGACATAAATATCGGCAAAAATTCACTTTTCAGGGTTCGACAATTTGTTCAAGTAAAATGTAACAATCTTTGGATTGAAAGGTGTTTATTGTTTTGGTCTATCTTACACTACGGTGTTTATAGACTAAATTGCTCAAGATGGCTTCCAAAATGGCAACCAAATTTATAAAAAGTTAACATATCCCGAACATTATTCTCTGCGTTATCCGAAAAAGGTGGCAAATTGTGACTCACTTGGTTATTGTACGTGTTAGTTACAATGTAATTAACTGACAACTACGTTCTATTATGTTTGTCCCAGTTCCGTATGGGGCATGACAAATTCATTTTAAAGTTGCAGTATGGACTTTTGCGGAGAACCTCTTTTGTGATTCTGGCCATATTATTGAAAGGAAATGGTCAGAACTTTGAGACGGAACTGAGATGAACCATGATATGTGGGTATTCTGGCCCATTATGATACAAATTTATCAACTTGATACAGGGTGGAAGCCAAGATGGCAGCGAGCGAGTTACTCTATAATCATATATGAGGATAATAGGTATACAGGGAGTTATTGTATGGTCATGAATGATGTGTGGGTATATAGGGAGTGCCCTGTTGGTAACGGTGGGACGTATATTTATATATGTTGTGGATGTGTTATCGTTGGTGGTGTATGGGGAGTAGATTTATTATCATGGATGGCGTGTATGAGTATGGCAAGTATGGAACTTATGAGTGGTCGTATGTGCGGATATTGGTATATCTGGAAGGGCTCACCATTGGTGATGTGCATATGTATACCTGGATTGACTCTATGGTCATGGGTATGGCGAATATGTATACATGTTGTGGCTGTATGGTCCATGGTGAGGTGAATATGTATACAGTGAGTAACTGTATGATCGTGAATGTAGTGAATATGTATACATAGAGTGACTATATGGCCGGGTGTAGGTGTATACCTGGTGTTCATGCATGGTGACTCGTGGCTGTATCGTCATTTGTGGTATGTACGGGTATAACCAAGTATGGCTGTATGATCAGGTGTACTATTACATGTACGTGTATAAAGTGGGTGACTATGTTGTCATTTGTGTGGTGTTTATGTACATATGGAGTGACTGGGGTAATGGTGGGTTGTACATGTGTACCTTGGGTGGCTATCGCTTTCCACAATAACTCAAGGATATGTTAATCAATAGAGAGGTCATGTCATATCGTGGAAAGCGATAGCCACCCATTAACACAGTCATTACATATATACATAAACACCACAGACATAACAATATAGTGACCAACTGTATACATGTACACCTGACCCATGACCACGGATGACCATACAGCCACGAGTCACAATGCAGGCACACCGGGTATACTCCTAAACATTACCCATAACCATATAGTCACTCCTTGTATTCCCATTCATCTCACCATTGGCCATAAGGTCATCCCCTGTATACCTATTCTCCAAACGCATGGTCAAATAGACAATCAATATAATTATACATCAACACCACAACAATGACCATAAAGTCACTCCGGTATACATATGCACATCACTAATGGCCATATAGCCACTCGCTTCATACACATACCCTCATCCATGTTACCTGGTATACTCCTTCACCTGACCTATGGCCATATAGTCACCCCGTGTGTACCTATTCAAAACATTCATACACGATCATGGTCAATCCTTGTATACATATTAACATCAACATTGGCCGTGTCAATCCTTGTATCCCTATTTGTCACACCATAGCCGAATAGCCACTCAAGATATACTAATACACCCAGCTATGTCAGTATAGTCACTCCATGTATGCATATGTACCTCATCCATGGCCATATAGCCACTCGCTATATACACATATCCCTCGCCCATGACAATAAAGCAACACGTGTGTGTACTGGTATAACCTACACATGAAGATACCGACACGAGTCACCAAACAGGAACACCAGGTACATGTATGCTCATACGCATGTCACCCCCTGTATAGATGTTCATTACATTTATGATAATACAGTCACTACTTGTATATACCTACATGTACCCATCTCACCATTAACCATGCGGTCACTACCTGTATACCTATTCGACACATATAGTCATATAACCACTCGATATACATATGCAGCCCACCCTAGACCATAGATTCGCTCCAGGTATACATGTAAACCTCACTAATGGCCATTCAGCCCTTCCAGATATACAAAAAAAAAACCCGTACATACGACCACTCAAACAATCCATACTTGCATATACACCTCACACATGACAATTCAGCAATTCACTGTATAATCATACACGCCATCCATGATAATACAGCTAAGCCCTATACACCCACCAATGATAATACATCCACGAGATATATAAATATACATCCCACCCGTTATCACAAGGACACTCCCTATGTACCCACACGCTCGATAATGTCCACCCAGCTTACTCCAGGTATTCATATTCAATCATGACCGTACAGTCATTCCATGTATACCTATACACATTACCCGTAACCATAAAATCACTACCTATAATTTTATCCACACACCCCATCCATGATCATACAGACAACGCATGTACATCCCACCATGACCTTACAGTCACTCCATATATACATAATCAACACATAGATGACCATGTAGCTATATCCACACACCACACCAATGACCATACAGGCACACCGGGTGCACCCGTACTGGATATACACAATAATACACCATACAGTCACTCCATGCATACCGATTCACCTCACACCTGACCATGACCTCTCCCTGTATACCTAGATGCATCTTACCATGGACAACCCACTCATAACCATATAGTCACTCATTACATACCTACTCACATCAGTCATGACATACACGATCACAGAGTAACTCCCTGGCTACGATGTTGGCATCCACACTGTATCCTGTTGACATTTTTTTATTATACTGGATCAGAATAGCCAAAGATTATGGTCCATCTCAGTTCTGTCTCAATGTTCTGCCCAATTCCTTTCAATAAATATGGCCAAAATCACAAAAGAGGTTCTTGGCAAAATTACATACTTTAAAATGAATTTGCCATGCCCCATACGGAACTGGGACAACTGGGAATAGAACATGTAGTTGTCAGTTAATTAACTAACACGTATAATAACCAAGTGAGTCACAATTTGCTACCTTTTCGGATAATGCAGACAATGTTCGGGATATATGTACAAAATTAGCATTTTACAAATTTGGTTGCCATTTTGGAAGCCATCTTGAGCAATTTGGTCTATAAACACTGTAGTGTGACACATTTAAGATAGACAAAAACAATAAACACCTTTCAATCCAAAGATAGTTATATTTTACCTGAAAAAATGGTCCAAACCTGAAAACTGAATTTTTGCCAATATTTATGTCAAGTTTTTTTTAGAGAAAAGTCCAATATTTTTGACGATGTCAGTGGTGAAAATAGTAACAATTAACCATGGTGCATCAGGCATGTTAGTATTCAATGTATAGAACGCAGAATAGCCAATTTTATACATCAACACAACTTGAAAGCGATTGCAGGACACGCTGGTTTAATATTGACCATTTTCCATATTTTGGCGGCCATATTGGCAGCCATTTTGAGCCAAAGTAAGAATTTTGGTTCCAGTGATGTGGAATATTCATAGGTAATGATATGCTTCACTTACATTACAAAGTTCTGTCCATTTCTTGTTGAAATATGACTAGAATCCCAATTGTGATTTTTTGTGAAAATTTTATACCGCATTCTGTACAATCGATTTTTTGATGGGTCGGAAGGGGTTAGGACCCCAATAATTGCATATTTAATTGCTCCAATGATTAGTTAATATACAAAACACAAAAATAAAGTTGCATTACTCAACCAGTTCCAAACAGCATGAATTGATCTAGAAGATATTTGTGAAAAAAATGTCATATTTTCAACTTCCGGCGGCCATTTTGGTGGCCATCTTGGATGGTGAGTTTCAATTTTGGCCCAAAAAGTGTCATTATGTCTTAGCTTCACGAAAATATATACATTTGTATACATTTTACTAGATTTTCCACTCGATTTTCCCCGCTATAATTTTCATAAAACTGGCTCACTTATAGTTCTAGAAAATGGATCGGGTTGTGGGGGGGGGGGGGGGGGGGGGGGGGTAACAAGTCTCGTTCTTATCAGAAAACGACATGAATATATATTTCTTAAGTTGATCGTATCGATTTAGGGATGTATTGGTTGTAATAGTGCAACGTTCCAGGGGTGTACGCACATACACACACGTTGGACGAATGCAATCATGTAAATAAAAGTGATTTTTTTTACGTTTTGAGGGTTGACCCGATGACCCCCTTCTTATCTTAAAACCCCAGGAAAAGTTGCTTCTTAAGTTGTGTTTTTATAATTAGTATATATCAAAGTACTTTGAGACCAAACATTATGGATGTACGCGAAAGTGTTAAAAAAGTTAAAAATCACGTTTTGGGGTTCAGCATGGGACCCCCTTTCTTATCTGAAAACCCCAGGAAAATCCCTTTCTTAAGTTGTGTTTTCTTAATTAGTACATTTAGGAGTATCATCAAACCAAAATTCATCGATGTACGCGGAAGTGTAAATAGAAGTGATTTTTGGCACTTTTTGGGGTTCAGCGGCCCCTAAACCCCAGGAATGCGCAACTTAAGAAATCGGGTTTTCAGAATGTTCAATTATTGGTACCAACTTTAGGGGGTCAAACCTTTTGTACGCAAAAGTGTAAATAGAACATATGCGGGCTCCCCAACTATAACCGCACATCCTAGTCGGATTCCTTATGTCGAAAAAAAGGGTCGCGCGTTTTCGGAATGTTAAAAGCGATATGACAACGGTTTCTATACCATCAGTGTGTCTATTTTAAGAATCTACCTGTTTCCAGCTTGATATTTTAGTGGAAACAGGTTTGTGTGAGGCTTTTGTTTGTGTACCCCTCTATTTTTTCCCCGTCCACCTGGTAATAAAAACATGCTATTACCCATAGCATATGTTCGGTAAGTGGCTTTCTTTGTTCCTGGAAATCGAAAAACATGGAGAAATCTTGCCACAAATTGCATATTTACATAATTAATGTGGAAATTTATCATAAAATCATCAGATGAATTGTATTTATGACTGCTTTTTCAATTTTCTTTCCCAAATATTAAGGTATTGTATATTCTTAAAATCAGCTACATCACTTATAGACGAAAATAAACAATCTACAAGGATATCTTGATCATTTTTCACAAACAAAACTTCGATACATCGATTTTTGATAAAGATATCGCAGAAAAGCTAACCCTACCCCACCCTCGCTGATTTCACAAATCAGATTCCTTTGGTCGAAAAAAACGGTCGCGCAATTTCGCAATGCCAAAGACGACATGCGAACGGTTAATTTGTCAATAGCGTGTCTAATTTCAGAGTTTACCTCTGTCCAGTTGAAATTTTATTGGAAAAAAGTGTTTTTGGACTGTTTTAAGAATTTAAAGAGCGTTTACTTATTATACAAATATTAATCATCATAACTAACATTCTGGTGGACTGTGCGAGTTGAAATTAACAAACGTATCAAATATGGAAGTATCCTTTCCTAGTCTACTTGTTTCCAGTCTGACATTTTAGTGAAAACAAATTGTTTGGACGATTTTAAGAATTTAAAGAGCGTTTCCTAATTATACAAATATTAACTAACACGATTAGCCTTATCATGAATTGTGCGAGTTGAAATTATGTACATATATCAAGTATGACTGTGAAATGTATTTTTGAGAATATTGGTGTCGTCAGATAAGTCTCCGCGGGTACAGTAATACAGTTGCGATCAAAATTAACGTTGAGCCCTATAGAGAGTTTGAAAATTTACTCAAATGTTCACAGTGATGGAACATAATGGCTATCATATATGGACGGCACTTACGTGTGATTTACCGTAACTACATGTGATTTTACGAAATTAACTTGCAATATAGTCAGGCCACCAGATAAAGTAGTTGATAAAAATGTCGTTCACACCAATAATATACATCACAATCACATGCTTCAGTGATACTATCCACTATTCTACTAATGTAATGTTTATCAAGACTATTGTTTCAGGATGTCGTTGTAAATTGATTGATGGTGTTTTTCATCACTTGACAAAATTAATGTTTATTGCCAGCATAATACGGAGTTGTGTTCTAACAACTCTGCGAGTCATAGTTATGTAAGTGTCAGTCACTGCTTGTTAAAATTGTTCAGGCATATAGTATTTTGTATATTTTCATGCCATGCTATGGTGCTTATGGATCGTTCTGTTTTAGTATTACATTTGGAGAAACCCGATCAACATTGATGTAACAACTACAACAACTCATATATGCCAATGCTATGTTTAGCCACACATGTGGATAGGGTGGTATTGTTTCAAATTTTAAACAATGTTATCATGTCCATATGTATTGCTAAATATTGCTGGGCATAGATGGTTGTTGTTCTATATAATTCATGGTCGGTTTTAGCCAAATTGGGAGTTTAAATTATGTTCATCTGATTATAAAGAAGACACTTTCTCTGTCCACCCCGGGATACATGTTTCACATACTAAAGTAACATCTGTTTAACAAATCACTCCCTCAAATCCTTTGCCATATAAGAATTAAAATAAATTGTCAGTATAAATAGGCAAGACATCTCTGGACACGTTCCAAGAGAGAATATATTCATAAGAAACATATATGTGCATTATGTGCTTGGTCTTATATGGTACAACACATTAAGATGCAAGTGACACAGTGCGGGGGCAATACTGTGTCGAAGAACATAGCTGAGGGGACCCTTCTATCATCCTTCATAATGCATTATGACCCCATCTGTTGTGAACAAACCATTGACTAAGGCTTAATGGATCGTTCTCCCCCAATAATATACTTGGCTTTGAACCGATCAACACTCTGGGCCGTGGTATTTACGCGTAAATTAGATAGTGTCTATTATTATAGTCGGTCGGATGGTATTGGTTATGTTCAAATTGTGACATAGATATGAAACTGTACATGTTTGTCCCCATGGGCCATTGAGCATTATAAGATCGAGAAACTTAGTCTAGGCAACTACCGGAAATTCACTGGAAATTGCAATTATAGCGTAGGGTCGTAATTCAAAGTCAGTGTTTGCGTTTCCGATGCAGTTAATACCCAAATGTGAAATTTGAGATATACCTGGCCGTCAGAGTGAACCAAATGTCTTATTTAAGATTAGCAACGGTTGCCAATCAAATACCACAATGGTGTACTAATCATTCATTGGTATTGCCTTAATTTAGTCAGTGTCTAATCACATGGTGCTGGTTGTGTTCAAAGTTGGGCACATGTATGTCTAAAACCATGCAGCCATGTTCTGCATAGGCCACTGATCATTATAAGATCGGGAGACTTTGCTACCCGATAGATCCTTAGCAACGGTTACTAAGCACCTGCTCGGAATTTGCAGGAAATGCAGCTATAGTTGATATCTATTTACCCATTAAGCTCTACTTTAGTGGAAATTCGAATTTACTTGATTTTCACAGCTATACACGAAGCGTGGAGATTAATTGTGGTCAGAATATTGATGGTGAATGTTGGGTTTCAGTCGCTGTACTGAAGTTCGCCAAATGTAACTGGCGTGGGAAGTGTATAAGCAAAGCCTATACCGCTATAGTACTAAAGATCTCAGCTGCACCGAAATGTCCATTTATCAGTAGCACAAATCCTGCAAAAACACCAATTCTCCCAGTGTATGTTGGATAGACTTCGATGACAACGATTGAGTTAATGACAACGAACAACTACTATCTATACCTATGTATTTGTGACACTACATTCCGTTATGATCAACGATGTGGCTTCAAAAACTAGTCAGTGGACAACAAGACAGACACGCCCGAACGGCCTTATGTAGTTCGGAAAATTTAAGCGATCTGGGAGAGGACTTACAAAAAAGCCACAATAGGCTTGTTGTCTCATCCCTTTCCAATCACCCATACTCATCCATTAGCATTTTTGTAAAATATTCATCTTGTTTTGTATTGGGAATAAATATCGTTTACACCAACAAGACAGACAAGTATCAAACAAAACAATAATTTAATATGTAATCACATCGTGAAACTTCAGTCTTGTTGGGAATATTTTCGTTTGATTCAACAGACTGCATATTATCGAAATTACAAAACCATTCGACACTTACTTTTGCCAATTACTGTATCTTGAGGCATATCTATATCATATATTGCATCTATTAAATCACGGATAGTTACAGTGGGTCAAACACGAGTGTTAATCTTCATATGTTGTTGCGCACGATTGCCAATAAGTGATATTACAACCAATGTTTGAGCATAACACGAAACACAGTGTTAAATTTTTATTGCAACTGTAGCCAGCAAGAATCACCTGACCACACCCATTCGTTTTAAAACTACGTCTGTGTTTCATACTTAGTATTTTTTTTAGGAATATCTGTACGCGCATATCATCATACGCAAAATGGCGCCATTTATCCAAAGTACTAGAACCTCCATAGTAGTCCAGGAGATATTGGTAGACCTCTGCACCCCCCCCCCCCCCAGGACTTAACTTCACCCCACTAATTTTCTTCCTTAAGGTCTCCTCTAATTTTTTTCACTTGTTAACAAGAAAAAAAAGTGGCCGCAGAGACTCCAGACAAGATGGCGTCCATCATGGCGGCCATCATGGCGGCCATTTTTTTTATATGCACCAGGTCTCTTTGATCGCCGTTATAGTAAAGATGATGTCACATGCGGTCTTGTTTTCCGTTCGATTCGTTATGGTAATATACAACCCTTACAAATTAGCCAAAAATCCAATATGGCGGCCAAGATGGCCGCCGAAATGTGAAAAATTGCTATTTTCGGACATTTCACCACCTTTCGTTTGTCTCTGTGGGAAAATATTGGCACCTTGACGCGATTTTATACATTTATCGTCTAGAAGGGTCATTGGCGAACACACGGGGACCATAATATACATTTCTTGACGGATATTTTTGTCCGATATCACGATTTCCCAAATGCCGGTATAATCCGATAAAAGCCAAAACGACGCTAATAACGCAATGTCTGTTTCGAATAAATGAGTGTTATTGCTATTATTACTCCAGCCATGATTATATATGTGCAGGATATACTCGGGCTAGGATTCCTCTTATACCTGAGTTGAGGAATATTCACCCAAATCCAAAATGGCCACCAGAAATAGAAAAATCACCGAAAATCGCTGATTTTAACATCAGTGAATGTTATTGCCACGACAACTCCACACCTGCTTACTATTGTGAGTTGGGAACACTTAGTTGAATAACTTTCCTTATATTGCATCCAAATAAAAGTCCCCCAAATCCAAAATGGCGCCCACAATGGCCGACAAATTTTGAAAAATCACCGAAATTCCCTCATGTTCACATCATTGAGCATTATTGCCGAGAAAACTCCACACATGCTGACAGTTAAGTTGTAAATACTGAGGTGAAGTAATTACCTTGCATCTGATGAAGGAAATTGTTTTCCAAATCGAAGATGGCGGCCAAAATGGCGTCCGAACTTTGAAAACAAGCTTACATTCCTTTACTTTCTTACTATGGGCGTTATTGTTACGCGAATTCTACCCATATGGAACATTGATATGAAGTATTCATATGGAACATTGATATGAAGTATTCATTTGAGTTTGGCCAACTCTCACAATCAAGATGACTGCCAAACTGGCGGCCAGAAATTGAAAAGAAGTCGTAATTGTCACATACTAATTTCAACTTTTTGTCATAATATCAATATGTATGCATTGGACGAAACGGTACATAAGCCATCTATTAGTTCCAACATAGGTCGTCGCCTTCTGGAAGTATGAAAACCCACAATAATCGCGATGTGGCATTTAGAAATCCATTCTCCACTAAGCGCCCATAATGGCCGTAACCGTATATGGGTGCGCCGAATAGTCATATTATGACTTCCAAGAATCAAAACAACAGTACCTGAGCTTATTCTGATTTGCCACGTTCAGCATTATCTGGATCAGCATCCGTCTCGTCACATTAATCTATCTCGCTCACTCCAACACAGTTTTCTACACTTCTTGGTAGAAGGGTCCCACTAATCGGAATGTTTCAAACAACACATATGCCAGTGTCAAGCTCACGTGTTTTGTCTCGAAAGCTGGGAATTCTTATCCTTATTCTTGGCGAGCTTCATTCGTGGTAGCTTATGGTATAATTCAGATGCTCCATATGGGACCTGAGCGTCATCTTGCGTGATAAACTACAAAGGTATGCGGTCGATGCGTATACTAGCTTTTAGAAGGATCTCTCTATCTGCGTATTTTTCAGATTTGGTTATCTAATTTGGATAACAAACTGTACATCTGGTGATTTTCCCATCCAGCCACTTCTCAATATATGGTTCACCAATTCACATATTGGAGTACTGACGTAGCCGGACAACTTCTGTATATGGCTTCGAATGTTGAAAGCCTAACATTTGACGGATGCCTTTCTGCTAAGGCGTAGAAGACCATAATGCATAATATACCCACACTTCTTGACCATGATCATAAAAACAGTCCTGGTGGCGTCCATCAATCGTCTCACCGTACAGATCCAAGCAGATAATAACAATACATGCGGTGCTAGTTTGTGGGCATGTGTCATGATAGTGGAAATGAAATTGGACCATGACTGCACCGCCCCTTCTTTGGGTATGTTTTAGATTCACACATGATCTCATGTGGCTTTGCTTTCCTTGTATGCTAAGATTGTATCTTTCAATCCGCTTGGAAGCCGTTCTTAATCAACGAACCAGACGTGTACCATTGGCTACTACAATATAGGTCCCACCAGACTGGGATGGATGTAGTCTTCAGGACGATGCATTTGATAGTTACCGATAATATGTCATACTCACGCTGGGTGGTGGTCGGTATGGTTCAAGAAAGTACAATGCCATCAACACAAGGGTGAAATGTTCAACGCGAAGAACATCTAGAGGAATGTTACTTTGATGAGATCTTGCATTCAGTTTGACCTACGTTGGGTACACCAAGTGATTTATTGGTAACATCACCATTCAAAACCATTGTCCTGCATGAGACATCTTAACTACTATATTCTAAAGTTATATAATATAAAGCTATATGATCATAAATGTCACGTTCACCAACGTCCACATCCATTGCCATCGAGACTATAAATTGTTCTTTAAACACACAGTGAAATAAATGCACCACAGTTCCTGACATTTTCTTGAATAATACCGTCCACATACTGACACTAACCCTGAGAGATCATAACAACAATGCATACCTTCATTCCATAAAGACATTATCCTTTAGCCCATCCGACTGGCTAGGATAGTATTATCCAGACAAAATTATACGTCTGGTCATGTTGATTCAGAACGGCCTTGAAACGGATGTGGAAATACAATCTTACCACACCAAAAAGACCAACACGCATGACATTCTATATTGAAACATGCACCTGGTGTAGGGTTGTATACCGTGTCCCATTTCATTCCCACTGTCATGGCGCATGTCCACAAACTAGCACCGCGAGTATTGTTCTTCTCTGCTGGGAGCTATTCGACGAGACGACTGCGGAACGTCACACAATATGCTTATGATCATGATCAAGAAGTGTGGGTAGTCGGTACATTATGGTCTTCTCCTTAGCAGATAGGCATCTGTCCAAGGGAATGAGACAGCTAGCTACCTCCGAAACACTGCCGAAGTTGTCCACGTATGCCAATACGTTCGCTAAGTTTGTGAGTTGAACCATCTATTGAGAAGTGACTAGTTAACTGGGAAGTTCGCCATGTATACATGTCATTATCCCCACGGGGTATGAGAAAGACATACATAGAGATGACCTTCTGTAAGCTTGTATACTTATCGACCATATGCCTTTCTAGTTCAAGATGACGAACAAATCCCATATTTAGCAAGCATCTAAAATCTTAAGCCAGACACCGGGAAATTAATTGTTTGAAACGTTATGATTAAAGGGACCCTTCTCACAGGAAGTGTTGAATACTTTGTCGGTGTGAGCGACCTAGATTTATCAGGCAAAGAAATGGAAACTGGTCCAGATCATTAAGGACGTGGCAAATCAGAATCTTTCACCAGGTAATTGTTCTAATGTGGCTATTCGGCGCACCTACGGTTACGGCCATTATCGGCGCGAAGTGTCAAATGGATTTCGAAATGACACATCGCTATATTAAGTGTGGGTTTTCGTACTTCCAGAAGGACCCGATCAATGTTATGCGTTTTGATACGTTTTAAGTTGAACTAATATATTGTTTGTGTATAGTTTCGTCCATACATATCGATACTATGACAAAAAGTTGAAATTTGTATGTGAATATATCAATTTCTTTTCAATTTCTGGCCTCCAGTTTACCTGCCATCTGGACCTTGAGTATCAATTGACAAACTCAAATGAATACTTCATACCAATATTCCATATCAACATGTGATGGTGGGTAGAATTCGCGAAACAATAACGCCCATCGTAAGAAAGTAAAGGAATGTAGGCGTGTTTTCAAATATCGGTCGCCATTTTGGCCGCCATATTAGATTTGGAAAACCATTTCTTGCATGGGATGAAAGGTAATTACTTCACCTCAGTATTTACAACTCAACTGTCAGCATGTGTGGAGTTTTCTCGACAATAATGCCCAATGATGTGAACATGAGGGAATTTCGGTGATTTTTCAAAATTTGTCGGCCATTGTGGGCGCCATTTTGGATTTGGGGGACTTTTATTTGGATGCAATATAAGGAAAGTTATTCAACTAAGTGTTCCCAACTCACAATAGTAAGCAGGTGTGGAGTTGTCGTGACAATAACTCTCACTGATGTTAAAATCAGCGATTTTCGGTGATTTTTCTATTTCTGGTGGCCATTTTGGCCGCCATCTTGGATTTGGGTGAATATTCCTCAACTCAGGTATAAGAGGAATCCTAGCCCGAGTATATCCTGCACATATATAATCATGGCTAGAGTAATAATAGCAATAACACTCATTGATTCGAAACAGACATTGCGTTATTAGCGTCGTTTTGGCTTTGACCGGATTATACCGGCATTTGGGGAAAACGTGATATCGGACAAAAATATCCGTCAAGAAATGTATATTATGGTCCCCGTGTGTTCGCCAATGACTCTTCTAGACGATAAATGTATAAAATCGCGTCAAGGTGCCAACATTTTCCCACAGAGACAAACGAAAGGTGGTAAAATGTCCGAAAAATAGCAATTTTTCACATTTCGGCGGCCATCTTGGCCGCCATATTGGATTTTTGTGTCGGATTTTTGGCTAATTTGTAAGGGTTGTATATTACCATAACGAATCGAACGGAAAACAAGACCGCATGTGACATCATCTTTACTATAACGGCGATCAAAGAGACCTGGTGCATATAAAAAAAATGGCCGCCATGATGGACGCCATCTTGTCTGGAGTCTCTGCGGCCACTTTTTTTTCTTGTTAACAAGTGAAAAAAATTAGAGGAGACCTTAAGGAAGAAAATTAGTGGGGTGAAGTTAAGTCCTGGGGGGGGGGGGGGGTGCAGAGGTCTACCAATATCTCCTGGACTACAGGGCTCAGTGTTAAATTTTGATCACAACTGTAGCCAACAAGAATCAACCGATCACATCAAAATTTTCAAAAATACATGTAAGGGTCATATCTAGTAGTTTGGACAAGTTTCAAATCGCACCGATCACCATACGCCAGATGGCACCATTTATCATTTTCTGTAAATACGAAACGCTCTCTAAATTATGTTGACACCGATTTAGGCCGACCCGCCAAAATTCAAGAATGGAAACAAGTCAATCATGAAAACACACCTACTAGGCATACAGAATCCATTTTCAGATCGCTTTTAACAAACCAAAAATGCAAAATGACATAAGGAATCCGACTAACAGTTGGATATTTCATACATGACACAACATTAGTTGGAACTCCCACACGGTTACACCAACACTATTACAATCTATTATAATTTATAGGTTGAGATTGTTCTCGTAGTTTGATTTTGCAAGAATTTTTCATTGTTTTTAGAACATTTGCATATTACTTTTTGGTAAAATTAGATTGATATGGAATCAGTTGGAAATTTTCTGACCTTACGGTTGGGGGGGGGGGGGGGTCTTAGGTTGGAAATTTCCAACAATTGGAAATCTTGAGCCAGTCTAGGTGTTAGGAGTCTGCAATTTTCAGGTTAGGATCTAAAATGTTCTCAGTGTATTCCGTTCCACTCCTGGCCGTGGCAACAATTGAATACCAATGATATATTTAGAATAATGCTACCATCCAGACCGTGACGGAGCAGCAATTTGGGAAATTAAACCCCAAAGGTGTGCAGTTGTAAATTCCAAGGTGGAAACCCCCTCCCCAACGCGGAAACCATCTAGTCACGTCCCTGCTTGTGGATTTCCATGAATAGGCCTAATTAAGTTTAGGCTACCGGTACACCAGTGGACACAATTCCACATCCAGTTATATGCTGTATAACCTATATATCATGCCTACTAGTATATAACTGTCGGGGAGGGGGGTTGTGTACTGCCAAATAGGAATTTACAATTGCACCATGAGCCACCCCTTTCGTTAAAGAAAATGTTGAGCTGCAAAACAGAGTTCAGTCCCCTCGTCTGACGCCCTGCATGGGTATGGGATCGAACACTACATGGAGTTTGCTAAGTGCGTGTAGGCTACATGTAACTATATTTGAACAACCCGCCCTTAATTCGATGTTTTCAAACCGGTACCTTAAATCCACTTCGTGGTTTGCTCTCCAAAATACACAATATTCACTTGGGAAATGTTTCCCCGCATCTAAATAGGTCGATAGATACATGTCACACAAAGATGCATTGAGGTCATAACAAATACAACATTGACCACGATGTTTGGGTCTCAACCAAAAATCAGCTATTTACACCCGTGGAGCGTTCCAGAAATGTCATAAATAAAGAGCGTTCGTTTCATTTATGTGCGAAAAATATAAACAGCTGGAAAATGGCCATGTAAATTATTTACCAAACCGTATGACGCCAATGCATTCAACGTTTCGTGTATTTGTCAACCAGGCCATTATTGTATGATTACTAGTACTAGCACACACTTAATGGCATGGGTGGTATATTGAGGGGTGAAGGAAAGGGTGTACTAGTATTTGCTCTTTCGAGCCTCCCGCGGAAGTTTTTAGTTTCCAAAATATGTACATGTAGGCCTACATATTCATGGTCTCCGAATTAGTGACGTAGCTACAGGATATTTTTTGTCGGGGGGGGTGTCAACATTCAATTTCCAAACTGAATCCTTTTAAATCAGACACCAAACTCCTTGTTTCTCGAGTTTCTATTTGCACCCCCCCCCCTGCTTTTGGATTGAAATTTACCACTCAGCACCCAGGGTTTGCCTGGAACATTTCCAAATGGTGTTAATTTCAGACAATTTTTACTAAAGTTTAAAAGTTTAAATAATATATGTTACTGGAGGTGTAACCAAAACATTTCCTCCTGATTGTTGGAAAATCACACAATGAAAACATATTCAACCTACACGTACATAAAGTTACAAGTAATGCTGTGTCAGGCATGACAACTGCAAAGTTCTGTTTTTTACCAAATTTGGCGGATGAGAACCAATCCCTGTCGTCAAGTTCCTCCTCTTATACATCCACCGACAATCTGGAGTCAAGTCACACGAGGTTTGTTATGCGCTCCGCTGCCCAGCAATGGGCATGCATCTACTAGTACAGAACTTTGCAAAAAATAATTTCATTTTACAAACTTTACATTACGTGCGTATCATTTTGCATTGTTTACGCCAAAGAAACATGTCGCATTGATACGTTGTGTCAATGTTCAAATGACTGGAGCTGTTGGAAGGAAGTTATGACGTTGTCACAATAATTATTTCAGCTGGAATGTAGTCGAATAGCAAACAAGAACGTTGTATTGAGCAATATTAGGATTTATTATCCATCCCTTAACTAACACCATTTCCGATTGGGCAAAAGCCGGCCGCCACATGATAGTCCTGGAAAAAGTCATATTGGACTCCCGAAAGTCATATTGGACTCCCGAGCGTATAATATGACTTTTCATATTGGACTCCGTGACGTCACGAATTAACTCTATTGCGAAATGCATCGGTGAAATTGTGATGCGCGCGCAACATTGATGGATTTTAGCAGACGTTTCACTTCCGCATTGAGTTTTTTCTCACTTCCGTGTTTACTTTTCCAAATCATGCTTTCTGATGATCAATATACGGTACAGGCTTTTATAGAGAATTAAGTGCCGACAAATACCAAAAATAACCACAAAAGTTTTATTTCCAAAATTTGGATAAACATACAGATGGATAATAAACACCCCCGTGTACGTGGTATCGCCAAAACCGAGGGTATCGCCAAAACCGAGAATATGGGAAAGTCATTTTCACGTATATGATATGGGGATATGTTTGTTTCTCACCGTAATACAGACATCGAGCATCGTATGTGTATGTCCACACGAAGCACGGGTATTTATCCACCAGTTGTCAATCAGTTTTCCCAGATCAGACCATTAATTATTTTTTGGCGATTTTTTTCAATGGTGTTTTTGCTTTTGCTCACTCAAATTTTCGAGAACAACCATTCACTAGTATAGTTCCTGGACTTCCACGCTTCCAAAACAAATGCCTGTATATAGTTGAATCTGTCAATGAAGCATAGGATTTGACAGAATTTAATAAATCCATGTCGTTCTCAATATCCGCGCGATATGAAGGGACCACTGTCGGTCCAGAAAGATGCGAACGGCACAGATGAAGATGCGCCAAACGCCGAGTTTCTGTGCAGTAAATATGCGTATCACTTAAAGGTACTCAATCCGATAAAACTCCGCTCAATTACTATTTCAATGGCTTCGGGGGTCAAAAATATTTGATTCGAGTCGAGGAAGTCACCCAACAAAGCTCAGATTTGTTAGATATCGATTTTAGAAATCTATTATTTTTCATTATCGGTAATTCTTTCTGGCCCAGAAGACAGTCAAAATTTCGTTATTATTACCACTTGATTATAGAGTTATCCATCCTTGTCTGTTTGAATAGAATTTTGGCGTAAAATCTCGAGCAGGTTACCAAATTGACGGCAGTTATTAGTACTCATCTCGAGCAATTAACAAATTTCAAAAATCAATATCTAATAACTCTGAGCTTTGTTTGATGGGTTCCTCGACTCGAATCAAATATTTTTTACCCCCAAAGCCAAAGAAATAGTAATATAGGACCCTCTGATCGGATTGTTGTTGTTGGAATCTGTTGAGATGGGGACCCTATTTACGGATTGAGTACCTTTAAGGAGTTCTGATGAGTTTTCGAGTGTTTTTATGTGTATCTGAGACTGATCAATTGGACTGCGAATGTCAACTGAAACATGAATCCATAACATATTCGAAATAATGTGTGCATATTATATTATGAATGTATTTCATTTGAAATTAATTGAACATCCATCTCAGCATTCAGATTTGCGATCTCAATAACGTGAATGAATGATAACGCGATATGCCTTGATCATACGCACGTGAATGCTGCCGTTCGCATGCATGCAGCTAATCGGATATTCGTTTACTATTAACATGCTTGGAGTTTGTATATAGACCACACATGCCAGACGACACGCTACGGCGTATCAACGATTTGTTATAATCATGTTTATTTTACAGACTTTATGACTCGTTCCCACTCGAGTAGACCGTTACGCGACAATGAAACCGAATCATCTTATCGAATATATATATATATCATATTGCTCCAAATTATGCAATTCTGGCTTTTTTAAGAGTCATCAGATAAAATTGAAACGATTCTATGTTAACACACTAAACATCCGAACATATATGAACAAACACACAACAAAGTTACTGCTATTTATAATAAACACTTCACTGTGGAACATGTGTATACTGCCATGGTTGTTATGTGCACATGTAAATTACACAATAGTTTATAACTTTTCTAATTTAGCCCATATGACCACATATTTTGTGGGCATAATATTTACACAAGACTTCATTATGTTATCGTATAGGTTGCATATACTGTAATTGATATGTATTTTTAACCGAAATGAATCTTATCTTATCAGGGTCTCCGTCCTGAGTTTGGTTTATGGTTCTAACCAAAATTGTTATGGATGTTCAGCGTCATGCACGATGACTTTCAATTCGTATTGTTCGCAGATTTAGTTTTCGGCTTGTTAAGTTCTAGAATTATTCTTTTTCACTTATTTTGAAAAAAAGTAATATAGCTAAGATTTGCACACAACAATCTAAATGAAATTATGCATAAATCTCCATCATCTTGGGAACTATTACATGAGGTCATCGTACGGGATATACATGTGTTATTGTTTTGGTAGATTCAATATTTTAACGTTATCATTCTTAGTTTAACGAGGTCAGAAATTACTCTTGTTTCGATTAATGGTCTGCAGTTACAACCGAAAAGTTTGAAAACAAATTATACAACGCACAGCCGGTTATATGGTAAATTTGTCTTTAAACTGCATAGGTTTAATATGAATATTTATTTCTTATAATGCCACGCGTTATTTCACAAGAGAACCGCCAAAGTAGACAGTACAATTAAAACGACCGCAAAAGTTTGATATTATTTCCGACAACCAAGTCATATACAGCCGTAGTGACACGTTGTCACTCAAAAAAATCACATTATCGTTCAATCAAATAACGTCATAAGTTCGTCGAGGTTGATTGGCCAGTGAACTTGTATGCACGCACTGTTCAATTGATCAACATTTGCAACACGTGGTCTTGTTTATTTCGACTGTATCACGAGTTGTTGGTTTCAATTTCAATAATATGCACGTGTTGAAATATCTTGGTACTTATGGTACTTGGTATTGTCAGGGCAGTACTACCCGAAGCAATGATGATGCAACAAGTGGATTCCCTTTTATATCTTAGGAAGTATCTGAGAGTTATCATGTACATTTTAGGCACACTTTTTATAGGCGTGGTCATATAGCGCTGGACGTTGCTGTAATTTCTATTTTATCTAATGACTCTTAAAAAAGCCAGAATTGCATAATTTGGAGCAATACGATATATATATATTCGATAAGATGATTCGGTTTCATTGTCGCGTCACGGTCTACTCGAGTGGCAACGAGTCATAAAGTCTGTAAAATAAACATGATTATAACAAATCGTTGATACGCCGTTGCGTGTCGTCCGGCATGTGTGGTCTATATACAAACTCCAAGCATGTTAATAGTAAATGAATATCCGACTAGCTGCATGCATGTGAACGGCAGCATTCACGTGCGTGTGGTCAAGGCATCGCGTTATCATTCTTTCACGTTATTGAGATCGCAAATCTGAATGCTGAGATGGATGTTCAATTAATTTCAATTGAAATACATTCATAATATAATATGCACACATTATTTCGAATATGTTATGTATTCATATTTCAGTTGACATTCGCAGTCCAATTGATCAGTCTCAGATACACATAAAAACACTGGAAAACTCATCAGAACTCCTTAAGTAATACGCATATTTACTGCACAGAAACTCGGCGTTTGGTGCATCTTCATCTGTGCCGTTCGCATCTTTCTGGACCGACAGTGGTCCCTTCATATCGCGCGGATATTGAGAACGACAAGGATTTATTAAATTCTGTCAAATCCTATGCTTCATTGACAGATTCAACTATATACCGGCATTTGTTTTGGAAGCGTGGAAGTCCAGGAACTATACTATAGTGAATGGTTGTTCTCGAAAATTTGAGTGAGCAAAAGCAAAAACACCATTGAAAAAAATCGCCAAAAATAAAATAATGGTCTGATATGGGAAAACTGATTGACAACTGGTGGATAAATACTCATGCTTCGTGTGGACATACACATACGATGCTCGATGTCTGTATTACGGTGAGAAACAAACATATCCCCATATCATATACGCGAAAATGACTTTCCCATATTCTCGGTTTTGGCGATACCCTCGGTTTTGGCGATACCACGTACACGGGGGTGATAAAAAATGTCATTATACAATGTTCTGTACAGTATGAGTTTTTCTTGTACTCGTCCAGGTTTTGGTGAAAAGTCATATTGGACTCGACACTGGCGTGTCTCGTCCAATATGACTTTTCACCACAACCTGGACTCGTACAAGAAAAACACATACTGTACACAACATTGTATAATAACTTTATATTATGCATTTGGTTGAGGTAAAATTTTGAATTGATGCCTCCCCCATAAACGACAAATGACCACAGGGACGTTGCCCTGTTTTAAACGCCACTTGTTCCTAAAACATAAAATTGAACACGCACCATTATTAGACATGATTATTTGTCACACCCTTTCGTTCAGTTGATATTACCCAGCTTTTTAAAACTATCAGTTGGGTTCCCAGCTTTTGTAACATTTATATTTGGGTATCCAGCTTTGTTAACTCAGACTGCAGTGTTGGGCCTACCCATATGACTTGGCCTACATTTCTTCTCCACTATTATTTTTAAACATCGTGACAAATATAGCCTATATCATATAAACAAGTGATCACAAATTGAACAGGTTCATTTCACTGACGTGGTTCACTAATTAAATCACGCTCTGTTAGAGATTTCATAAAGTATACCCAACTGAAAATTAAAAACAAAGCTGGGTACCCAACTGAAAATAAAAAAAAAGAAGCTGGGTAGCCCAGGTAGCCGACTGGACGAAAAAGGGTGACAATGACCATTTCAGCATTATTGCTGGGCCTATATTTCGGCGAGAATCCAAACCTAGATTCTCGTAAATATTCTCGCAAATTACCCTGGATTCTCGTGAAAAAGTATGTATGGATTCTCGCAAAATCAGATGAAATATATAGGCCTACCCTGTATTGGGTGGGGTAATTTTAACTTTTGGCGACATGCACAACTTTTGGCATTTTTAACCAATATACATAATAATACATTAGCCATCCCATACTTTGTCTGAGGTATTCCTATCAATTATTTACTTGGATTGAACGGATTGGGGCTCATCAAGCTACCAACTAAAACAGTATGTTGTTCTAACTTCTAACCAGTACACTTAGAGCAGTTTAGCAGAAGGGCGGACTGCTATCAACATGCTGTTGTCACCCCCCCCCCCTTGTCCGCACACCCCTGACAGTAAGGACTTCAGGTCTGTGACAATGTGGGTTGGAATAAATATGGTAATATTTGTAAATAAAATGGATGTGGCGACAGGGGTTTGAACTTTGAGGTGTTACCACCCCTCCCCAATTTTTCTCAAACTTTTCAACATTCTGGAATTCTCAATATTAAACACAAATTAATGTCGTGTCAGTCATGAAAGCCTAACTTTTGAACATTTTGGTCAAAGTGAAAGGGTGTGACAACCTTGCCCGCATATCTCTGGCAGTAAGGCTTGCCCACTCTAGGAGGATGTGGCTTAGAACAAATAATTAGGGTGATCGCAATATTGATGAGGTATCACCCCTCCCCTCAAACTTTTCAACATTTTGAATTTTCGATAACTTTATAAGTTGAATATCTTAGGTTAAAACTGTTTGAGATCATTTCGATACTCAATCGATAGTTTACATTTTCAAATATCTAATAAATATCACGGCAGCCATGGAATGCTAACTGTTGAACTTTTGTTATGGGGTTAACTAATTTCAAGATTGGGAATGTTTTTGAGATCGTCTGGATAGTTTAAGTTCTCAACTTTGTGATATTTTGAGTACATTATATTATTTTCTACAAATTGTATTATAGCTATTTAAATGGTCATGCATGTGTTCGGATTTCAAACTCAGTATCGAAGGGAGAGCAATTGAAACTTAGTCAAGTTTGGGAAACAGATTGGTTCGCGGGTTGTTGCAATTTATGAACTCAACCAACGAAGGCTCTCTGTCCAAGTCCCTGACATATTACCCCCCCCCCCATGTTCTCACCCCCGTTCTGTATATCTAATCCGATTTGTCACCAAATGCTGAGTTCAATAAATTTTATACTAAAGCATGTTTTCAAATAGCTGTTTCATCACAGGAGCCTGGAATTTGGCCAAAAACCCTCTTTTATTGGCGGAACCAGCTCCGGGACCGCAGGTCAGTTCCGGGTGGTGGTTCCGCCAATAAAAGAGGGTTTTTGACCAAATTCCAAGCTCCTGTGGTAGGCCTAGTTAGCACGTTTGAGCCGTGACCAATTGGTTGATTGAGACCAACCGACGTCGGTGTTATCAACACATACTCAAGCTGAAGGGGTCACTCTCACCAAAAAAAGTGCTGAAGGGTACACAGGATTTGGAAATGTGCTGAATGGTACACATGGTTTGTGATCACCACTAACATCGTTACTTAAACTGTGTTTCTGAAAGTCTGGTGCCCATTAGCAGTTTGTTTTCGGTTCATTTTAATGTTTATTGGAATGTACACAATTAATCTCTAACAGAAATCCTGACAGATACAAAAATTAAACGTCATTTAGAACGACATTTCAAACCCTGTGTACCCTTCAGCACATTTTAAAATCCTGTCTACCTTTCAGCACTTTTTTTGGTGAGAGTGACCCCTTCAGCCATACTCAAGTCCATCAAACTCGTGAATTCCTCGAGACCAATATAGATATATATCTATTACGTATATACTGCATGCAAAGGTAGGCATATGGCACCTCGATACTGTCGAGAACCGTTCGAATAATTAAAGTTCTCTATTGTTTGCTGCAAATTTCCGGGATTGGTCTGGTTCTTATCAAGAGGTGTACAGTGTGTGACACAGAACTGCATTGTACACAGAAATGCATTGGGGTAACGTTATTCTCCGTTTCTTTCAGGACTTCTTAAAATCTACATGTTATCCTGTTTCTGGATCTGGACATTTTGTGTATAAGCTATGTTACTACAAGGGGATTCGATCGATGTCTACTCGTCTGTCGAAACCATCAACGGCTTGCAAGACATGGAGATAGTAACTTACATGCACCAGTATTCCAGCATGGCCTATATTGTGTTGCATATCGTTATATGACTGTTATTGCACGCCTGATACCAACGCGACCGACAGAACACCATGTACGACATAAATTCATCAGCTTATGGTTATTCACTTGGATGGAAATTCTTACTCGTCCTGTGTTGTGCATTCAATTAGATGCCAAAACTCGGAATGCATCGGTGTGTCAATAATCGGCACTGAAAGGGTGTGTGTTCTTCTTGTTGTTGCAGTTACATCAGTAATTAATCATAATGATAACCCATGCAAATGGGTAAATTTCAGATATTCAAGGAGGTGAATATAAAATGTTTTCTCTCGGGATATGATTTCTTCAGAAGGATTGTCAATCTATATATACGAAACAGTTGCTTCATACAAGCCAAAGTCCTGCATACATATATGCATGAGCCATGAGAACACTGAATCCAGTTCATGACACATCATGAAAATATTATATTTGATATAATATGTTGGGTTTCTATACATAAAATAATTTTTATGGATCCACGAGTTTAATTTCTCCCAGATAAATCATCCCAACATATGCAAGAAGCGTCATACGTATGTGCATAGATACAAATAAGCTGTGTAATTGCTCATTTCATAATATGTTTACAGATAAAAATTAATTGTAATATTGAATGTGTATGCTCAGAACAGTATCATGGACTATTTTGAAAACGGCATGCAAAAACGCGATATTCTTTCTGACGTGGTATGTTCTATCACCATGCATGGAGTTCCCTCTAAATATATAACATTACTGGTAGTAAACGAGCAATTACTAGGTTTAATTTAATCATATGCACTTTGGGCCGTTTCAAATTTTGCACATCTACATCAGATCATCCTCCAGAATAAAGCCACATATAATGTTTGAATATTGTTTTCCCAACATTATCGAGAGCACAAAATCGAAAAATGAGCAGAATTGAGCTGAAATAAACATTTCTGTATGGTAAAGGAATATATGAGTTAACAAAAATATGTAGCGCTTTCGATAACTTTAGTTTCTTTAGAGTGAGTGGATGGTTAAGATTCTTAAAATCAACAACTAATGGCATGTCATTTTGTCTTTATTTAAATCGGCAGACATTTTTTTCTATATGTTTCATTTTCTTCGAGTTTTATATTTTTGAATTTAAATAATATTTCCAATTATAATACTCTGAAGTTGCAAACATTATGTGGAACTTTGTATGTGTCAATTGGTATGTTGTATCTCAGCGGATGTTAATGTTATAAAGATGCCCTGGTGTGAGGGGAATCGTTCCTACGAATGGAGCATCGATCCGTTCTATCGTTGGGCCAACGTTGGGCCAACCTCATTTCTATCGTTTGGCCAACGTTGGAATCCAACGCTGGGCCAACTATGGCTGTTGCCGCTGGCTCGGCGTCGGCTCGACGTCGGATCCCGTCGTCGACTCGACGGTGGTTCGACGTCGAGTCGACGTTTGGTGCGCCGTCGGGCACCCGACGTTGAATCGACGTCGATCCAACGGTTTATTATATGACTACCACTAATACCTTACAAATATCACTATTGTTTGGCGGTGAATTCCGAGCAGTCGGAAAACGCATGTCTGGTCAGAAGTCAATAGAAAAAATGCTGCTGGGTGTTTGTGATGTTCATGGGGATTTTGTAGTAGAAGAAACTCTCACTCTTCCAAATGAAACAGACGTATTAGCTGGTTTAGGGCAATTGACATTGCCTTCAAATGAAAATATTGGAATGACTTGTGAATATGACTTTGCTATTCCCATGAGACAGACAGCAGATGCGGTTAGTAGTTCCATTCCATCTATTGATAGCATGCTGACACCATCTGAATGTATTAATATACCAGTACCTATAATCAGTGGAATCGCACCAAGTTCTAGTCTTTCAAGAGCACCATCACCGGCATCAGTCAGCAAGAACGCCCCAACGTTTCTAAATATGACAAACCAGGAGGTGAGTGAATTTTCCGAGAAGATGAAGAACAGGAACACAGAGAGGAAGACACAGTCAGTCGCGAGATTGTTCAGTCAATGGTTGATTAGTGAAAATGAGATGCGTGCTGTGACAGTACATCCTCCCAATGTACTTGATAACCAAATATCTGCCTTCATTCTCAGTTTAAGGAAAGCGGACGGATCGGAATATGAGCCCGACACCCTCACGAGTTATCACCGTGCCATTGCTCGCCACCTATCCGAGAATTCTTATCCATACGACATTGTTACAGACTTTCAGTTCCGGGCATCGCGAGGTGTACTTGCTTCAAAACGCAAGGAACTTAAACAAAAAGGTTTTGGCGGACGACCAAATGCTGCAGATACATTGACTGTACGGAAGAAGAGATATTGAAAAACAAAGGATGCATCGGCAATTTAAGTCCAGTAAGACTGCAAAATAAAATGTGGCTACAGAATACCAAAATGTTTGGTTTGCGGGGCGGTCAAGAAAATCGGAGTCTGCGATGGGGTGATGTCCAGCTTTAAAAAGATGAGCACGGAGCAGAATACCTAGAATATTCTGAAAGAGATACCAAGACACGAACAGGAGCAACCAACGATAGCAGGAAATTTCGGCCAAAGCAGTTTGAAACGCCCAATGATCCTGAGAACTGTCCTGTTATCGCGTACCGAGCATTTATGGAACATAGGCCCGAAAAGATGAAAACACAAGAGAGTCCGTTTTACCTGGCCATAAATTACAAGAGGCGCCCTGGATCAATTCGTGGTATAAGGATCAGCCCCTTGGTGAGAATACTTTAAGAAAACTAATGAAAATGATGGCGGAGAAAGCAGAGTTACCGGGAAAAAAGACAAACCACAGTGCCCGTAAAGCTACGTGTACAAGACTTTTACATACCGGAGTTGAGTCTACCACCATTCAGCAGCTAAGCGGCCACAACAATGTACAATCTATCAACAATTACGCAGCGGCATCAAATGACATGCAAAATACCATGAGTGACATTCTGTCGATTGGAAACACATCAGTTCCATATCCATCATCACGGAGACCCACTGTGAATGTGACTGAAATTCCTTCGAATAATGCTTGTAATGGAACAAACCCTGTTGCCACACCAGCATCTCCTTTAGTACCGGTACATCAGGGAGTGAATATCAACAGGATCAATTCCCAAGCGCAAATGACACAGGCAAAACAGATGAAAAGCCCATATCACTTCACTGTACCGATAATGTGTATATATTCTACCGTTAATACGTTGGGCCAACGTTGGGCCAACGTTGGCCCAACGTCGTATTAATAGCACTGTGTAGGAACTGTTACATCGGAAATCGTTCTATCGCCAGTTTGTGATGGTTCTTGCCTGATTTGTGACGGTTCTTGCTGATCGAAATTATACATTTTCACGACTTTTTTACAGTTAAAACGCAATTTTGAGGCATCTAGGTGATAATTCGATTAGTTATTTTCGATCCCATAACAATCTGTGGCACCAATGAGCGTGTTAATAACGAAAAATTCATTGTGCGAGTCATAACAACGACAAGAACCGCGAATTTTGATTATTGTTTGGGTTCTCTCCTGATCGAGTCGGTTCTATCCCCATTAATCGTTCTATACGGGTAAAACTATTGCTAATATTTGCCATGGTACATGGTTCAAACTGCCAATTTTGTGAAAGTATACAAAGATAAACACAACAAACTATGCATTAAGTTGAAATTTGCACCACTTGTCATTAATTTCGACGATTTACACTGTCTTTATATGCTTATCCAATAAGCTGTGTTACGCCTATCAAAATTCACAAAGTCGCCAGCTAGTTTGAAAAATAACGCGTTTTGCAGGCCCGACATTTCCATGAGTCAACAGCCGGTTAACAATAGTGAATTTTCATTGCGCTGGACTTCGTAAAGCGTGAGCGTAGACGGGATATATAGAGTTATCTGTCTTGTATTTTATCTATTATATATTTTGGAACTTCTGTCTGTATGTATGTATTTGTGTTATAGACTCGAAAAACTGCTCGACCGATCCGACTCAAATTTGGTGTGTAGGCCTACTTTGATCCGGGGAACAATATGGGCGGGTCCAATTTCACGTGCGTCCGTGTCCTTGACCTTGACCTCGCTCAAATACGCTCATATAGGCATGTTTCTGGACCTCAACCGATCCCACTCAAATTTGGTAGCTGGTTCTACTTTGATCACGGGAACAATATGGGCGGGTCCAATTTCACTCGCGATCGTGTCCTTGACATTGACCTCGCTCATATACGCTCATATAGGCATGTTTCTGGACCTCGACCAATCCGACTCAACTTTGTTATAATGTAGGCCTACTTTGATCCCGGGAACAATATGGGTGGGTCCAATTTCACGTGCGACCATGTCCTTGACCTTGACCATATTCGCTCATATAGGCATGTTTCCGGGCCGATCGAACAATAGTTTGCTCAGGCGGAGACGATCACAAAAAAAATCCCTAAATAGCCCGGACGAAGAGGGCCGGGCTCATCGGCTAGTGTTGTCTATTTTCGTAGACGTATTTTACTCAACAAAAAGACAAAAATAAGACGTTAAAAGTTAGTTGACACCCATACAATTCTCTGATTACGCAGTTTATGAAGTTTATGTCGGGCATCCGCTTGCTGGATGCTGATTATCTAGGTTAAATTCTAGAATTCTAGAATATGCAGCTATTAAAGCATATACAAGCACGGTAATCTTCCATTCAATCATATTTTAGATTGACTAGGGATCTCTGATTTTTTAATAGAAGATATAAAAAAGCAAAGAATCCTTCAGTTACAAATATTATTATATGGATGTTAAACCTTTGGTTACTAAATGCGCTGTAATGAGAATTGACTTGAATCCTATTGATTAATTTGTAGGAATTCTTAGCTATTAAGTTCAACAAACAGTAACATATAAAAAATAGAAAAGCATCATGCAGTTACAAATATTATTATATGGATGTTAATTCTTTGATGACTAAATGTGCTATAAAGAGCAGCAACTTGAATCCTATTGATTCATTTGTAGGAATGCTCAGCTATTAAATTCAACATGCAGTAACAGATTGTTTGAATTATTAGCTAAACATTCATACAAATGAATCATTAAAAATTAGTGTTATGGGTGTCTGAAGCTGGCTATTACAAGGCACATGATTATTCCTCGCTACTAACGTGTCAAGTGAGCAGGGACGTGGGCTGGAGGGTATCCAATGTTGGGGCGTCCACCTTGGAATTTCCAACCACAACATCCCCTTGAAACAGACCAAACTCATACACAAGGCCTGGGCTTTGGTTTTCCCCAACTGCATGACACATTATAGCTCTAGATTGTATACCATTCTGAAGTGAATTGATCAGTAGCATTTGATTGGCCACCATGCAAACCGGGGGAGAAACTCAGGATACATGGTCCCAGTGAGAAAATGTGGATATCTGAACCTGAAAATTGCAAAAAAACATATAAACTGGCTTCAAGATTCCCAAGTGTTGGAAGTTTCCAACCTGGCGCCCCCATCCCCACAAGATTGGAAATGTTCCCAACAGATGGAGAGAGAGAGAGAGGGATGATTTATTTTGCAAAAGAGCATACATTATTTAATACAAAGCATACTAATTAAATGGAATTAGATTATTTGTCCATTAAACCAGTTTCTTGCCAATTGGGGGGGGGGGGGGGTAAATGTGATATAGAAAACTAGATCACACCTGCTCCCTACTTCATGTCCACCCATCATGAGTTTTGGATCAACTCTAAAGAAGAAGTGTCCATTTGTATATATCAAATATGGTTGATTACATGTTTAAAGTGTAGGAAAGTATGCAAATGTTAGTCTAAAAACGACAAAATCCCCACTATTAAATTGTTGTCAAATCAAATTAAGAGAACAATTTCAACATATTGTTGGTGGTAAATTTCAAACCAATCTATTGTAAGATAAGAAATTTGTAACTGTTGAACATTTTGACCAAAGTTGGGGATAGACACCAATTAATCTCATGGACAGAACCGTCACAGCCATGATCGGTTTGAAATAGAACCGTAACACGCACCCGTGTTGATTACGAGGTCACAGCTCCCAATTATCAACCCCTATCGGGATACTTTCTCAGCTATTTTACAAAAGAATAACACGGGTACACTTTATAGTCAGTGTTTGTCTTCAGAATGCGTTTCATATTTTATACGCCACGAAAAACAAAGAAATTGCGTCCACGTGGCTTGATTTTCAGTGGTAACATGTTGATATTTACGCGTTAACTCGCTAATACCGAGTTAATTGTGGTCTAGAGTTCAGGTTTCGATAACACGGCACTTCTGCAGCCTCTGTTCATTCAGGAAAGTTTAATATATTCAAGATATCTATAATTATGCGTGATTTTGTCACAAAAATGATTATTTTCAATCATCAGGAACCGTAACAAATCAGGCAAGAACCATCACACTACCGGCGACAGAACGATTTCCGATGTAACAGTTCCTACACAGTGATTAATAGTAGAATACACCGTTGGTTCTACGTCGTTTCAACGTCGGTGCTCGACGGCGCGCCAACGTCGGCTCGACGTCGAGCCACCGTCGAATCGACGACGGGATCCGACGCCGAGCCAGCGGCAACAGCCATAGTTGGCCCAACGTTGGCCCAACGATAGAAATGACGTTGGCCCAACGTTGGCCCAACGTGTGTGTGCTATCTGGGTAGTAGATCACTTCAGACACTTGTGTTGTGTTTTTTTCTTGTGAGAATGTTCGCTGGTGTATAATCAGTCTGTGTCTAAGGTGTCACAGTGTTTAATCTCCGATGTTGCTAAATTTCTCTCGTTGAGACCCGAGTGTTGCCGGCTTGCCGCTAACAAAATTCAAAAATGTCAACAACAATGTGAATGTCAACATCACGATTCACGGTCATCTGTCACCCGAACTTCAATTCAAATCGAGTTTTTAACCAGTTTATCAGCCAATGGTCGTTGAAATCATATGGAAGGATGTAACGTTCCCACTCAATACCACATTTAATTTCGGTAAACTCCGATAATCGTATTCAAATACGTGTTCTAACCAATTAAGTTTGAATTCAGTCAAATGAAAAACTTCATTTGCGTCATTTTAACTCTGCATTTTAATAAGTACGAAAAATTGCTCATAGCGCATGCGCGAAACGTAAATTTTACTTCCGCCATACCGGAAGGTCAACTCGGCCGTTCAAGAGTGCTACATAGAACCGCTTCCTTAAATAACAGGGCCTGGAACCTACGTCATAAAACAAAGTTTTTTGGTAAAAAATGGCGGATGTTCGCAATGACTCGAAGTGAGTATTTCTCGTTTTTGCAAACTATGTGCATAAACCAATAAAAAAATCATTGCTTATGAGCCGTAAAACATTGTTTGCTAGCTCACAGTCAACTCCACCGAGATATATATGTAACTATGGTCAAGATTATCGCGTTCAGGTGGTTTCCGTCACCAATTTTCGAGGCATGTTTCAAAGTTTTTAAATGGTAACGCCCACATGGGCTTTTAAAACTGGAATTTTAACGAAACTGGTAACGCCTACATACAATCAACATGCAGTAATTCCAGAATCGGCAATTTCGCTGAATACTTGCTTTCACCTGCCGAATATCGCAATTAATTTTAAGACTTGTATGCCTTGTATGCCTTCACAGTTATGGAACATGTGGAAGCATTCACATGTGTTTAATTATTATTGCATATCGATCGTTGTTATTTGATATTACAATTTATAAATAATTATACATAATAAATTAATAAGTGCATCTTCACGTTTAAGACTATGCAATCGCAAAGTTCACTTTTATTCAATAACACCCAACTCTTACCCATGTCCATATTTGCTATATAATATGTGAGTATCAGAACTTGAAAACTTTGTAATGGGCGTTATTGCTATTAAATATATATTTTTAATATATCATTTTTATATTTCAGACAATTGCTTTGCCAGTTTTGCGGTGTGTTCCTGCCCACCAAGACCTCACTGTGACATCATGAATGCAGACATACGAACAGCGCCAAGTCCAGTTGTCAAAATTGCGGCTCAGGCTATTACAGCAAGTGCCATTTGGAGTGCCATGAGTGTCCTTTCCGGTGTGAAACTTGTGCGGCGTCTTTCTTGTGCGATTATGATTTGAAACGGCACTTGAGAAATTAAAGAGCTGACACACAGTTTTGGGCGCAGTAATCTCCAATTTGAAAATCCGTGCGACCTCTAGGAACACATGGGCCTACATTCCGGGGGAAACTACATTTATGTTCAAAATTCCATAAGCATTTTTGTTTCAGGAGTAGTCTAAGCAGACACATCAAATCCTGCCATTTATTATATATAAGACGTTAATTGATGATCGAGATGAACACATATCGAACTTTGTCATCAATATAATTTCAAACATTTTTAAATTTTAGGAATGATGTAATATGCATCTCATGAAATAACACACGATAACAGTACTGTTATGATGTGCACATACACATTAATTTTACTTTTATTTGCGTTTAATGCATTCAAAATAAGTTATGGCTCTTTAAGGTTTTGAGAATATATTGAAGAAATGTTTATGTTTTTATCGTTAACTATCGTTAACAAATTAATTTTTATATTGCTAAGTCTAAAGCAAATTTATTTTTATAATGTTAAGTCTAAAGCAAATTTATTTTTATATTGTTAAATCTATTGTATGCACACAATATGTATATTGTTTCTGTGATATGTTCTTATTAATTTACAATAGCTAAGGTCAGCTATAAATGTGAAATGTTATGTGATAATTTCCTGATAAACGATTTTTGTTCAAGTGTGCCTTCTTTTCTCTGGCATGTGGTATATCTCCTACCCGTGATCATGGTAGTAAAATGTAACTTTCTGTGGTGATGGGGTGGGCTGTATCCCATTTGGCAGTCTTTGATTGTTACCGTTGTTGTCTTATAGGGCTAAAACATCTTAGTGTTGCAATATCAGGTACAGCGAAACTGATTGCCGAAATATGTGGATTGCAATGTCCTTTTTCGTTTTTTTTGCATGGGTATCGTACAGTCGATGTATTATAATTCTGGTACCATCGCACTACATCTATCCATGCATAGATGGAACGCTATGCCGTCCAGTGGAAATTTTCCACTTGCCACAAGCTTAAAATGTCCAGTGGCACATCTTCACACGGATTTAGTATTTTAGTTTCTTTCAACACTCTTGGAATTGGTAGAATCATTTCGTTCTCTGGATCGCTTGTACTAGCGCCACTCTCAACTGGGAACAACCGGACGCTAATCTTCTTTTTCGCCGATGTTGGGACAGTTTAGCCCCCTTTCTTGGGATTCGGGGAGTTATGAGCTTTCGGGAGTTGTATATATATAGTTCGAACATATTGGTCTCACAGTCGGACGTATATATGCATACTGTCCGACGCTTGGTAGCTGGCGAAAATAGTTGTTCTCTTGGTTTCGAAGACAGAACATGCCTCTTTTGCTTGTAATTCTATGTTCTGTTCAACTCTAAATTGCTTTCCCCCCTTGTATATATCATATTTGTCTGCAAAAGTATTCAATAAACGGACTATCCAGTTTATATAAACATACATATATACAACAAGAACGTGAAAACAAGGATTGTGCCATAAATTCATGCTCGTGTTTTGACATTCTTCTAAATATATATAATCATATCACTGCGTTGAGTGTTTGTATAGACTTCCTCTGAACATATACAGTAATATCAAATGGTATATTTGCACCTATATAAGAGCCATTTGTGTAGTGTAATGCATCTAACTTAGTGTGTATATGTGAACACGATCGTTATTAGTTCATTTACTACCGGATTATATGGATTGTGACTCATTTGTGAGTGCAGTCAAACGGACTGGATCTTGACAGAGGCGAATACAAATTATGTGAGCGTTAACTCGATGTGGGCGTTACCATTAATAGAAAAATTCATAAAATTTGTTTGTGTCTTAATAAATTTACAAACAAACCACGGAAAATTGAATTTTATTTCATTGATTTAAATTTAGCATGTCTAACGTCCCGAAACTCAATGTATAAGGTTTTATAATGAGTTTATAGGGCGCGGAAACCATGAAATGTTGGCGTTAACACCTGCACGAAAATAGGAAATTGGAGGCGATTTTGAATTGCAAACGCGAAATTCTAATTATTAGCAATTCTTTCAGATTTTCGGTTTCTGTATTTGTCTAGACTTACAGGTGGCATAGCTCATTTGCTTATAATATTACATCGAAATCGATTGTATTTATTTAAAAATAACCATGTCAAAGTGGCGAGTCGAACTTTATTTGCGGTTACAATACACCAAATACAAATTAGTAGAGTGATTTCCCCTGTGACCACCAAGCTAGGATCAGCATAAACAAAATTCTGGCAGCTGAATGGTCAATGATACATGGATTAAAATTGCACGAAAAAAATGCACAAACGTGTTTCCCGACGAGAAACATCAAATATAGCCACACTGTGAACAGTTACGGTTGTCAAATTGGCGAATAATTTATGGGAGGGGTTGGTGTTTGTTTCGATGTATTGTTTTTCTCAATTTTAAGGGTAGTGTGACGTTTATCAAACTGCAGCGAGATCGAGATCGTTGACAAGTACTTTTGAGCACATTTTCTTGTGTCTAAAAGGGCGTTCTTCAATGTTTTATACTCGTGCAGGGACAAAGCTTTCCTGCGAATACGGGCCAGCTGGATTTGTTAACACTGAGGCCTATGCAAATCATTTGGTGTATTGTAACCTTGCACTTATTTCGATGTAGGGTTACCTTTCCGGTGACGTAGGTTCCAGGCCCTGAATAAATTGCAGAGATACATTCGCATTATTGTTTTCCCTTCAAAGCACAGAAAAGAGACGATCCTGGCGCACTATATCAGTCCTTGATTTTGCGCGCAAGGATATGGGCTGAACTCGCGGGGACAGTAAAAGGTGTAGTTGGGATTTTCAATTTCGTTTATTGTCGTTAATATAATTCCAATAATGATGAATTTTTGTTTGTGGTAAGCTATTCCAATTACAAATAAAAAAAACTAAAAAGATAATTTGTAAGTCTTATATTTCAACTTTTATCGACATTTTTCGTTCTCCAGCACACTAAAAGTTGTAGTTGGAATCAGCCGAGAAAGATATATATATAATTAGGTGTTAATTGCTATTGTTAGGCGGCTAATTGGATTAAGTCAGTGGTGGGTCACATGAAGATCAAAGGGCAAGTAGTGGGAATAAAAACAGACAATGACTTTTGTTTATTAAGCAATATATGAAGGTTTAGCAATTTTAAAGATGGATTATCTCTTTAAATAACAAATTTTAAATAGTTGCGTGGGTATAAAATAATAGATATGAACTGAAGACCCCTGTCCGGAAAAGCTTCTATCAATTAATATTGATTTTATTTCGAATATTAAATCGGGCCCGTTTATGTTACTATTTTTATAACCGACCATTCGGATGAGACCGTATTGCGATATAGAGCACTGTGTTGTTCATACGGCTACGCAACGAATGTCAAATGTCACAGATTGGTTGTTTGTATTGTTTTGTTCCACAGATATAAGCGATAATGAGTATATTAACGTTTATTTGTGACAAAATTGCACAATATAATTTCTGGTCTCTGTTAACAGTAACCACTATTGTTCGTTAGCTGAACAAACACACCTTTTTAGACCAGAAAATATTCGAAATAAAATTAATATTAATCGATAGAAGCATTTCCGGACAGGAGTCTTCGATTCAAATCTAATATTTTATACCCCGGTAACTATATAATACATGTTTACAAAGAGATAATCCACCTTTAAAGATTACTCTTTAGGAGAAAGTGTGTGGCCCCGAAAAGGGCCGTTTTTTTTTATCTTGACTTCCATCTTCTTCGCCATGAACTGCACCTGAAATGATAAACTTGAAAAACATTAATAACACCTGAAATAAAACGTGATATTAGTACATTATTAATATATTATTTACATAATGAGTCGGCATTAATGACACGATAATAATCCGACTGATGTCTACCTCGTTTTCCGATACGTTTACCATGGAGCTACACGTTCAGCGTGCGTCACTAACGGTGTCTGGCCTCAATGTGAGTTAGGCATCAGTAGAATTATAATATATATCAACATTTAAATAATCATGATTAGAATCCCACTTATGTCCTCGTTTTCCGATACCAAGGAACTCCACATTCAGCGTGTACCACTGTGTGTAGAAACCACCGACCCCCAGAAAGCAACTGACAAACTTGCCCAGATACACGATTCCAGTCACCCTTGGCCTTCCTATGACGTGGTTCGAACCAGCTTCGTCAGCGCTGGACGGCCTGTGACGGTGTAATGCAACTGGCACTCTACCGATTCGATCACTGGGGGGCCCTGCTCCAACTTGAAAACAAATTTGACTTCTTATCTGATATAATACAACATGTGTTGGATATTTTAGGAGGTGGGTGGCTTTATACATTTCAAATTCAAGGTGCGTTCCTCCCCAATGGAGACCCTCCATCCACGTCCCTGATGAATGTTGGTGAAGTACATATGTGATTTTATAGCCCTGGAAGTTATTGCTGTGGCCAATTTTCAGATTTCATGTGTATGTATACAATTGCAATTAAATAACTAGTCTGAGTATTAAATAGCTTTTTCTAATGAAAACAATATTGTAATAAGTGTTTACTGATTTTTGCAGATAACCTCAGCTTATCGTAAGAATGAATGATGTGATCCTCTGAATTTGCTGCAAGACAACTTTGCCAATAATTCTGGAATTTGTGAGGGGACAAAACATTTCCAATGGCAGTCTGTGTCTGTGAGTAAAATATAATGATGTTACTTTGCATTTCAACTAATCTTTTAATTTTGAGAGGCATTGGGGCTACATGATCTGACTCACATGTATCACAACCTACATGCACATGTACAGTCGGTCAGGATGCTGAAATCAATCATCCAGATGAACTACTCTCATAATGAGGGGGTGCTTATGACTCTACGGCAATGCCATCGATGTGTGCTTCTTACGGAACACTCATTTTAGCACTGCGAAGCTCAACAGGGATATTATATAGATATATTCTTCGCTGATGTTGAATCAAATATGAATCATATACTCATGCAGCAGCATGTTTAATTGAATATAATTTTTTTAATATTTGCAGGATCCTAAAATTAAGTTACCCCTAGTGTCATCGAGAATCTTTTATCAAATGAGTTGCAGAAGGTGCATGGATATATTTTGCGACAGCAAAACTCGAGCAGAATGTAATTATGCACTGTCCACCATGATTTTGATAAAATATTTGAGATTTTGGTACAAGTTGTGTTCTGTATTTATTCTACACCATTGTGTCAATCCATGAGTCAGCTACCTTTATTGTGATTTAAGTCTGATGGATAACCGGTTATGATCGGGACATCACCTGAAGCTGATTGTTGTTGACATACTAAATGTACCTATAATAGCTGTTTGTCACCTTTCTTGGTGACAACATCAACAAAAATAGTTCCGGCTTCTATTCCACTAGAGGCATACAATAAAAGGTATTCAATGGTGAGATATGGTTGAATAGTCAATAGGTGTGGAATAAAGCTTTATTTTATTTTACTTCTAATTACACAGCTGCAATATTTTGGTCTATTTCGTAAATTCAGTTACATTGTTGGTATAATTTTTCAGCTTGTCCACGATAGTGCAATCCTGATGTCATTGAGACTCGCAACATATTTGACATCATGCCTGACAGCCTATCCAGTACCAGAGAATTAATTTAATTTCTTGCCATGTTCAATATATAACTAACTTGCCTAGATAGTGGACAAATATTATTACTTGATTGAATATTGGTGTGTAGTAAATACAAAACCAAACCACACCTGCAAACAATTGTCCACTTATCTGTTATGTTAAAGTGTTATGCTGCAAGATGCAATTTGACACTGGCCACTCATGTAATATTTCACGGAACTTGAGCCCCAACAAATTGGTGCAATAACGTTCACCGCATTGACAGTCTGTATACTAACTATACTCACATGTTTTTTTAATATTTGGAGTGATTATTTATTTTACTTCATTGTATAATAATTATATAAAGCATTTCATGTATAATTTAGCGTGCAAATTCTCAAGTTGATTCAATGAACCCCATATATTCAGCTTCCAACAACAACATATTTTGAAATGCTGCTTCAGTTATCAGAATCGATTAATTGCTCAAAAATAATGTCAATTATAGTATAAAATTGCTCAAAATGTGTTATTTATCAACATGTTGTTCAATGAAAATTTTGCCTCATTATCAACACAAAGCTACTTGATTTTAGAGTTATCTTCATCCGCAATTTGGTCCAAGACCATTGGCCCGTTGACTTTTTCCCACGCCACTATTAAGTCTCGATGGTGAAAAATAATAAGATTTAAAAATGAATATGTAATAACTCTTAGCTTTGGTGGGTGGGTTCATCGACTCAAATCAAATATCCTCCCACCCGAATCCAAATATATAGTAATTGAGCCTTATTGAGGGGCATCTAATCGGATGATGCATACTTAATATTGATTATATTTAAACAGTTTACATCTCGTGTTTGTTCTGAGCAATAACTATTTCTAAAAATAGTGACAAATATATGTCCCACAGGGCAACTTGATAGTCACATTATATAAGGAAATCAAGTTAGGTGTTTTTGATTAATTTCTCTTATGTTATACCGAGGAAACTATATACTTGTTGTGGGAACAGATAATTCATCTTTAATTTAAAGCCTGGAAATCATAGAGTGTGTCATTTCATGTTTGGGAAATATGATTAACATTGGTACAAGTGACCTAGATAGCTGGAACCTGATTTGTGGATTTTCATCAACAAGTGGGGGGAGGTGTGTCTGAAAATGGTTGGTTAAATGTTAAAGGTACTCAATCCGATTAGACCCTCATAAATTACTATTTCTTTGGCTTCTGAGGTAAAAAAAATAATTGATTCGAGTCGAGTAACCTACCCATCAACCCTCAGAGTGATCAGATATAAATTTTTGAAGTTTTGTTATCTCTTGTTTCTGGCCCAGAACATGCCGTCAAAAGGAAGTTCTCAGTGCTTCATTTTAGAGTTATCCATCTTCGTCCGTTTGAATAAATGTTTCTGTTGCAATTATTAGTACACATCTCGAGAAAATTACAAATTATAAAAAATAATCAATATCTGATCATTCTGAGCTTTGATGGATGGGTTCCTCGACTCAAATTAATTATTTTTAACCCCTGAAGCCGAAGAAATAGTAATTTAGGGGTGCTTAATCAGATTGAGTACCTTTAAGATCCATGCTATAATAGATTTTTTTTTCAGTTCAAATCATGACATACATAAAAAATAATTTAAAATTCTGACTTCATATATTTATTTTTTCAGGATGACTACAGAATCAGATATACAATGTGCTATATCAGGAAGTAGAGGTCTACCATACAGTAATGATATGTTACTGCTTGTAGCTTCAAAATGCCATGAGTTGAATTTCCCATTCAAGGTGGATGACAAACAGTATTTATAGACCAGTTCTCAAATGTGTGACAATCTTCAGCCGTGTAATATCATACACATGCTTTGTAAATTACCATGTAATATGTTATTGTGAAGGAGGATGGATGATAAGTCACATTATTGTAATTGATGATCTGACAATCTTCAACTAAGGAATTTTCTGTTCTCTGTTCATTAAAATCATGGTAAAAGAAGCCTTGATTTTGGCTAACTACAGGATTGGAGCAGTGGTCATACTATTATTCCTCTAATTTATTAACTGACTGAAACAGCTGAAGTGGACTATCTAATAACATTTCTCCAGTGAACATGTCTGCTTGTGCCACAACTGTTACTGTAGTGTCAACCAGAGTTTGAAGGCTCCTGCAGCACATGAAATATGAATTTTCAGCTTCATTTGTTGGATATATAGTTATATACCATTAAAATAAAGTTCATGTAAAATAATTATACTCTTTGAGAATAAACTTTCCTCTATCAAAGTAATGGTGGTAACATTGTATTGAAAAACAATGTCAGTTTAATATAATATGGGTTTATTTATCTACTGAAAATAGGATAAGTCAGTGGGGTGTACAATTAAATAACATTAAAGAGACCATATATAATCTTGGTGTTTGGTGTGATGACACCTTATCAGTGTTCTGTGTATTCTGCTTCTGAATTGTAATGTAAGCATTGATACTGAATCTTAATTGCCATGATACACCATGAAAGTAATAGAGAAGTGATTCCTGTTCAATGACTGGTGGTATCCTAACTACAGTATATGTAATGCAACAGAAATTGCTGGTCCCACTTTTACTTGTAACTTCTTTCGTAAATTTTAACAGTACTTATCTGACAGTGCTGTCTCGTCAAAAGTTCAAAACAGATAAAAACGATAAATTTAATATATGCTCAGTTTTCGAAAAATCCTCATGTCATTGATGCGGGAGAGGTGGCTTGGAATCATTCCAAAGATCCTCATGCCCTGTCAATTGAAGAGGTGACTTTGATGCTGACTCCAGAATAAGAGCAATTATTAAAATGCATGTAACATGCATGTAACTCTATTCATAATAGCATTGTTTGTATTGTCATTGCCATTTTATTGTACCGGTATATATGAATTTCAATGCCAACTTTCTCTGAAGTTAGTTCCATTCCACAAATCCGTTATACATGTATATGATAACTAATGGGTTGATACTTTTTGGAGAGTGTTGTGTCCTCTTGTCAAAACTTATCAAAATGATATTTGCATGCTCACTCAGTTTTTGAAAAATCCTCTTGTCATTGACAAGGGAGAGGTGACTTGGAGTCATTCTAAAGATCCTCATACCCTGTCAATTGAAGAGGTGACTTCGATGCCTTATCCTGGATGCAAGCAATTAAAATATAAACTTGACTGCATCTAACTTTTCCGGTTCAATATAATTGTTTAATTGCCAATTTATTTTACAGGCAAATGACAATGCCAACTATGGGTGATGTTCGATCAATTAAGCGTACTGGATGTATATCTAATAGCACATTCCTCGGGATTTTATTCTGGGTAACATTTTTCTGACAATGCTGTGTTTTCTCAACAAAATTTGTCAATATGATACTTTCATTCTCAGTTTTTGAAAGATCTTCATGTCATTGACATGGGAGAGGTGGCTTGGAGTCAATCCGAAGATCCTCGTGCCCTGTCAATTGAAGAAGTGGCTTCAAAAACTGAGAATGAAAGTATCATATTGATAAATTTTGTTGAGAAAACACAGCATTGTCAGAAAAATGTTACCCAGAATAAAATACTGAGGAATGTGCTATTAGATATACATCCAGTAAGCTTAATTGATCGAACATCACCCATAGTTGGCATTGTCATTTGCCTGTAAACTAAATTGGCAATTAAACAATTATATTGAACCGGAAAAGTTAGATAAATAGTGAGTTAACTCAACCTTTTCTTGCCCATTTCATTGTCATTGCAAATTTATTATACCAGTACATGTAAATGCCAATGTAATATGAGGTCCATTCAGCATATATAACATATGATAGCATGTTTTTCATTATTTGTTTTGGCTAATAATTATGGCTTTCAATATCAAACATTCTTACTGTGATGGCCTAAATTCAGTGGCCTCAACCATGCGATTCTGATTCGACATTACAGTTGCAACATCACCCAAAATGTCCAATATTTGCAAAAAGAATGCATCTAAATTTATTACACATAAAGTGTATAGATTAGTTGGTACACAGTGTGTGTACCAAATATGCACAATACTGGGTACTATATACTACAAAATTGTGTAGGTTGTTACACAGATGTGTATAAATAAAGTACACACTAACTGTGTATTATCTGTGTACTAACTGTGTAGTAACTGTCTACCAACTGTTTACTACACACAAGTGTATAGCGACTACACATACACGTGTGTATAGAGCTACACATATTGTGTGTACCAAAAATTGCTCTACAGTTTCTATACACAATTGTTGGAGAGCAGATGTTACACATATATGTGTACAAAGTGTGTAGCGTTTCTACACAGTATTTTTTAGAGAGTACAGTTGACTGGTTTATAGCAATAGTCTGTTGCAGTAAATCGATTCTGATAACTAAAGCTTATTTTGAACAAATGTTGTTATTGTATATACGCAATAATAGGCACACGAAAGCAAACCTTATGCGTGTTAGAATACAAACACAGTTCGCGCAGCTATCAATGCGCGACGATGTGATTATGTCATTTTTGACACCATGCATGACAAATGTGAGAACTGATTATGTTTCACTGAATAAAATAATTACTTCATATCACCAATATATTTCTACAACTTGTTGAAAGTATAATACAACATTTTGTAGAAGTGGGTAATAAAGCATGATCTAACTTGGCTACACTTTTTCTCATTCTGGCTTGGAGTACACTTTTTAAATAGTATGTTTTTCGAAGCAACAATTCTATTAAAAAGTATATGTTGAAAAATTTTCGGTAATATTTTTATTACATATGTAATAAATTGGCATAGTAGCATAACATTTACCAAAAGAATTTTGTTTTTCCATAATATCTTCCAAGTACACAGTCGTCTTCGGGGTGGAGTACACGTTTTATTGACCATCATGAAACATTGAACTGCGCATGACAAACATGTGGTCAAATATCGCTTCCGTAAACAGACAGACAACAATTTTTTTTGCACAAATGACAAAAGTCTTTATTTTAGCTCAACACGGTGCGGATTTCGGAACTTTTGGTGGAATCTTGTCTTTGTTGTCACCATAAGAAGAGAACCAAGCAGAATCTGCCACCAGGAGTCCTTTATCACCTGAAATTAGAACAGGTATGAGTCTCAGACAGGGTCAAAGAATTCGAGAACAGAGTCCCAATACAGATGTATATCATGTATTGTGACTCAACAGGGTCTAGATAATCCCACTGATTGGCTTTTTGAGGTCAGCGTAACAAAGTGCATGTGTACTAGCCGAAACGATAGTCCCAGTTGAGCAAATATGTGATAGATATATCTTAGTTGCTTATTTATTGATCATATTGTGCATAGTTTAGTAGTAGTTGGTCAGATCTCACCGTGTACAAGTTCTGTCTTCGACGAAAATTCAAAATGGCCGCGTCTTCTCGGGATGACTTTCCATAAACAATCAAGAATTTTATTAAATCAGCTGATTCCGTCCTCATATAAATCAATCACAAGTGTTGATCAGCATAGTTGGCATATTATTATGCATTTCATTTTGGCAAATATTGTCACATTTCAGATTTAGAGCAGATTTTTCTCTCCGTCGGCACCTGCGAAATTATTTAGACTTTCACCTCTCGACGCATGCGCACCATCGGGACATCATATGGTACCGGTATCAAATGTTGAATGGTCACCAGAAACCCGGATATTAGTAATTTCAGACCATAATTAGCATCGCATTATATATTAACCCATCGAGAAATATATCAAAATGACACACTATATTACACCCACCCCAATATATCTGCTTCCTCCCTGACACAGGGCTTCATATAAGACGTTTATCCATGTCTACTTAATGAGAGTAGGCCTATACATTTCTGTCAAAATCGGGCAAAAAATGTGACCTTGCATCCTTAACCCCAAATCTGTGGCGATTTTTCATCCAATGTACACGTGACCACGCTAATGACGGGACGCTAATTATTTTGCTCTGTGTTTGATGGGTCTAATTTGTCAATTTTAAAGCCAAATGTTCTCGGATCAACTGAACTAAAAGCTATGATTTAAAATGTAAAGTATCAGGATCACATATATTGTTGGGAAAAAGAAATCAACGCATGTTAAGTGAATATATTGTGGGATTTTCTGCCTGAGGTGGACTCTGCGATCGCCTACAACACGGCCGCCATATATTGAATCTAACGAAGCCGAACATCGACGGATTTATTGCCACTGGACACTGGTGAGATTGTTCCATTTAAACTATATCTGATTCTCGATAACATTATAATTGTCAGTCGTTTATTTAACAATATTGTGGACTCTCATATTTTCGACGGCATCGATGAATTGGATAATTAATCGTTCAGCGACTTCGCCACTGAGAACTGCTCAATCATTTATTCTCTCTTTGTTATTTGACACTCCATATTATTACTGTGCATTTCATTATGAGTGATGTTCAGCCAGAGCCCTCGGCAGCAAGTCTCGATAAAATCAGTAAATCTACGGTGCAAAATTCTGTTTCAAACTCACTCAATACATCCGGTGTTCCGGTGCCCGTGCCTGTCAAGAGGAAGGACCGCGAGGTGTCCGAATCGCCTATTTCCCCTTCGGGGTTCATGGAAAAAAAAATCGAAGCTAGTCTACCAGAATGACCTGGTCACTAGTCCCATGGTGTCCGAAGACGAGTCTGATCATGCGTCAAATGAATTCTTCGGACCAAATGCATATTTTGAGTGTGGCCTCATCAAAGCACTAACCAGCACCAGGGTAATCGAATCTCTAGCAAATGTGATGCAGACCTTACTCCAATCAGTAGCTTCGTCAATTGCTAAAGATGAAATCGCCAAAGTTTGCAAGGACGAAATAGTCACAATGGATATCCTTAACAAAGAACTCTCTAAACGCGACGCCAAAATAAAAGAACTTGAACTTAAACTGAGAACTGAAACTGAAACGCGCGAACAAGTTGAATATGATCTCCGCGCCGAAATAGACGATCTTCAACAATACGGAAGGCGCACAAATCTTCGTCTCTCTGGTGTTTCCGAGAAATCAGGAGAATCAACTGATAAGATAGTGAAAGACGTTAATCCAAATTAGGTATACCGATCAAAGAAAAACACATATATAGGTCGCAGCCACCGTGTAGGCCCTCCAACGAAACAAGGAGCATCAGCCAGTTCTCCACCCCCTCGCCAAATAATATTCCGGCTTCCTTCTTACCGTTGGAGAAAGTCAGTATATGACATGAGACGTGCTCTGAATGACTTCAACTCATCTGAATATCCAGGCAGGCTGTTCATAAATGAGGACCTGACCGTTACCCGTGCGAGAATATTTAAACGCGCACGTATGCTAAAGAAGGATTCCAAAATAGCAGAGTGTTGGACCTTTGATGGTAACATCTATGTCAGAAGGTCATTGGGATGTTCTGTTGAAAAGCTCACCACTGCTAGACACATCGATACATTGGAGGAATCGTTGGGCGTTTACTAACTGTGTCACCGCCCGAGTCACACACCGTGTGCCTTTCTGTATATAGTCAGCCTAGATTGGCATAAGTTCCAGATAAGCCTCTATATATCTGAAACAATTTATAGATAACCTAATTATAATGTCAATGTGAATGAATCACTGGATTCTCAACTACTGAAAATATGATCGTGGGTCCAGTGTTTTATTTATCTTGGTCTACCTGTGAAATATGTTAAAGTTATAAAATTGTTCTGCCCCAGTATCAAACTGAGCTAGAGGCAAGCCCACTCCCACCATCATGGTACCCAGAACAAACTAAGGTACCAATCTATATATAGCTATAGCAATTGTTGTATGCATAACTGTACTTCCCAAACCTTGGTTACGCTTGTATTTTTGATCTACCCCTTCCCAAATTATATCTTGCATTAATTGCCCATAAACCTTATGACAAAAAATGCCAATCGCACTTATGAGAAAATTATAATCTCTTCCAAGTGATTTATGTCGACCTATATACGGATATAACATATACACACCAACCTATATAACATATCACCAATTGATGTTATTCTGTGGAATAAATCTGCTGCGAAACTACACCGGGGAACTATAATTCCAGTCTGTCGACGTTTAACCAACCCAGTATGCTGTCATGCACCTCTCGTGTTATCCAAATTCGTCGTGCCCGCGTGAGGACCTCACATGTACTAGTGACCCCATTACCTGATACACGGACCCGCCACGAATATTTTGTGTTCGACCCATTGTCTGTAACCCGTACAATCACGAACCGCTCACACGAGATACGTCGACAGCTGTGACCTGTCGCCATACGTCCACTGAACTGTGGAGCCTAATCACTGACCGCATTTCTGTTGGACGTATACAAGCACGAATGCACCGTCTTTATTTCATAACAAATGGTAGTTTGCCGCATTCTGGACAATCATCTTTTGATTCGACACATGGTAATATACTTAAACGCTTTACTTATTATTCCAATATTTATTATGTACCGGTAATCTTCCAAACACGATCACTGTCGTCAGCATAGTGGTATTCACAAACACGTGTGCCGTGATCGTCGGTCCGTCTGTCTGTGCATCTCAAATCAAATACCGGATATGTCATAACGTACGCCTTCAGGTCCACGCGTCTCCTCTTCCGTCTGTCCGCTCGTCTGTTCGTGTTGTCTTCCATATATACCATACTGTTGCGTATTTTATATTTGTATATTGCTTTAGTGCGTAATATTTAGGCAGTCGACCTTCGAACAACTATCTCTTTAAAACGCCTCATTCTATATATCAAATTATATTTTTGTTTTGTTTTACACAATTAACCCGTATAGTCATGTTGATATAGAAACTCCCATCGGTGTTTATTCCCTTTATGGTCGTTATGTCGCGATGCTTGGGCCCCATAACGTAGAGAACTAATATATTAATATATTTATATTGACCCATCAACTACATGCGAGCAACAGCTCGTAAGTAATGATTCCCCCAATCCCGGGATCACTAATAGAGTTATATTTCTTTTGTCTTTTCTTTCTCGTATCTTCTGCTATCTTTCCAATCTCTCCCTCAACTGCACATGACCAAGATAAACCGTGTATCTCACGCCAACATCTTAAACATCCTGATCCAACATTTGTTCAGTGTGTAAATCATATCTGCCAACCGCCGAGCTATTTATATGTTTTGAAATTTATACTATATACATGGGACAATGGTTGATATAATACAATATCGTGCTCGGATTGGCAGCTTTCTGTCGAGAGCGTCTCGACCACCCAGGGGAAAACGCTTTGACCAGAATATGTCTGAAACTATCATCATTTACCTTTTCTTACGTTCAAGAAAATTGCCAGAGATTCAAATTGTAAGTCTGTTACTTTTGATATCATGTACTTGTCCACATTTAATACAAACAGTTTTGAAAATCATCCGCGAAAATAAGGCCCCTTGGCAAGTTAGTACAGATCGACATGTTATAATACACACACACAAGGCAAAATTATTATGTTACTTAACCGCAACTTCCATTATATTCTTATTACTAATGTTAAGCGGCGATATCGAACTGAACCCGGGTCCTGCCAACAAATATGCGATGCAAAGACACTGTTCCATGTTACTTCTGAACACCCAGAGCATCAAAAATAAAATGACAATACTAAATGCTGAGTCTGCTAATTTCGATATTTGCTTTTCCACTGAAACATGGCTTAAAAATTCAGTGGAAACTTCCGAAGTTTTACTTCACGGTTTTCATGACCCAATTAGAAATGACAGGAATACCGAAACATCCGGTGGTGGTGTGAGTATTTATATTCGCGACTGTATTCCTTATAAATTCCGTAATGATCTGATAGTTCCAGGCCTTGGGTCCGTATTGGTCGAAATCAAAGTGTGTAGTAAAAGTATTATTCTTGGCTGCTTCTACAGACCCCCTCAATCACCAGTTTCGCATTGGGATACTATTGAACTCAACATTAAAAGCGCAATCGATGACGTAAACTTGGTAATCGTAGCTGGCGACTTCAATGAAAATTATGTCGAAGATACCAATGGTAAGATTAATAGTATATGTACGCACTGTGGTATCAAACAGCTTGTGCATTCGCCGACCCATTTCACGGAAACATCATCGTCGACCCTCGATCTGTTCTTCACAAACTGTGACGATTATGTATGCTACGCAGATGTAATAAGTCCATTTTTTTATGATCGTATCCGATACCATGCCCCAGTTAAACTCGACATTGATTTAACTTTACCAACTCAGTTATCTACTAAACGACTTATTTGGAACTACGATAGAGCCGAATACGAAGGCATTAACAACATGTTATCTAATTGGGATTTAAAAAATGTTAGCCATAATCTTCATGTATCTAAGATTAACAACGAACTGACAGAAATGTTACAAAATGCTTGTCTGAAATTTATTCCAAATAAAACAGTCTGCATAAGAAAAGACTGTCCTCCTTGGTTGACGTGTGGGGTAAGAAAACTAATGCGCCAACGCAATAGACTACATAGAATCGCCAAATTAAAAAATTCCTCACCTTCCTGGGCAAAATCTGCAGAAAGTAATTTCCCCCACCACAAAAGCAATACCCCCTCTTTTAAGCAACGACTGTTATCTAGTTTCCCCTTCTGAAAAGGCACATGCGTTGAATGATTATTTTTGTGAAATATCTAAAGTTGATGATAATTTATGCAATACTCACTTGAGCTCTACCATTCAATATACAGAAACTGCTCCCGAACTAGCGGACATAAAAATCACATCAGTCGACGTTTTTAATGCTCTTAAAAAGTTAAAAGTTTCCAAAGCCTGTGGACCTGATAATATTAGCCCACGTATGCTAAAACAGTGTGCCTCGTCTCTTTCTGAACCACTTTCCTATTTCTTCAATATTTTCACAAACAAGAGTTACTATTCTCATGAATGGAAAAAATCCAATGTGACTCCTATTTTTAAAAATGGTGACCCAATCATAATAGCGAACTACCGCCCCATTTCTCTTCTGAGCTGTATATCCAAAACTTATGAGAAGTGCATTTACAAATACCTTTGGACATATCTAGACGAAAATAAGTTACTTTCTGTTTACCAATCTGGATTCAAAAAAGGTGACTCTACAGTATATCAGCTTACTGACATATATGACTATATTAGCAGATCTCTGGACGAAGGTAAAGAAATTCGATGTATTTTTTGTGATATAAGCAAAGCCTTTGACAAGGTTTGGCACAAAGGTCTCCTGTTTAAGCTTAAGAAACTTGGAATAAAGGGTAAAGTATATGAACTAATTTCATCTTATCTTGAATGTCGTCAACAGAGAGTTATAGTTGATAATGCTAGTTCTGAACTTCTGAGTGGCAAAATGTTTCCGCAGGTGTGCCTCAAGGCTCAATATTAGGCCCACTGTTATTCCTGATTTACATTAACGACATAACCGAAAACATCACGTGCAACATACGTCTATTTGCTGATGATACGTCAATATATTTATGTGTCGAGAACCCTGTTTTAGCAGCTGAAATAATTAATAGAGACATTGCCACTATTGTCGATTGGTCAAAAAAATGGCTCGTAAAATTTAATCCCCTCAAAACTGAAGCTTTAATGATATCAAAGAAATCTACAAATATAGTTCACCCACCCCTAATCATGGCTGATTCTCACGTAACTGAAGTAGAAAATCACAAACATCTTGGCCTCACTTTTGACAACATCGGTTCATGGGAAACTCACATAAGTAACATAACCGATAGGGCATGGAAAAAGGTAAATATGATTAGGAAGCACAAATTCAGACTGAGCAGAAAGACCCTTGAAACTATATATCTTGCTTTTGTTAGACCCACTCTTGAATATGCATCACCAGTATGGGATAACATACCAAAATATATGAGCGATTATATCGAAGATATTCAGTATGAAATGGCACAAATTGTCACTGGGGCCACGAGAAGTACCAGCGATCGCAACTTACTATTAGAAACCGGCTGGGAAACAATTTCCTCACGTAGAACAAAACAGAAAATGATACAATTTTTCAAAATGACTAGTAACCAAGCTCCGTCTTATCTATCAAACATGATTCCTCCCGATTCCACTTCATCTGGTTACAATTTTAGGCATATTAGTATCCACCCGCCTGGCAGCAACAGAGACATTTACATGAATACTTTTCTGCCTTCGGCTACACGAGCATGGAATAGTCTATCGAATTCAATAAAATCGTCAAACACACTCGAAGAATTTAAGCGCAAACTAAACATTGACCGTGCGAAAATTGCAAATTTTTATCTTCAGTGTTATTCCAGGAAAGCTCAAATATATCATACTCGTGTTATAGGTGCCGTTTTTATATGTTTTAGTACACCGCGGTTGTATATATTCTGTTATGTATCATGATATTTGCGCGCACCCTGCTTTGTTATTTCAGCCTTTTGTGGGTTAACTGAGATGTGTGTCAGTGTGTGTGCGCGTGAGAGCGAGCATGAATGATTGTGTCACCTGCACACTGATTAGCACTCACCTGTTACTGGAGGGAAAATTAGCGCGGTCTGGGGGGCACTCGGTAATTAATATTTGAAATGGTCGGACGTATTATTTTGGATTACCAATTCTAGATATATATATTGAAATGCAGATTTCATTTTATGGAGTATCTTTAATGGTTTTTAATACTGACTGCTGTGATATGATTATGTTGATGCCTTTATTTTAAATACACTTTATGCATAACGACCCAGGGTTAAAGTGAAGAAAGATGAAGACATTGTTTTATTGTGGATATGGCTCCCATCAGCTGTGTTTTTGAGATGGGACATTTATATAGAAAATCATAAAATATTTATATACATAACGAATCCTGAAATAGAATATTTACATAACCTAAAAATAATGTTGCGGGCGACCAAAAGACCGCCTCTGAAGAAAAGGTGGTGCTCTATGGGGTGGTGGTGGGCCAAGAAACTAAAACTTGTGTGTTGTAAAAGTTTGTGAATTTAAACAAAACGAGTTGAAACTTAGAAAGCAAGGAAAAACCACGACGAAAACTTTTTGCGTCCTACACCCAACGAAAGTTCTTGTGAAAGGACGCTATCCTATTAGCTTTTAGATTTCTCAAGCTGTCCCCCCTCGTAATAACTCATCAACCAATGAGAATGTTTAATTAGTAATTAGCGTAATGAAGTAACAGCCGCTGTCTTGCGATGCTGGCTGTTCTTAGAATCTATATCGTTGATTGCACAGCGTCTTTCGAATGTGTGCGCGGACCTGATTTAACATTACACTGCGCAACTTCCGGTTCTTATAATCGTAACCAAATTAACTATTTGAACTAGGAAGCAATGATCGTCTGTGACGTTAAGCATAAAAACACACGACTACGTGCGAATGTATATTTATTAACCCTTTAATTTGTTGTTGGAGTTACTAGATCTACGTTAAATCCAGCCGTACAACAAACTTGGCGCCCGATATGGGACTAATAAAGTGTGATCCAGCGGCGATTCCAGAGAACGAGATGGTGCCCGATTTTCTTCGCAGAAAATCACCACGGGGTTAACACCATCGCGGGAGGAATCGACCATCTGGACTCTTGTGTGTCGCTGTTCGTGTAACCTACACAGTTGCAAGCTACGTGTGAGCTTGGGATTCTCCGGATACACGATTCTGTGCACAAAAGACTAAAGATCACAGAATGTTCGGGTTTTTCTAAGGAATCGTGGTAACGATGTGTTTAAGAGATTGGGAATCAGAGACCATTGAGGTAGGGCAAAGTTTTCATACACCCCCTCCCACTGACTGAGAAGCCCGGACCTTATTTCTTGGACACCGGTGGCGAGTGACGTCACATCTTATTTTCTATAAATAAATTGGGTTTCCCTGATTTGAAGTGATCAGCGAAAAAGATGTCAAAACAATTTGTGTCGCTTGAAAATCAACTATTTATTCAAGTTTAAAACTGTATAATACCATCAGTGCATTGTTGAGACAGAATGAGGTATTCGTTATAGCCGGCTTCGCGTTAAAACTGTTGCGTAGGCCTACCATTCGCGTTCGCGACCGTCAAAACGTGGAACTTCGATCTATACACTTTGGGATACCGTCGCTTGTCGATTCATTGAGATTTGTTCGTCGTTGGAAACTGTTCGTTGGACTTTCATTTCCGTGACAATATTTCTGTCAGTTTATAGGTGCTATGAAATAGACACTAAATAATCTTGACTAATTATATTCAAATGTATTTATGATAGTTCTTCCATTGATGTGATATGACAGTCGACATGTTATGAATGTCATTGTCTGTCTTAAAGCGGACCTCCTATTTACCGAGAACAACCGAGAACAACCGAGAACAAGTCCAAAATTAATAAATAAGTCATAATAATGTCCAAGTATAGTGTATATATCACTCTTAAGTAGATATTGTACCATATTTGACCATTTAAATGACATATATGTAGTTATTTTACGTATACCGAGAACTTGAAACGTCGCTGCCATGTTCTCGGCTGGCGGTAACACAAAGGCATGAGTCGTGCCTAAGTGTTAATTAACGGGACCTGGGTCTGTTTGGTGATGAGAATTAATTGAGTTGTGTACACTAATATGTGTTACTGTTAGTTAATCACTGCGATGTGTGAGTGCATAACATTGTAGGTGAGAAATATATTAAAGAAATAATTACAACTGATGCAAAAAAACACCTTCTGTAATCTGTCACTTGGAAGAACAAATCCTACTTCTCAAATCAGCAATTGAAACTGGATCTATAATTGGTATCGACGGAACATTTAATCTTGCATCTTGCTATGTAACAACTATTATTTAAAAAAAAACCCTAATATTATAAGGAAATCAACTTCAGATCCACCAATACTTTTAGGACCTTTATTGTTGCATTGGGATGGTACTTTTTAATCTTACCATCGGTTTTTATCTTATTTATCAAGTAATCAATTAGGTTTTCAATACTGGACTTCTGACGACAATTGACAATGGCAGACATATGATGAGATAGAAGCTGACATACTTATGCAAAACAGACGATATTTGACAAATTCATTCATGCCGAGATTACGAACTAAAAATATTTGACGCTCGAAAGCAAAATAAAAACATTCCTAAATTTTGAACTAATAACAATTGTGAATCAATGAATAATATTATAAAATTATCAACCGATTGGAAAATATTAAAACTCCCAGACTTAACAGACAGACTTTATGAAATTGTAAATGATCAACTCAGGGATATTAGAAGTGCGCTGCACTCAACTGGTGACTTTCAGTTAGCGGAAAAATTCAAAGTAAGACATCAAATTTGGGTAAACTTGCCACCGGGACGAAGAGATAGACGTCTAAAACAAATTCTACAATTCGTATCAGCTCCTTCGACTGTTTTGCTATCAACAGACGAAAAAAAGTCACAAAGGGCAATGTCACACACTCCCCTTTGATGGGGTAAATGTGCCGAGTCTCAAATGGTGGAGCTCGAGTGCTGTAATAAGTGAATAGCCCGGATAAAAGCTGATGGAAGTTTAAATTCGTGTCAAACCGAGAAGACACTAAAAACCGAGAACAAGCTTAATTATCAAGCCGAGAAGACACTACAAACCGAGAACAAGCTTAATTAATTAAGCCGATACGCTGTGTGTTAAACGAGATCGTCGCTCGGTGGCGCTTACAATTTGTTAACAATATGTCGGTTAAATGCATAAAAGTAAACATTTTAATGAAAATATTGATGTCCACTGTAGATATTTCAAATAAAACACTATATTTAATGTATATAAGGCATTTTAAACCTTGTTCTCGGTTGTTCTCGGTTGTTCTCGGTTGTTCTCGGTAAATAGGGTGACCCTCTTAAAGTGACATTTCATATTTGTATGGTGATTTGTTATATGGTGCTAAATTCCATTCATGGAATTTTTTATATACTATATTGTTGATGTTATTCAGGTAGGCGATCTGTGCGTCTGACCAACTTATCATTAGGAATAGTATATAGGTTTCAATTAAAAACAAAAATCCACATTTTTTGGGCCATTTTGGATTTTGCTATTTTTTGCCGTCTGTTTTTTTTCCGCACCAACTAACATGGGTCTCATGTAATTTAGCTCCACTTTTCTCTCATGTGGGTTAGCAGTTTTCTTTAACCTTTTTCAGTATGTGCACTTGTGAGTGTGTTTGGTGTAAGTAGTCGCTAGGCGTGTGAAAATCTTTGTGCATTAGGCTCTCACCCATGCACTTTTTCTTACACTTGTGTGTTTGTTCGAGAATTGCATGATTGTGTTTTGAGTAATTATATTTCAGCTGCGCTTGCGTCTTTGAAAACTTTCAGAACTATTTAATTTCAATGGTGACGATAGTGCTCACACTAAATATTTATAACTCAGTTGTCGTTAAATTGAGAATAGGAAACTTGTTTCAACTTCAACTTTTCAGATTTGTCCGCAGTTATTATACATCGGAGTTAGGCAACTTGTTTCAACTTCATAATTTTTCAGATTTGTCCGAAGTTGTTATTCATCGGAGTTAGGCAACTTGTTTCAACTTTATAACTTTTCAGATTTGTCCGACGTTGTTATACATCGGAATTGGGTAACTTGTTTCAACATAGAATATTTTCAGCATATATTGCTTGGACTTTGAAAATTTTTGGTGTTGTCCGCATTTATTATTGAAATTAGGTGACTAGTTTCGACTTAGAATATTTTCAGCATATATCGTCAATATTTATTGCCGACTTTGGACATGCTATTTGGTGATGTTTAAATATATTGCAATTACTCCGTAGTCGGATTTAGAATATTTCTATTTCAGTTTACTCTCATGTGTACTTGTATCAGACTTAGTCAGAATTTCAAACATTTCAGCTTCTGCAGCCAACTTTGTCTGAAATTACTTTACATTTTCAACATGTTTAGCTGATATTACTTTTTTTCAGCTGACTTAGTCTCAGTTACTCCGTGATTAGTAAATTAGTTAATATTTACTTACTACAGGCATGACTTGGAAATTTTTAGTAAATTTCTAAAATTCAGTTATACCTATATTCTATAGTCTCCTTAGTCCTTATAAGATTATTATAATCTAGAACAGATATTATATTTAATTAATTACAGTATAATTAGTTTGTTCATTATAAATGACGACTGCCTCAATGTCTGAAGAGGAAATGATACAGACTTTAAAAGCCTCAGGGAAGTATAATGTTTTTCCAAGCACATCTACACCGAAAACTCCCATGCAAAATCTTCTTGATTCAATCAAGAAGCAGGGAGCAACTTCTGGTAACACATGTAATGAACTTCCCTCTGGGAACAATACTTATTCTCTCAGGCAGGTAAGTACTTATGTACCCAGGATATCTGGTTTTTCAGGAGACGATCCACCTCTTAAAGGTGACGTCACTTATCGTGAGTTAGATATGAGATCCGTTGCTTGTCCAGCGACGATGAGATCTCAGATAGTGGGCTTCTACAGGCTATTCGTAGATCCCTTCGGGGAATGGCCCGTCAAGTTATTATTCCTCTAGGGGAACACGCCAAGGTTTCACAACTTTTATTAAAGCTTGATACTCATTTTGATGAAGTTTCATCAAATGGTATGCTAATGCAAGAGTTTTTTAACTCTACTCAGAAGCCAGATGAGTCGGTTACTGCTTTTGGTTGCAGACTAGAATCTATTTTGGAAGCTGCAATCGATAGTGGAAATATGGAGCGCTACGCCAAGAATGACCTGCTCCGGCATAAGTTCTTCTCGTCTCTACATTCTGAGCAGTTGAAGAGTCAGACTCATCAAACTTCGACATGTTGCTGCGAGAAATTCGTATAGTGGAAAAAGAGCTTAGCGTCCACTCCACTTCTGGTTCTTTGAGGAATAAAGCCCAGCAACATGCATCGCAGACAGATACAACACCAGACAGGTTTGATGTGATGGAGAAGAAGTTCGATAGGAAACTTGATGATTTGGAGAAGCGACTGGATACTAAGATCGACCAGAAGCTCGACTTGATTTTGCAGCGCCTCGATCAGACTGCAGTTTCCCAACCACCACCACAGTCTAACTTTGGTTTTGGACGAGGACATGGAAACTACACACCACAGAGGGGTTCGGGTTTCGGTCGTGGACGAGGGCGCGGTTGGACTTCGGGAAATACAGATCAAGGTCCAGATCGTGGTCGTGGTTTCAAATTTAATCATCAAGAATTCCATCAAGATGAATCACAGAATTATAAGCCACAGCCAAAAGCCTAACCGCCTCTGTCGTTGGTCAGCCAGAGGCCGGTGAATCAAATGGCCAAAACTTGATTGATAGATTAGTAGGTCAATATAATGAGACTTATGTATTCATCCAGGGAAAGAAGGTCACTGCTCTTATTGATAGTGGATCTATGGTTACAACAGTTTCTCGTAGTTGCTATGAGTCACTGCCAAATAAACCTGTTATTCACTCCATTAACAAACTTGGTCTTAGAGTTTCCATTGCTGATGGATCTACTCTTCCATATAATGGATTCATTGAATGTGTGATACACATTCAATTTTGTGTGAATGTCCTCTTTCTATTCCAGCTCTAATTGTTTCAGATACAGAGTACAACACAAGATGTCCTATCATTATCGGCACAAATATAATTCGTATGTGCAAGGACTTGGCTGAAATATCTTCTTCTGATATTCCAAAAGAATGGAAGATACCTATTGACAGCCTCACATGTGCAGCCATTCCAGTCAAGTCCACCAACAAGATTGCCTTGGAGATTGAGCCATACCAGACAATGATAGTGCAATGCGTTGACAGACATGATAGTGGTCTTGACGCAGCTTTTGTGACAGAAAGTTTCAGTGATGATGACAAGTTCACTGTTTGTCCACGAGTGATGAAATCAAATTCCAAGGCAAACAGTAATCGTATTCCTGTTCAACTTTGCAATATAACAGCGAAGACACTTGTGATATCTCCACACTCAACTATTGCCCAAATACAAGAAGTAAAGGTGGTTGATTCTTTGGGCTCACCAACTCTTGTTGCTGATGTCCGACCTTCTCCGAGGGACCTTGGTGTTAACGTCGATGACAATTTATCAGCAGAAGAGAAAGATGAAGTTGATGCTCTGCTATACAAATGGAGCCATGTATTTTCTACTGGTCCTCTGGATTTAGGTGTTACTGACCTAGTGACGCATCAAATCAAACTCACCGATGATGTTCCATTTAAACAGCCATATCGGAAGATACCTCCTGCTCTTTATGAAGAAGTCAGACAGCATATTAAGGAGATGTTAGAAGCTGGAGTGATTAAAGAATCTGACAGTCCTTATGCATCCAACGTTGTGTTCGTTCGGACAGTTAAATTCAAAGACTGTCAAAGATGCCTACATGCTACCAAGGTTTGACGACATCATAGAATCGCTCCATGGCTCCAGATATTACAGTAAACTAGATTTACGCAATGGTTTTTGGCAGTGTCCCATCAGAGAAGAAGACAAATACAAGACCGCATTTTCTGTTGGAAAACTTGGGTTTTACCAATGTGAGCGACTCGGTCAGGGAATGGTAAATGGGCCAGCAACTTTTCAACGCCTGGTGGAGAAATGCATGGGCGATATGCATTTAAAGGAGTGTCTTATCTTCTTGGACGACGTTTTGGTTTTCAGCCAGGAATTTTCATCGCACGTAGAACGTCTGGACGCAGTATTTTCTCGTCTTTCACAGCATAATTTGAAGCTGAAGCCAAATAAGTGCGAACTATTCCGCACATCAGTGACATATCTTGGACACGTCATCTGTGCCAACGGTGTAGCCACGGACCCAGATAAGACTTCTGCATTGGAGGATTGGCCAGTTCCCTGTAATGTTAAGCAGATGAGACAATGGCTTGGATTTTGTGGATACTACCGTCGCTTCGTCAAGGGGTATGCCAGCATTGTACAGCCGCTAAACCAACTTTTGGAGGGACATTGCACTGAGGCCAAGATGAAGACAAAGAAAAAATTCCCGGCACCATGGGTTTGGACAGATATTCACCAGAGAGCATTTGACGAAATCAAACAGAAATTAACCCAGCCTCCAATCCTGGCATATGCTGACTACAATTTGCCATTTATAGTTCATACATATAGCAGTGGTTACGGATTGGGATATGTGTTATACCAGCTACAGGATGGTGTGGAGCACATTATCGCATATGCAAGCCGTGGTTTAAAGCCCAGCGAGAAGAATTATCCAGCCCATAAATTGGAGTTCCTGTGTCTGAAATGGGCTGTCACAGACAAATTCCATGACTACATGTATGGAAATACTTTCAAGGTCGTTACAGATAACAATCCTCTGGCATATGTTCTAACGACTGCCAAGTTGGATGCCACTGGTCATCGTTGGGTTGCCAATCTTGCCAATTACAATTTTCAGATTGAATATAGAGCTGGAAGACTCAACGGTGATGCTGATGGACTCTCCAGGAAGCCCATATTATATACAGATGTCATTAAAGCCGTTTGCCAGGCGGCAACTGTGAACTTCCCTTTAGCGGAAAGTGTTGCTGTTGGTCCTGCTCTTCCTTCGGCCGGGGAGGAGTTGAATCATGCGCATGATTCCGTTGACTGGGAATGTGAGCAGAACCAGGACTCTGTTATTTCCAGAGTTATTCACTTTGTGAAACTTGGTAAACGGCCTGATGATAAACAGATGAAGAATGAATCATCCCTTGTACGGACATATCTTAGAGAATGGAACAGTCTGTGTATTAAACACAGTATTCTCTACCGAAGATCACATAATGATGAAGAGCCAGTTATGCAGCTCATTGTTCCTGATGGTTTTCGTGATCGAGCATTGCAAGGTGTTCATGATGATGTTGGTCACCAGGGCAAAGATAAGACAGTGTGGCTTGCCAAGCAAAGATTCTACTGGCCAGGTATGTTTCGTGATGCTGAAGCGAGAGTAGAGAACTGTGGCAGATGTATTCGCCGGAAGAAGCCAGTGAAAGCAGCTGGAAAATTAGTCCCAATACAGACTTCAAGACCCATGGAATTAGTCTGTATTGATTTTCTCAGTCTTGAGATGTCAAAAGGTGGGATTGAAAATGTGTTAGTTATTACTGACCATTTTACCCGCTATGCACAGGCTATTCCATGTAAAAACCAGACAGCATCCACCACTGCAAAGGCCCTATATGATAAGTTTGTGTGCTTCTACAGTTTCCCAGAACGTCTACACAGTGACCAAGGAAGAAACTTTGAGAGCAAAGTTATCAAGGAGTTATGCAAACTTGCGGGAATGAAGAAGAGTAGAACCACCCCTTATCATCCAATGGGAAATGGATTAGCAGAGCGTTTTAACCAGACCCTCATCAAGATGCTTGGTACAATGGAGGAAGAACAAAAAGCTGATTGGAAGAGCTATGTTGGACCTCTTGTACAGGCTTATAATGCTACAAAAAGTGAAGCAACAGGATATTCACCTCACTTTCTCATGTTCGGATGGCATCCAAGATTATCTATTGATGCTGTTTTTGGATTGGATAAAGAAGAGGTTGCTGGAAATCATGATAGTTATGTCAAGAAGTTAAAGAGAATGGAATTTGCTTATAATGTAGCCTTCGACAGAGTGGAAAAGCGGAATGAGAATGTGAAGGAGAAGTATGATGGAAGGATTCGTTCCAAAGATGCAAAGCTTGAAGTTGGAGACAGGGTGTTGGTCAGGAAAGTTGGTATCAAAGGAAAACACAAGTTAGCAGATAGATGGGAAGCAGAACCATACAAGATCATTAACATTCCAAATGAAGATGTTCCTGTGTATACGGTTTTACAAGAATCTGGAAGGGGTGTGTCCCGAATGCTGCACAGAAATATGCTGTTGCCATTTAATTATATTTCTTCCAATGTGGTTGAAGAGACTAAAGAAGCTAGACAGATGAAAAAGAAGAAAGTTCAGAAGGATGTAGAAGTAAGCTCCAGCAGTGAAGATAGTGATTCAGATAATGGTCTTATTTTAAGATCCAAATCTCATATACATAAGGATCCTCATCAATCTGTTCCTTCTGGAATCCCTGAGATTTCTCAGAGGTCTTCTCCTATTCACTCTTCTACTTACATGTCACCTATGGATTCTCGTTCTTACATTTCAGGTCACAGAAATAGTAATACTTCTGAAACACACCCTTATAATGTAAGTTCTCATATTCCAGTTAACTTTGAAAGTAGTCCAGCATCTCAGTCCACACTTAACAACATTACAAATGGAACTTCAGCTTCAACCCCTATAGGTAGCAGTACACGATTTCACGGGTTGTAGGTCGTCTGAAAAATAGAAATATAAGTATCTGGGGGGCATAACGGCCAGTGTAGCCTGTGTTAACTGTGTCATTACTGGTTTGAAGGTTTATTTATTTTACAAAACTGGGAAAGTTCTCAAAAAAAGTGCAAAATTTGGATACGCAACAGGGTTTTCGTATTCAGTGAAGGCCAACTCTGTGTTATTGATTACAGGAAAATAGCCCGATTTCTCTCCCCTGAATTCTGTCATCTGGGCTCGCAAGACTTTTTTTTCAAATTGATACGATAACTTTTTTTCTATTTCAAATATTTCTCAGTTCTAGCATAGCTCTATCAGGTGGAAGAATCTTATTTACTGACATTCGCTCTATCATGGTCTGTTTTGGGGTTGAAAATGGCCAATTTGAGTAAAAAAAATGGGTAAAATTGAACGGTTCGTGTGTGCTAACCAAGGGGCATACCTCAATGACAAACTGTACGAAGAACCAAAAGTACATTTATATGATTACACCTAAAATTTCTGTCGAAATTAAAACATGCTCGATTGGATATATGCCAACGATAATGGCTTAGCATTGATTTGAAGTACAGTAACCCCTCCCAGGTTGGCAAAATTGCTGGAAATCGTGTATTGCTACCATAAATGATCAATTTCAGTATAGACATCAAAGACCAGTTAGGCACAAGAAGGCCCCAGATCGACTTGGATCCTGGGTCTGTCCTGAAGTTGCAGATACAATTGTATTTGTCTAACATCAACCGTGTGATCACTTGTGTGATCATTTCTGCATTGCTATTCATTTTATTAATCTATTTTGAGATTCTAAAACACATGCTTATCTGTATGAAAGAGGGTCTGGTAGGAATTTCAGCTGAAGATCCAGTAATGGTCAAAACCTACTGAGGTACCAGTTCATGAGAAATGTCCTTTGTAAATCCAGGTATCTCATGGGATAGTATTGTGCTGCTTTCTCATATTTTAATATTATTGTGTATTTATTATTATGTAATGACTTGTTATACATACTGTCTCATTCCGGTCAAAGGCCAAGTAAGATTATTTCAGCTGAAGACCCAGTGCCGTGTAAAAACTGACTGATGTTCCAGCTATGTAAGAAATTTTCCTTTCCAGGTTCAACTTTGGAGATAGTATTGTATATACTATTCCACTATTATATAACTACATTCCTTCATTAGTATTTCATGTCAGATATTTGATTTAGTGATAAATCAATTTAATTTGAGCATATTAACTTTGCAGAGACTGAACCTATTGCAGACATGACTTGTAGGTTTTATTTCAGCCTCTCATGTTAAATTGTACTACAGATTCCTCTACATGTTACCAGCTGTAATTATTATATATTTCAGATCTGATACCCGGCATCAGTGATGTGTTTTACATTGGATATCAGGTTGTACAGTTTCAGCAATAACCTGTACTAGTATACATGCTGCCACCTTTGCAGCTACCTGTTGCAGATTTTGACTTGCAGTTTATTTCAGCATTTACTATTGTAAGATGGTGATATTCTCAAGGGAAATGCCTACCTAACTTGTTCTTTTCTTTCAGTGAATGTCAGGAGCCATTCTTCACCTGGAGGGGGTGAATGTTATAGGTGCCGTTTTTATATGTTTTAGTACACCGCGGTTGTATATATTCTTTTATGTATCATGATATTTGCGCGCACACTGCTTTGTTATTTCAGACTTTTGTGGGTTAACTGAGATGTGTGTCAGTGTGTGTGCGCGTGAGAGCGAGCATGAATGATTGTGTCACCTGCACACTGATTAGCACTCACCTGTTACTGGAGGGAAAATTAGCGCGGTCTGGGGGGCACTCGGTAATTAATATTTGAAATGGTCGGACGTATTGTTTTGGATTACCAATTCTAGATATATATATTGAAATGCAGATTTCATTTTATGGAGTATCTTTAATGGTTTTTAATACTGCTGTGATATGATTATGTTGATGCCTTTATTTTAAATACACTTTATTAACCCTTTAATTTGTTGTTGGAGTTACTATATCTACGTTAAATCCAGCCGTACAACACTCTTATCAGATTAGGTTGCAGCAACCTGAACCGTGACCTTGTTATTAATCACTTGAAAGAATCATCACTGTGTCAATGCGGTAGTTTTGAAACTGAATCAGCTCACCATTTCTTCTTTCAATGCCCCCTTTACGCCAGAATTAGATCAGAACTTCTAAGTAACTTACCAATAAGTATGATAACAACCGATGTTCTATTGTACGGATCTCTCGAACTTCCAAACAAATTAAATTACGAAATATTCTTGGCGGTTCAGAAGTTTATTTCAGATAGTGGCCGTTTCTCATAATCACTTAAGGTGACGCGTCTAGACTTCCATTCCATTTGCATGAAACGCTTTTTCTCCTCCGTGGTCGTGACGCATTCGTGCAAGTGATTTCCCCACTGAACGGATTTTGTTGGTGTTATTTTGTATCGAATGTATGTTGTGTCAAACCTCCCTCTCTCTCTCTCTCCCTCTCTCTATCTCTCTCTCTCTCTCCCCTCTCTCTCATTCTCTTTCATTCCCTTTCTCACCCTTAACTTCCGTATTTCAATGTAATACCGTATATCAATCCTAAATAATATTCCAATCAATCAAATCTATATATCCCGTCTGCTTTACCCCAAGTGATATTTTTGTCACTTGAGGTAACATTTATTCCATGAGGAGAGGACTTTAAAAAAGCTTTTGCTTGTTGTCCAATCCTCTTCATAAATCTATATATTTCTACATGTATATTATGTTTATGTCATATGTTTGATTTTTTGAAATAAATATTGTTTACACCAATGTACCGAAACTTCGTGACATGCACCGAAGCTTCGTGACGTGTCTGAACTCTAAGAATATACCACCATCGGGACATCAAATGGTATCAATCGTTGAATGGTCACCAGAAACCTCGATATTAGTCATTTCAGACCATAATTAGCATCGAATTATATATTAACCCATCGAGAAATATGTCAAAATGACACACTATATTACACCCACCCCAATATAACTGCTTAAGAAGTTTATCGATGTCTACTTAATGAGAGTATACAGTTCTGTCAAAATCGGGCGAAAATGTGACCTTGGTGTAAACAATATTTATTTAAAAAAAATCAAACTTATGACATAAACATAATATACATATAGAAATATATAGATTTATGAAGAGGATTGGACAACAAGCAAAATTCTTTTTTAAAGTCCTCTCCTCGTGGAATAAATGTTACCTCAAGTGACAAAAATATCACTTGGGGTAAAGCAGACGGGATATATAGATTTGATTGATTGGAATATTATTTAAGATTGAGATACGGTATTACATTGTAATACGGAAGTTAAGGGTGAGAAAGGGAATGAAAGAGAATGAGAGAGAGAGAGAGGGGATAGTGTGAAAGAGAAAAAGAGAGAGAGAGAGAGGTTTGACACAACATACATTCGATACAAAATAACTCAAAAAACATCCGTTCAGTGGGGAAATCACTTGCAGAATGCGTCACGACCACGGAGGAGAAAAAGCGGTTCATGCAAATGGAATGGAAATCTAGCCGCGTCACCTTAAGTGATTATGAGAAACGGCCACTATCTGAAATAAACTTCTGAACCGCCAAGAATATTTCGGAATTTAATTTGTTTGGAAGTTCGAGAGATCCGAACAATAGAACATCGGTTGTTATCATACTTACTGGTAAGTTACTTAGAATTCTGATCTAATTCTGGCGTAAAGGGGACATTGAAAGAAGAAATGGTGAGCTGATTCAGTTTCAAAACTACCGCATTGACACAGTGGTGATTCTTTCAAGTGATTAATAACAAGGTCACGGTTCAGGTTGCTGCAACCTAATCTGATACGAGTATGATAGATTTGGGCTTTCCTGGAATAACACTGAAGATAAAAATTTGCAATTTACGCACGGTCAATGTTTAGTTTACGCTTAAATTCTTCGAGTGTGTTTGACGATTTTATTGAATTCGATAAACTATTCCATGCTCGTGTAGCCGAATGCAGAAAAGTATGCATGTAAATGTCTCTGTTGCTGCTAGGCGGGTGGATACTAACATGCCTAAAATTGTAACCAGATGAAGTGGAATCGGGAGGAATCATGTTTGATAGATAAGACAGAGCTTGGTTACTAGTCATTTTGAAAAATTGTATCATTTTCTGTTTTGTTCTACGTGAGGCAATTGTTTCCCAGCCGGTTTATAATAGTAAGTTGCGATCGCTGGTACTTCTCGTGGCCCCAGTGACAATTCGTGCCATTTCATCCTGAATATCTTCGATATAATCGCTCATATATTTTGGTATGTTATCCCATACTGGTGATGCATATTCAAGAGTGGGTCTAACAAAAGCAAGATATATTTTCAAGGGTCTTTCTGCTCAGTCTGAATTTGTGCTTCCTAATCATATTTACCTTTTTCCATGCCCTATCGGTTATGTTACTTATGTGAGTTTCCCATGAACCGATGTTGTAAAAAGTGAGACCAAGATGTTTGTGATTTTCTACTTCAGTTACGTGAGAATCAGCCATGATCAGGGGAGGGTGAACTATATTTGTAGATTTCTTTGATATCATTAAAGCTTCAGTTTTGAGGGGATTAAATTTTACAAGCCATTTTTTTTACCAATCGACAATATTGGCAATGTCTCTATTAATTATTTCAGCTGCTAAAACAGGGTTCTCGACACATAAATATATTGATGTATCATCAGCAAATAGACGTATGTTGCACGTGATGTTTTCGGTTATGTCCTTAATGTAAATCAGGAATAACAGTGGGCCTAATATTAAGCCTTGAGGCACACCTGCGGAAACATTTTGCCACTCAGAACTAGCATTATCAACTATAACTCTCTGTTGACGACATTCAAGATAAGATGAAATTAGTTCATATACCGTACCCTCTATTCCAAGTTTCTTCAGCTTAAACAGGAGACCTTTGTGCCAAACCTTGTCAAAGGCTTTGCTTATATCACAAAAAATACATCGAATTTCTTTACCTTCGTCCAGAGATCTGCTAATATAGTCATATATGTCAGTAAGCTGGTATACTGTAGAGTCACCTTTTTTGAATCCAGATTGGTAAACAGAAAGTAACTTATTTTCGTCTAGGTATGTCCAAAAATATTTGTAAATGCACTTCTCATAAGTTTTGGATATACAGCTCAGAAGAGAAATGGGGCGGTAGTTCGTTATTATGCTTGGGTCACCATTTTAAAAAATAGGAGTCACATTGGATTTTTTCCATTCATGCGGATAGTAACTCTTGTTTGTGAAAATATTGAAGAAATGGGAAAGTGGTTCAGAAAGAGACGAGGCACACTGTTTTAGCATACGTGGGCTAATATTATTAGGTCCACAGGCTTTGGAAACTTTTAACTTTTTAAGAGCGTTAAAAACGTCGACTGATGTGATTTTTATGTCCGCTAGTTCGGGAGCAGTTTCTGTATATTGAATGGTAGAGCTCAAGTGAGTATTGCATAAATTATCATCAACTTTAGATATTTCACAAAAATAATCATTCAACGCATGTGCCGTTTCAGAAGGGGAAACTAGATAACAGTCGTTGCTTAAAAGAGGGGGTATTGCTTTTGTGGTGGGGGAAATTACTTTCTGCAGATTCTTCCACCATGTCGATGAATCAGTGTTTTTATAACTCAAAATGTGGTCAATTTTACTGTCATAATCGACTTTTGCTTTTCTGACAGCACTCACACATTGATTTCGAACAATACGAAATTTTGCCCAGGAAGGTGAAGAATTTTTTAATTTGGCGATTCTATGTAGTCTATTGCGTTGGCGCATTAGTTTTCTTACCCCACACGTCAACCAAGGAGGACAGTCTTTTCTTATGCAGACTGTTTTATTTGGAATAAATTTCAGACAAGCATTTTGTAACATTTCTGTCAGTTCGTTGTTAATCTTAGATACATGAAGATTATGGCTAACACTTTTAAAATCCCAATTAGATAACATGTTGTTAATGCCTTCGTAGTCGGCTCTATCGTAGTTCCATATAAGTCGTTTAGTAGATAACTGAGTTGGTAAAGTTAAATCAATGTCGAGTTTAACTGGGGCATGGTATCGGATACGATCATCAAAAAATGACTTATTACATCTGCGTAACATACATAATCGTCACAGTTTGTGAAGAACAGATCGAGTGTCGACGAAGATGTTTCCGTGAAATGAGTCGGCGAATGCACAAGCTGATTGATGCCACAGTGCGTACATATACTATTAATCTTACCATTGGTATCTTCGACATAATTTTCATTGAAGTCGCCAGCTACGATTACCAAGTTCACGTCATCGATTGCGTTTTTAATGTTGAGTTCAATAGTATCCCAATGCGAAACTGGTGATTGAGGGGGTCTGTAGAAGCAGCCAAGAATAATACGTTTACTACACACTTTGATTTCGACCCATACGGACTCAAGGCCTGGAACTATCAGATCATTACGGAATTTATAAGGAATACAGTCGCGAATATAAATACTCACACCACCACCGGATGTTTTGGTATTCCTGTCATTTCTAATTGGGTCATGAAAACCGTGAAGTAAAACTTCGGAATTTTCCACTGAATTTTTAAGCCATGTTTCAGTGAAAAAGCAAATATCGAAATTAGCAGACTCAGCATTTAGTATTGTCATTTTATTGTTGATGCTCTGTGTGTTCAGAAGTAACATGGAACAGTGTCTTTGCATCGCATCTTTGTTGGCAGAACCCGGGTTCTGTTCGATATTGCCGCTTAACATTAGTAATAAGAATATAATGGAAGATGCGGTTAAGTAACATAATAATTTTGCCTTGTGTATGTGTATTATAACATGTCGATATGTACTAACTTGCCAAGGGGCCTTATTTTCGCGGATGATTTTCAAAACTGTTTGTATTAAATGTGGACAAGTACATGATATCAAAAATAACAGACTTACAATTTGAATCTCTGGCAATTTTCTTGAACGTAAGAAAAGGTAAATGCTGATAGTTTCAGACATATTCTGGTCAAAGCGTTTTCCCCTGGGTGTGACCTTGCATAATTAACCCCAAATCTGTGGCGGTTTTTCATCTAATGTACCGAAGCTTCGTGACATGTACCGAAGCTTCGTGACGTGTCAGAGCTCCAAGAATATACCACAATCGAGACACCAAATGGTATCAAACGTTGAATGATCACCAAATAAGAAGTTTATCTATGTCTACTTAATGAGAGTAGGCCTATACAGTCCTGTCGAAATCGGGTGAAAAATGTGACCATTGCATCCTTAATCCTAAATATGTGGCGGTTTTTCATCCAATGTACCGAAGCTTCGTGACGTGTCAGAGCTCCCAGAAAATATACACCATGCACCATCGGGACATCAAATAGTATCAAACGTTGAATGATCACAGTTTCGACAGAACCGTATAGGCCTACTCTCATTAATAAACATAGATAAACTTCTCATATGTAGCCTAGCTGTGTTAGGGAGGAAGTAGTTATATAAGGTTGGGTGTAACAAAGTGTGTAATTTTGACATACATGTATTACACGATGGGTTAAATTAATATATAATCCGATGCTAATAATGGTGTGAAATGATTAATATCGAGGTTTCTGGTGACCATTCAACGTTTGATAACATATGTTGTCCCGATGGTGGTTTATTCTTGGAGTTCTGACACCGTGACACGCCACGAAGCTTCGGTACATGTCACGATTCATGAAGCTTCCGTACATTGGACGAAAAACCGCCACAGCTTTGGGGTTAATCACAACCCAAAGGGTTGTTTTACGGTAACATAAGCGACGCAAGTATATTTGTGACGTCAGTAATTTCTATACCCCATCAACATGAAAAAATAGTTTTTACATCCGGGCGATTCAGACCTATGGGCCCCTATCAGGGAATATATACAACGGGAAGGTTCACTTCCTATTGGCTCAACGTAATGCATGACGTCGCCAGCATCCGCCATTCTGGTAGGATACTACAGCGAATTGCGTCATTGGTTACTGCAGCGCTATTCGCCTTGTGTGTAAACAAAATCGAAATAGTAGGCCTATATAACAATAAACAATCAGACAAAATGCAACATTTGTGACTATATATCATACTTTAATCCACCAACATGAGAAAAAATTATTTTAAAGCAAATGAGTATTTATTTCAACCAAATTACGCTGTCTGTCTTGCCATTTTCGTTTGTTATTCAATTTCGAAATTTTGGCTGAGATCATTCAATTCATAATTGTGATGATGCCTATTTTAAATTAAAATGCCGGCGTACCAAATATTGAAACATAAACTTAAAATAAAATTCAATTGGAAACATTACAGAATAATTCCATGCTTGTGGGCTCTGGCGGCTATGAAGAGTCAAAAGTGTCAAAGTGAAAGTGTGGGTGGACCGTGGAGATCTGTGATATTTTACACAATTCTGATGCTTCTCAAGTCAATAGTTACATCAATGCTAGTTCAAGTAGTTGCTATGTAGTAATGTACATTCATTAGGCTGCACTAGCCACACCCTTAGTCATTGCTACATTAATAATTTAATATTTGGAATACCCATTAAAACAAGAAATCTGATAATATCAAATATTTAATTATATACTATAGATTTATAAATAGGCTACATGTGATTTTGTTATGAAGAAAGATTAATTAATTAGTGAGTGTTCAAACATTTACAGGCTATATATAAATGTATTTTACTTATGTTGAGCCTTGCATAGTCCTTGCGTTCATGGTATATGAAAACTCAGAGAATGAGAATTTGGGACACTTAGGCTACATATGCTTCTTTTTTATTTTAATATAACAAAGATTGAAATTTTCACACACATCAAGGCAATATATTTTTATAACTACATCAAAATTTCCCAAATAAACTCATCATATTAATAATGATATATATGACCCAGAGATGCTATAATTTATAAATTCTTGAATAAATACTGGGTATTGTAAGTAATGTTTGCCAATATGTGACATACCAGTAGGCATGTAGTGTAGCCATGCATATAAGAACATAATGTCATCGGTTATTTTTGGAAAACATAGAGGATGATTGTATCTCCATGGCACCTCATAATGATTGACACCATAAGGTAAATTAATCATGATTGTGTGACACATGTCTATCACATTGTAAGTACCGGTACCACACCATTTGCTGAAAAGGACACAATATTATATAATATAGTGCTGTATGCTAATAACAGAACTTCAAAATTATTGTTTCCCCATACCATAGACTATATTTAAGAGTAGGCGGGTAGGCCTATATATTATATGTGTGATTTTACTTAACTTATACTTGCAGGTAGGTTTAAATATTTAAACTGTTATTTTGATATTGAAAATCTATAGATATCACACAAATAATTAAATATATAGGCCTACATCTGCCGCCATGCACTATGCATAGCCTATCCAACAGACTGAACATGTTTTCCATACAATTTAAGTACTATAAGGACAAAATATGGATATGAAATGTAAATAAAATATTTGTTACTACCTGGTAAGTCTTACCGGTAGGGTTTTTTTTGTATGTGGGTAGCAGGGTAGGTATAGGACCAGGGAAGTTTATGATATCATGGCCCAAAGATTTGATATTTGGTGGATGTTTTTAAATATCAAGTATTTCAGATTGATAAAATGGCACTGCAAACATAATGAATTGTAGTGTATAAAGTGTAACATACTATTTATTTGTAATACAGTATACTGGTAGCATGTATATGTGTCCCACCAACCCCTCTAATTGATGTAAACTCATCATATATTGATGGTACATATATATAGTGTATGCAAGATTAGTGAAATATATCATGTATGCAGGAATCAATATAAATGGCATTAACTTGTACTCAGAATCCATAATTATTCCCAAATCAACTGGGATGCCAGTTTCATAATAAAAGTGGCATCTGGAATGTAAGCCCTACTGAATGGTGGAGCTTTTAAAACATGTTTAAATTGTGGTTATATTCTAAACAATTAATTTAAATGACCAAGGTTGTGAATTTGATCCCATAATAGATCTCAATAATAGATCTCAATTTTTTTTAATTAGAGACATCACTCAGGTAATGTTGTGGACATAGTCAAATTATTAAAGACAGTCGTATTTGACACAGAAATCCCACCCAGTGAGTTTGTTTCCTAGTAGTACTGGTAGACATACAAGTTAAATGAATTTTCAATTCGATCCATTCGAATATATCATATATGGATATGGATTACCACTTTAGTTCCTCTACTTCAGCGATATGTTGATCCCACAAAATATCCTGGATGACAGTTTGATTTGTAAATCATTTTCAAACTCCCACACTTTTAACTTATTAGTAAAAGTAAACAAGGAAGTAACGATGCGATGACGTACGTTCCTACCAGGGATCATACCAGAATGGCGTCATGACAACTTCCGGTGATTACCACAAATGCGCGGAGTGAACCTTCCCGTTGTATATATTCCCTGGCCCCTATGGTGGCCGCCATGTTGGAATAGGACATATACGCAGGTCGTCCTTATACTAAGGTGACACTCCACAGTTTCGAATGATCAGTAGGGGTGATTTTATAGATATAAAGTGCTAGTGGTTTCTGGCACCATGCATGTGGTATGTATATTGAGACAAGGTGGGATATGAATTTGTGTAATTTTAGAAGGTGTTCTAGACTGATGAAAAAATTAAGTGCAAGTTACCTTGACCCCACCCATAGACAGCAGTAGCGTTTTCTGCGAAACAGTGGCTCTAGATACTGGGTCAACTTTTTAGCACCCAAAATTTGTCATCTGCATTAAAAATTGATTTTTTGGAAAATTTAACGGCGAAAGTTTGAATTTTTTTCACATTGATGTTGGAAGCCAGAGGCCTCTAAACCAACATAGGTGACCATGCTTGAAAAAATCTGGTATTCGTGCCTCTTGGGTATGAATATGCAATATTTTGGTCATTTTTTGAATAAAAATCACATTTTCGATCAAAAGATCGCTTTCGAACATGGGCGCCGCCATCTTGAATTAGGGGTACCGCCATCTTGGATTTGAGGGGCCGCCATCTTGAAACGTCATTGCAATTAAATTAAAACTACAAAATGTTACTTTTCATATAGCCAACATAACAGTATTCATAATGTTGGCATGGTTCGCATTAGGTTTGGTTGGGTTGACGTTGTTTCATAGTGCATGTTCCGAGTCTGCGCTTGTATAAATGTAGCTCCATGCAATTGTAATCAAACTGATCAAATCCCAATCTATAAAATCACTATAGAATTTGTACAGGTACAAACAAAACATGTTCTTGGAAATTGAATGTTCTTCCTTACTTATTTTCTTATATAACTCACAAATCCAATGAGCTCATAATTCCAAATGACAAAATAAAACAAAACAACATAGAATAAAAGGTCAGCAGACCACAGTGTCCCCCGAAAACGTGGCAAGTCGATGCCGCTTTGTTAAAGAAATTAAAACAAAATGTTGAAACATCTATGATCAAAACTGTTGGAGGAGTTGATTACACCATGAAGGTACCCTCATACAGAAAATTATAAAAAATGTTGAAATTTTCTAAGTCGAAAAGGGTTAATAACTCCGTGAAAAAATATTTTCCGTCATCTATATACATGTTGCACATCTCCAGTGTGTGGGTAACAATATTCTGAAATTTCAAACATCTACGATCAAAACTGTTGGAGTTGATTACACCATGAAGGTACCCTCATACAGAAAATTATAACAAATATTGAAATTATCTAAGTCGAAATGGGTTAATAACTCCGTAAAAAAATATTTTTTCCGCCGTTTATATACATTTTGCACATCTCCAATATGTGGCTAACAATATTCAGAAGTTTAAAATCTTTAGGATGAAAACTGTAGGAGGAGTTGATTACACCATGAAGGTACTCAAAAGTGTGACGGACGGACGATCGGCTAAACGGACGGACGAACGGAGCCCATTTCTATAGTCCCTCGAAAATTAATTTTTCGGGAGACAAAACAATGAACAGAAACAAAATAAAACAAACAAAATAAACAAACAAAACAAAACAAAAAACAACTATACCACTTCGTCACCAAATGGAACAAAGCAACCGAGAAAAAGAACTAAGTGATAACATCACCACAAACTTGGTCAAGCATAACCCACAACTTCGACAGACTCCAACTTCTAAAACATACAAATCAACAAGAAAAGAAACAACAGAATATCCACTTTGCAATGGAATAAAACGGCAAAGAAACACACATAACAGGTGTGAAATTGTGAAACAACCAAATCAGTAACAAACAAACAACCCAAATTATGAGGGGGTAAACCCAAGTTCTCACTCATAATAACCCCAATTTCCAACCAAGGCCAAGGGTTGTGGGGGCGAGTAGGCCCTACAACTAATATTTCATCCAAATTGAGAATGGGCATATACGTGCCAGTCAAAAAATGGCTCCGGGGAGCCACAATCGAAAGGCTGGAAGATACATGTATGAGTACAATATGATAATTATGAGGTACAGACCCAATCCCCCTACCACAAGCAACCAACTTCGTGTACGTAATTGGTTATAAGAAATATTTATAGTTAATTAAATCTTGACGTTCATATAAGTCAACACATAGGGCCTAATATGATAAGAACGTACTACGTTATTCGAAAACTTACTCCATCCAAGGCCATGATATGTAAATATACAATTAGATTAGATGAATAATAATTGTACCCGCACAGTTTGATACTTTGAAGTATATTCTCAAGTCGCATGTGCCGGTTTAAATCCGGTTTCAATGGTGCCGTGTATTTATATTTCACGGACATGTACCGGTATATAACAATTGAATGTATGTTCCACGCACTGTTAATGAAAGCATACATATAATTTGGACCTTATTGGTTAAGACATGGATGGCCTTCGTTATAGGTTATAATTTAGGAATACCAGTTACTAAATTATAATACCCTGACACTGTATGTTGTAAAGAATATACTAATATTATACTATAATAGTATAATACTATGATAGTATGAATGCCATATTATCCTCAAAACACACATTGTGTGAGTCGAGCGTTTGTTTATATACAGCACATAGAGAGTGAGCAATAAGAACAACACTCAACACCGAGGAAATGTGTTTAGGAGACTTATTCGCAGTGACTCATTCAACACCGAAATCTTGAAAGGTGAGGGTTAGCTAGCGCTATACTGATACGTTATAAACAATTTGGTGGAATTTCTAACCAAAGTTCACTTAATGCATGGGGTATATACATGTATGGCGATTAGTGTTTTGGTTATCTCATACTATTTACATACCGTACTGTTTGTTTACATAACATGGGGTTCATATACATAATTTAGAAATAGCATTTAATACAACTATTAGTTATTTAAGTCAGGCATTTAGGTTCATTGTACCTGTGTACATCTGGTGGGCTAAGTCCTCATTTTGGAAGATTCGTCAGGACTCTATATATCAGCCATTTATTAACTCTGAAATATGTTTGTAAAAGTAAAACATAAAGTGATCCAGACAGACTGATGGACAAAACAAACCAAAGCACTGCCACTGATGGTTATTTAAACCAAATATCCGGCTACCACCTTTGACCAAAAAATCTTAACAAAATATGTACCATGCAAATTTCCATTGCGAGCTATTTCTGAATACTGAATAGAACCTGGTATAAAACTGTGAGGGTTTACGAGCAGATAATTTAACCCATTCACAATACAAACCGTTCATAACACCATGCATACATGGCCTCAATAGCCCGAAGACGAGTGTGACTAGTCACACAGTAATATTTCAACCAGGCTATACTCATGATTCATTCAATGAACTGGATATTGCATGTACACTTCTGCTACAGTGATTGGTACTTGATAGCACTATTGGTGCTAATGATATGATATTATATGCATATCGCGATTCAATTTAGTCTTTTAGACTTGGAAAAATTATTGAAATTTCAGCACGCAGTGACAAATGGTGACCTCGTATAATGATAATTTTGTTTCTCATTTATAATGAAAAAGAAAGAAGAAGACCTACGCTATGTTTTAACATTTATAAATAAATAATGTATTTCCATGTTTTATCTTGTTTTTAATCATCATGTGTAGTCTACACTATTCCCATCTTTGCTCAGATTCTGCATATGTCTTCTTATCCTTACTACTTCTTCTATCTGCTCTCTCGGAATCTCATGTGACTGCACCATTTTAATGACAGCTCTGCAGTCCGTAAACACTCTTATTTCCTTGTTCCTTACACTGACTTGTATAAGATACTCCAGCCCAATCTCTACTCCTTTAAGTTCCGCTTCTATATCTGCACACATCGGTCCAACATATACCTTCACACTTGCTTTGTTTCTTCGTTCTCCGTCCATAAATATCACCGCCGCCGCACCAGACTCCCCTTTACCATGTTCTCCATGTCTAGCTTTCGTTGCCCCATCACTGAACACAGCTATATGCCCCTCCTTCATGTTTTCCACCCAAGTCTTCACCTTTTGACACTCTTCTTCTTTGTTTCCTTTCATGTCTTCACATTCTTCCACACAGCTAGCCACTTCTCTCTTCGAGAGTCCAAAACAGATGAATTCTTTGTCAAATGTGAAATCACCTTCAATGCTCTCCTCTTTTAACCCTGTCTGCATTGTATTGAAACACGTTTTCATTAGTGTGAAAGGACTCGCAATCTTCTCGTTACCTTCATGCTCAACCCTCCATTTATAAAAATCTGTCTTCAATGGGTGTTTGTTATTCTTTGCAATTAGTCTTGCATACTCCTGCGCCACCCTTGCATCAAAAAGTACATCAGCCGGTAGTGTGTTTGTCAGTACTTCCAGTGCCACCGATGAAGATCTTCTCATGCATCCCGTTATCTTTAGTAGTGCTGCTCTTTGTACATCTTCCATTGCCTTTACATACTGATCCTTAGCAGCAACAACTGTTGCAATTCCATACTCAAAACATGGTTTTACCAGGGCATTGAACAGCTTCACTCTCACATCCATACATGGTCCCTTGGCTGGATTAGTGAAGTCCATTGTGTTCTTTGTTGCAGCATAAGCTCTCCTCTTCATATGCCTTATGTGCTCTTTAAAATTCATTTTATTGTCTACCACAATCCCAAGTATCCGTTGGCACTCTGTGACTTCAACCTTGTTACCACCTATCTTCAAATTAATGTCTTTTATTACTTCTTTCCTGGGTGGATTAAAAATCATCACCTTTGTTTTTTCCGCAGAAAATCTTCATATTCCATGTATTGCACCAAGTGTCTGTTACCGTATCCATATCTCTCTGAGCCCTTTCACTTAGCTCAGTTACATCCTTCCCACTCCACCACATCACTGTGTCATCTGCAAATTCATTGTGTGCCTCTATCTGTAAATTTTTCAGCGAGTCCGCAGTGTATACATTGCATAGTAAAGGTGAAATCACCGACCCTTGTGGTATTCCAATTGTTGACTGAAAAGCCTGGGACGTATGTTGATTCACTGTAATTGTGTACTGTCTTTCATTCAGATAACACAGCATTCGGCCATCAATTTTCATCTCTATCAGTTTCTTCATCAATCCTCCTCTCCATATTCTCTCATAGCAACTTTCATAATCCATTATTGTAGCTACAACTGCCTTTCCTTCATTCCATCCGTTGTACACAGCCTGTACCATCCTGAGTACTCCATTGGGACAGCTCCGCAATTTCCGGTAAGCATCTTGTGTATTCGCCATTCCACCCCATGCCTCCATCTTCCAATTAAGTCTATTTTGAACTACTCTTTCCATCAATTTCCCAATAACACTTTCAAGTGTTATAGGTCTGTATGATTTAGCTTTGTGGTAATCATCCTTGTTTGGTTTAGGAATCATCTTCTTCCAATCTCTTTTGAATGCTTAAATTTGGAATCTGCCCAGTTTCCCACGCGGTTGATATAATTACGAAAATTGCTTTGTGTAGGTTACACCCTGCTCTTTTTACAATGTCTGTATATAATTACATAACTCTTATAAATCGCTTCGCGATTTATAGGTTTGTGATTCGGCATATGCCTTTAGACTGTGTAATTACATTAGGAAACCGAGATTATTCCTTAAATACACCTTCATCTGGATTTGGTGCCGATGCATTCTTCATCATTTTAATTGCCATTTCCACTTCCTCCAGTTGAATTTCTCCATTTTCTTCTCCACTGGGTGAATAGTTTCTCTTTTTTATCTCTTTCTTTTGTTCCTCTGTTATCTTCACTACTTCATCTTCCACTTCTTTTATCCAATTCCGATCCGGAATTTCAAAAACTTCCTTACCGTACACCTTTAACATCTCTTCCGTGATATCTTCATCTTTACTCACCACACTGCCATCTCCTTTTATTAGTGGCTGTATGCTTCTTTTCTTTCCTTCATTCTTAGCTGCATTGATAATCTTCCAAAAATCTTGTGAAGAGTACCCCATACGTTGCAGTTTTTCAAGCATCTTTTCCCAGTATTGTTCCTTTGCCCTTTTAACTGCTACTTTGAACTCTTTTCCAACTTCCTTTAACGCAATTTCATTTGTTGGATCACTCCTTTTGTTGTGTGATAATAGGTAATTTGTGGAAATACTAACGCCGATGTGGTGAGTTCTGTATTTGAACTACCTTAGCAACAACCATGTCTATGCAACGTCAAATCTGATTTCTTAAGATAGACAATCTGACCAATAGGAAAATCGTTTTTATTGCGCCTTTCATTTAAGAGAGCGCCACTTTACGTTACGTTAAGCGCGTGCTCTGATACTATTCTCAGGTAACGTGAACTATATATAGAACACAATAATACAGCTTCATAGGTATACGGATCTCATGCGCGTTACCGTCATGAAAACTTTCAGATTTCGCTTCGCGAAATCTGATTAAGTTTTCTATTAGTCTGAGTAGTGCAGGTCGTGACTGCACGGTCGTCCTTTTTTACATGGATTTCAAAGCCATAATTTCTTGTTTTTCTTCTTCGATCAGCCTCCCTATAGCAATACTATTAAATTTGAAAAACAAAATCAACCTTATTCAAAATTAAATGCTTAATGTGGATTTAGCTGACGCGGGCGCATAGCATTCGGCAAACCTCGCCTGATTCCGTACCGTTACAGTTTATATTACGTCCCCTGGCAGGCCATAGCAACGTTAGAAATGATGACGTAATTTCGTTACAAAATGGTGGCGCTCTCTTGTTTGCGAAATTTGAAATTGAATTGCTTGTTATTGTTATCGCTCGTATTTTAAATGTACAACGGTATCACAGCACGTAAGCGTTAAGAACAAACGAGAAAGCACAAGCGAAGATAGCACAACGAGCCCATTACTGGAATGACTTTAGAGTCAAAGCAGTCAAAAGAAGAAGAAGAATAACAACAACATGTCAACAACAACAACAACAACAACTTGTTTTGAAGTTGAAGTGAACTGTGTTCAAAGTGAAAATCAGTCAATCGGAAAGAAACTCAATGACGAATCTGTGACTGAAAAAAATATGAAAATGAAGGTCACTGGAATATGTAATGTGGACTGGTCTGTGCAGACTGATCACCACGGCGATTTGACTTGTTCTGTTATTGTTCAATTCCGTGGGGACTGCTACTACGAGTTAACTCGTAGTAATGTTCATACCACATAAATAATAACACAATCCGCAAGCAATGTTGGTGTATGTGCCAATACATGCCCAGCGATCCCATTGATCGATTTTATATGTATAATTACGATGGCTTGAGATACAACGATTCACACAGCGTGAACAGGGGATGGGGTCCAGATAGCAATATTGGTAGGATACTCCAATTCACCAGGACCTCTTCTGTACGTCCCTGAACCATGAGGCACATGTGCAACTAGACCATTCCCGGGCACATTGTGTATATATAAAGGAATTGTCGATCAAATCAGGGTCAAATGAAAGATAAAACGTGTTATAAAGCTCCTACGAGATAACTCGTAGTCGGCACCTGGGATGAAACTCACCAGTGGTCATCGCTGGTGCCAGCTACGAGTTATCTCGTAGGTAAATACATATTATGTTTTTGACGTCTTATTCGATGTAGTCTGTACCAATTATCATATATAAATTCATTTACCATGTCTTACATACGATATGCTTGTGCATGTATAGCACTCTTCGTCATCTAAGACACTGACAACGTAATTGTAGTTACCTACAAGATAACTCGTAGCTGGCACCAGGAATGAAATGTTAATAAATTCCGTCCCATGTGCCGACTACGAGTTATCTCGTAGTAGTCTTATAACATGTTTCAGCATCATATGACCCGATATTGGTCGAACCATTACTCATACATACGTAAAATATCATCTACTATCGACAAAACATCAAATCCCATGGTGGCATATGGGATGGAATTACCCATTGGTTTTCGGCAGTGAACGTGTTAAGTCTGTTTTCACCTGGACTGGTTTAGCAATTAGTGGTTAGACTTAGAGTTGCAACTGCAAGCGGCAAATTGTTCAATCTACTAACTACTTCTCTAAATAGTAAATTTAATTGTTAATATCTAACACTGTCAGGTCAAGCCTCAACTTGGGTCAAGGAAATCAGAAAATGGACATTTGAGAGCTGACTGATTTACTATAGTATAGACAGTATAGTTCAGTCATGAACCGTTGAACGTAACGCGTAGCTGGAACTTGTGAACGCAGTAATCGGTGAAAGCGTTCATGTGGCTTACTAATCTAATAATATTAGGATTGTATTAGTCAATTTAGTGATTATAGATTACTAAATTTAGTTATCAACGACTTCAGGCTCAGCCTCACCCACTCAATGTGAATGCCGTGACTCAGGTCAAAATACAATTCTAGCCATCTACAGTCGACACACAGATGTAACAAACATGTGAAGCCCAGTGAATTGGTGACTAACAAAGTGAGTCATTTATCTTCTTGTTGAGTGAAGGAAAAGAAGAACATCTCCCAATCCCACTTGGTCTCGGCACACTGAAGAGTTCATGCAGTGACTGGTGAGAGGATATGCTTCCGGGCCAACTTTCCATCTGTGTGTATGAATTCTGTTTCCTGTGATGGACACATCAAGTTAAATTTAATAATTATATTGCACGGTGATTAGTTTTAGCATTCTCACATATTAAATAATTCATGATTTTAACACTGTGTTCTCGATTTAAACTTTACTAGTAAGCATTAAGCGGTAGCTTGATCAGCATGGCTGGCATATATATTAACTAGTGGCTATTTGTGGAAAAATTATTAAATATAGCCCTGCGTACTGGCTATTGTCGACTTGACACATTGGGATTGGAATAATATGTATTATAAACATTATAATTCCAGGCCAACTTAGTTGAACTGTCACGACCTTCCAGTTATACATGTACATGACTAATGAGGCAATCATATAAATGTTTAATCTAGTAGCATTTTCTCAGACCATGCCATGAACATCTATGTATCTATGCCTGTCAAGAATAATGCCATTCCTCCCGGGCAATTATTAAAATGTTTATACACTATCAGATGCCTATTAAACAATAGTGTCAGCATGTGTCGCATGATTAGTAATTTTAGATAAAATTCTCAACGATCATTAAGTTTTTTGGCAAAGAGACATATATAGAATTAAATTGAAATAGAATTAAATAGAATTAAATTTCCATCAATATTGTTAATTTCAGTCTAGGTCTCCGCTATCACTTTTATTGACCATCACAATGATTAGACATCTGAGAGTACGATAAAAGCTCACAAAAGTCACGAACAAGCATGCAACCTCGAGCTGGGACCACCCTTAATACTTGTTTCTTATCATCTACTTCACAGAAGGGGTCACCCCTAAGTAGTAACCATGTATGAAATGCACCGAACATACCACTATTGCACAATGACATCAGTTTGTTTGATCTAAATTATTTATCCACTCCAGCCCCAAAACAAGTCATTTGGCAAATTATCTCATTCCTTTTTAAAGTGCCTATCATCTACTGAAGTTGGATCCTACCACATGCCATAAATTATGTCTCATTGAGTCATTGTGCCCCATCCACGTAACACGTTTTCATAAAAATGTATTCAGTATTATATGTAAATTTATCCAATAAAGATATTTTTCCCTCAAAGGTCCTCAATCCGAATCAATAGTCCCCATATCATCAGATTCCAACAAGAAGATTTTTTGAAATGCCGCTTCAGTTGACAGAATCGATTAATTGCTCGAAAAAAACCTGCAGTCGATTATAGCATAAAATTGACAAAAACTTGTAATTTATCAACTTTTTGCTCAACGAATATTGCTGATTTGTCAAACATCTGACACACACAAAAAAACAACAGTTGATTTTAGAATTATCCATCTTCATCTGCAATTTGGTCAGAAAAAGTATTCTCGTCTGCTGTTTGCTGGGCCACTTAAAATTAAAATGATAGATTTTTAAAATCGGTATCTGATCACTCTGAGCTTTGATGTTGTGGGTTCCTCGACTTGAATCAAATATTTTTCACCTCCGAAGTCAAGGAAATAATAATCGGCGAGGGTTAATTCGGATTGAGTACCTTTAAAATTGCAAAAATTAAATTAAATAATTTTGCCTTGAAAATTCAAAATTGGTCGCTTGGCCAGATTCAACCTTCACCTGATGATTGAATTTTGAAGAAATATTGTAAAATGTGCTATATGGCTAATATCGCTTGACTGGCGCCATGGATATTGGTCTGGAAATTAGAGAAATGTTAGAGGCAATATCTCACTCTGACCCATGTCTAACTGTGGCCCACATTCCTCTATATCTGGTGCTGCAACATATTCTCGTGCAAATAGGTTTATTTGTACCTAAATATTCACATATGTTCATATTTGTTTTATTCATTTAAATTTGTTTAAATCAAAATTTAGAAAAACTAACGCCAATATACACTCTGCCAGGGCACCCTGAGTCACCACACCAAATTTCGTTGAAATCTGGGCACCAAAATTAACAAAGACATGTTGGTCTCAACTTTACTCCAGTCTTATATATGTATATATATAAACAGTCCCATGAAACATGTATACACTTATTGATGGACGTGTCATGGGCTCTTCATACAGGATCGCGTTCATTATTTCGAAGGTTCCATATTCCGAAGGGTCGCTATTCCAAAGGTTCTTATTCAGACATCGAAGGTTCGCTATTCTGAAGGTTTGCTATTCTGGGCGTATTTAACCAGAAAAGATGGACAACTCTAATACCAAGTAGTTATTATTACCACGATTTTACAGTTATCCATCTTTATCTGGAAGACCGCCCGTTTGACCTCGTCCTTCTGGCACGATCAGGCCCAGAAACAATAAATATAGCAAACTGCAAAGATCGATATCTAATTACTCTGAGCTTTGATGGGTGGGTTCCTCGACACTAATCAAATATTTTTTTCCCCACCGAAACCAAAGAAAGAGTAATTTAGCAGCGTCTTATCGGATTGAGTACCTTTAAGTTATTTCCTTCATAAAAAGAGTCTTATGATAAAGAACCCTCTCAAAACTTCAGAATATAGAATGAAACTTCAAAATAACAAGTTATAAAAACCTTCTGAATATCGAGGAATATAGAGAACCTTGGGAATGGCGAAACTTCGGTATAATGAACCTTGAGAATAGCGAACCTTTGGACACATTACAGAGTGACATGTCGCCGTCCTACGGTCCATACGTACTGGCGTGATCGTATATATCCCAAGTTGGCCAGAAATACAGACACTCAGGACTATGAAACATACATTTATCATTTTATAGATGGACGTACGTGTTTTGGGTTGTCCATACGTACTGACGTAATCATATTAATGCAAAGTAACATTTTTTTGCCCGATTTTGATAGAACTGTATACTCTCATTAATTAGACATAGATAAACTTCTGATATGTAGCCGCTAATAGATACGAAGCTTCGGTACATTAATTATTATTCATCTATTACTATATTTAAAACAGATTTATGCATACAGTCGGCGTCGAAACAAAAACATGAATGTACCGATTCTTCGTGACATTCAAGTTAAATGTTCAATAATAGAAAATTATACTGTGACTGCTCCATTCAACATGAAGTTAATCAATGTGTATCTTTATTAATAACAGTATAAAGTACTGTCGAAATCAGAAGAAACATGTGGGGCCCCCTGGGTACTTATCCCCCAACACTCTGGCGGTTTTTCATCCAGTTGATGTACCGAAGCTTCGTGACATTACACGTACAGAAACATGGTATCAAATGAGAGTATACAGTTCTGTCAAAATCTGGCGAAAAATGTGACCTTTCATCCTTAACCCCAAATCTGTGGCGGGTTTTCATCCAATGTACCGAAGCTTCGTGACATGTACCGAAGCTTCGTGACGTGTCAGAACTCCCAAGAATATACCACCATCGAGACACCAAATGCCAACAAACGTTGAATGGTCACCAGAAACCTCGATATTAGTCATTTCAGACCATAATTAGCATCGCATTATATATTAACCCATCGTAAAATATGACACACTATATTACACCCACCCCAATATAACTGCTTCCTCCCTGATACAGGGCTACATATAAGAAGTTTATCGATGTCTACTTAATGAGAGTATAGGCCTACAGTTTTGTCAAAATCGGGTGAAAAATGTGACCTTGCATAATTAACCCCAAATTTGTGGCGGTTTTTCATCCAATGTACCGAAGCTTCGTGACATGTACCGAAGCTTCGTGACGTGTCAGAACTCCAAGAATATACCACCATCGAGACACCAAATGCTATCAAACGTTGAATGGTCACCAGAAACCTCGATAATAGTCATTTCAGACCATAATTAGCATCGCATTATATATTAACCCATCGTAAAATATGTCAAAATGACACACTATATTACACCCACCCCAATATAACTGCTTCCTCCCTGATACAGGGCTACATATAAGAAGTTTATCGATGTCTACTTAATGAGAGTATACAGTTTTGTCAAAATCGGGCGAAAAATGTGAAAAACCGCCACAGCTTTGGGGTTAATGATACAAAGTAACATTTTTCGCTCGATTTCGATAGAACTGTATACTCTCATTAATTAGACATAGATAAACTTCTGATATGTAGCCATGTATTAGGGAGGAAGCAGAACTTTATATATGGGTGGGTGTAACAAAGTGTGTAATTTTGACATATTACACGATGGGTTAATATATAATCCGATGCTAATTATGGTCTGAAATGACTAATATCGAGGTTTCTGGTGACCATTCAACGTTTGATAACATTTGTTGTCCCGGTTTTTGGTATATTCTTGGAGTTCTGATACGTCACGAAGCTTCGGTACATGTCCGAAGCTTCGGTTCATTGGACGAAAAACCGCCACAGCTTTGGGGTTAATGATGCAAAGTAACATTTTTCGCCCGATTTCGATGGAACTGTATACTCTCATTAGATAAGTTATCGTGTAATTCATAAAATTGTGCTATTTGTTTACGAGCAAATTTTTTTGATTCTTGCTGTACTCTAAAGCATGAGCTCATTAGAATATGCAATACATGCTCCCCGTAGTCATTACTTCCAAATATAGATTATTTATAGGTGCTTGACATCATTTCCATATGTAAATAAATTGTATGCATATTTATAATATTATCTTGAATAATAATTAATGTGCCGAAGCTTCGTACCGCTTAGTTGTAATCACATGGAGAACACTGACGGACACACCGTATACGACGGAAGTAAAATTTACGTTTCGCGCATGCGCTGTAATCACTTTTGCGTACTTATAAAAAATGACGCGAACAAAGTTTTTTCTCTAGCTGAATTCAAACTTAATTGGTTAGAACACGCATTTGAATACGATTATCAGAGTTTAGGGAAAATGGATGTGGTGTTGAGTGGGAACGTTACATCATTCCATATGAATTCAACGACTATTGCCAGGAAAACCTGGTTAAAAACTCGATTTGAATCGAAGTTCGGGTGACAGACGCCAGTGACGGTGAATCGTGAGTGGTGAAGACTGAAGCCTGAAGGTGATGTTGACATTCACGTTGTTGTCATTGTTTTGTCAGCGGCAACACTCGGTTCTCAACGAGAGGATTTTGGAACATCGGAGATTACACACACACACATACTGATTATACGCCAGGAACATTCTCACAAGAAGAAAACCACAACACAAGTGATATAGTAATATTGTCAACTGCAAGTGACTACGAGGACACAACAACAACAACAACAGTCTGGATAGCAACAGCATGAAATGTAGTATTGTACCAATCACAGTGGAATTGCACAGTACAATTAGGATTTTGGACTGAACTGGACTTAACTTAAAGGTACTCAACCCGTAAAGAGGGTCCCCATCTCAACAGATTCCAACAACAACAATCCGATCAGAGGGTCCTATATTACTATTTCTTTGGCTTTGGGGGTAAAAAATATTTGATTCGAGTCGAGGAACCCATCAAACAAAGCTCAGAGTTATTAGATATTGATTTTTGAAAATTCTTATGTTCTCGAGATGAGTACTTATAACTGCCGTCAATTTGGTAACCTGCTCGAGATATTACGCCAAAATTCTATTCAAACAGACAAGGATGGATAACTCTATAATCAAGTGGGTAATAATAACGAATTTTTGACTATCTTCTGGGCCAGAAAGAATTCCCGATAATGAAAAATAATGATTTCTAAAATCGATATCTAACAAATCTGAGCTTTGATGGGTGACTTCCTCGACTCGAATCAAATATTTTTGACCCCCGAAGCCATTGAAATAGTAATTGAGAGGAGTTTTATCGGGTTGAGTACCTTTAATAAGTCTAACTGGAGTACAGATTAAATTTCAATGGAATTATGAATTTATGCCAATTATGGATGCACAAGCGACACAACACTCAACAGTTACTACCACTACTGCCAAATTGGTTCCTACTTATTTAAAATGACTAATTTGAATTTTTTCAAGTATCATGTGGCATGAAATAAATAACCCTAATGTGGAAGGTGTATTCAAGTAATTTATTAATACTTATATGTAGCTCAAGGCTGTTACTAGTATTAGCGGCTTAGCCAAACATTCGACAATAAATCTAGTTCAGTCATGAAGGCCGGTAGTGCCTACCCTTCTAAGTTCTAGTACTACAACAACCTGTGAAAGCTGTCATATTGACCTACAATAAATCCTGTCAGAAGCTGAGGTTTGGCACACAGCAATATATAAATTGGCCATTAAATTGATTGCATTCCATTTAAAAATTAAAAATTCCATAAAAATTGCTATTGAGATTTGAGAATATACCCGTGCGATTGACTTCAGATTCAAATTGTCAGTTCTCATTCCCATGATTTCCATCATAGTAGTCTCAATCCAGGATCCAGGATTCAATTTCAAGTCTGCCACAGCTAGTAAGAGTCAATTGTTGTGATCAGTTATAGACATATTTTGAATTCATATTTCATTTTATTACATACTATTTGAAAAATTATTCAAAAGTATGTACATGTACTAACCAACTGACTATAGTATGATTCATTTAGTAAAAATTCATAGTAAGTACCAGGGTTGGGGTAATTGTAATTTGTAATTGTAATTGAATGTAATTAATTACATTTTCCCAAGTAATTGGATGTAATTTGTAATTGAAGGTTTTTTCAATTACATGTAATTGAATGTAATTAATTACATTGAGAAAAGGGGTGTAATTTCAATTACATTTCAATTACATTTTCAATTACATTCCAAAAATACAGACCAATATAACAAGTTAACACATCAGCATTTGTATCTGAAATGTGACATGACTATGATATGTTAATAGTATCAGGTAAAACACTTGGTTACTAAATTACTTGACTAGTGTTATACACATGGGGTCATTATCCTCATATTTTCCTTCTATGTTAGTAGTTTCATGGATACAATAACTTCTATGTTAGTAGTTTCATGGATATATAACTGCATCACTGACTATCAAGCAATCATTATCTCTTTGCCTCTATTAGAGTCATTAGCGATGCCTTCTCAAAGTTTTTCATTCTTGAGGCAACATTTTACCTTGCCCAATGATATTTCTGACAAATTCAAAGCTACATGTAAACATTGTCCAACACTGATTTCGGGTTCAGCAAAAGCAACTTCAAATTTCATCACACATCTAAAGGTAAGTCATGTTGAATTTTATTTTATATTATTTATATATGTTATTGTTATATGTATATGTTTTAATACACCTACAATAATGTGTATATCATCATGACAATATGTACATAATTAATACAAGTACGGTACATGTATTGGATTTAAAAAAAATAAAAAATTTCATAAACATTATTGTTGTTTCTGAACATTCCCGGAATATATCTTTAAAAGTAATACATTCATTTTAAAACAATAATTGTTTTATAACATTAATAATAAATGCATTTTGTCTTCATAACAAAACCTAATTTAATCTATTTGTTTTGAGCTTAAATGTATTCACCTCCATATCTGGTCAGTGTTGTGCACTTAATCTGTGTTGCTGTCCTAATTATATGACTCCACTGCAGTATTTTATCAATGCGTTAATCCCCTAACAAAGGCAGCATTAGGCGCACCTGTGGCCTGTTTTACTTCATAATCCTGATTATGTCATTGTGTGTGATTTACAACCCTAGCTGGCTTGATTGTTTTAATCCCTGCTATTAGTATGTAGGCAAATTATACATAATGATGTATTTTAATGTTAATTATTTTTGTTTCAGCGGAAAAATAGGGATCAATATGAGCGCCCTCTTCATACTGGCGACTTAATTGTACAAACTTTCCTGGGTTAAGCCTGCTAGCTGCAAAGCACCTCTGTGTCCCTCCCTCATCAGCACCCGTTGAGCGGCTATTCAGTATTGCAGGAAAAATATCCAGATACGACATGTGTCGAATGACAGATGACACATTCGAAAGAATGATGATGGTCAGTTGTAACCACCACATCAAATGAACAATTTGTGCTCGACATGTAGTTGTTGTTTTATTGTTTTGTTTACATTGTTTCACTGTGTTACATTAATTTGCTTTTATATTTTATGTATATCAATAAAGTTCATCAAACACAAATGACTTTCCTCCTTGAAAGTAATTGTAATTGTAATTGTAATTGAACCAATGTAATTGTAATTGTAATTAATTACATTGCATTTCCAATGTAATTGTAATTGACATATTTCAATGTAATTGTAATTAATTACATTGCAATGTAATTGACCCAACCCTGGTAAGTACCACAATAAATCAATTTGAAAATCAGTCTTCTTGAATCAATCTCTCCATGAGGCCATCGACTCATCGGTGGTGCTATCCCTACCCCTCCCTCTCCCTCACCTGACCCCAGGCTCCAATTCAATTAATTTATTTCTCATTTCCTTAACAAAAGCATTGAGATAAGTATATATAATTGAATTTAATTTGATGCTGAATACTAGTACTAATTATAACTACATGTGTAGTACTAATTATAGATATCTGAAGGTGATTTCTGTGTACCAGATATTCTGGAACTGTAAGATATATCTAATTGAGAATGATGTCTGGTAGTGAGGGTGTTACCCCCCCCCCCCACATTCTGGTATGCACAGCTTGTATAGCATCAAATTGTTAAAACAAATTATGATCTACTAGTCAAAATAAGATATTTTGATGTAATCCAGTTGCATACATCTTGATGTGTTTGAAGTTTATGAACAGTACTGCAACAATTCTGCGAAAATTATCACATTTCGTAGTGTGAAATAACCTTGACTTGTATACTATATATTCTTAACCAGTACTCAGGAGTCACTGTCACCCCTCTCTGTTAATTGTTATTCCGAATTCATGTGGGTAACAGCAGGGATGTGGCTAGAGGGTCTCCGTTGGGGGGTGTCCTCCTTGGGAAATTCCATCTGCACCCCTCCCCTTGAATCAGAATCATACCAAACACAAGTTTTGCATAATTCCATTTGCATTCCTAGCATCTAGACTGGCCTCAACTGACACTTCCTATAGTGTTGGTAATTTCAAACCTCATAGACCCCCTCAGTTTGGGAAATTCCCAAATTGATGACCATTTCGAAATAATCCACAAGGGCGCGGCGTGTGAAAATTTTGAAATCTGAACAAGAAAATTGCAAATCTTAGCATCTAGACTAGCCTCAAGCCTTCCTAGAGTTGGAAATTTCAAACCTGACACTGCCACATAGGTTGGAAAATTTCCAACTGATGACAATTCCAATGACAATGTTGACCAAATGTATGACAATATTGTTTTCTTAAATTAACTAGCAGTTTTTGACTGGCCACGGGAGAGGGACCAGGACACAAACTTTCCAAGTGTTGGGAATTTCCAACCTGTCACCCCCCCCCCCCTAAGGTTGGAATATTTCCAACTGATGACAGTTTCAGTCCAAAATTTTGACCAAAAATAGTAAAATATTCAAATATTGGTCCAAAAACAATTAATTCCCCGAATAAATTGTTTGAAAATCAAAATACAAGAACATATTCAACCTATTGTTGGTGTGAAATTTCGTTGTGGCAGGTATGAAATTTCCAACTGTTGAAAATTTTGACCCCCCCCCCCCGTGTCAGAAATAAGTATATAAATCTAATATAAACAACATACTAAAAATCAACAAGAATCAAATTCACAAATCCTTCCAATTGCAAGTCTGTTTTGTAGATCTTACTTTTACTGATTACAGAACAAAACTTTGCAATGTTCAAGTATTCCAAGAACTAGATAAAATGAAGGGCTAATCATTGTTCTAGTAATTTTCTGACTAGATTGTGCAAACACATGAAGGGCTAATTTGTTGTTTTAGTAATTTTCTGACCAGATTGTGCAAAAACATGAAGACAAAATGTGTGTTCCATGGTATGGACTTAGCCCAATTTGCCACTGAAATAGAACTTGTGTGATGAAATGCCATATTTCATTTGAGATCATGTAAATCAATAAATGATATCCATATGCCCTGCTTTTCTTGTAACATTTTAAGTATACTAGATTAAACAAAGTGAGGGAATTTCCAAACACATTGTGATGATATTTTTTCAAACTAAAGTGTTGTTATGAGGAAAGTTCAAATAATTTTGCACATTAAACACCTGTTGTTTTTTTCTATTTCATGTGCACCAAAACTTTTAAAATAGATAAAAATGCCCAAATTTTCTTCAACAATTTTTTGCAATTATTTTACAATTTGTTCAATCTAGTATACTAACAGTTAATATGAGAAAATTAGAGCATACATATTTCAATTTATTTCATATTTCTATAGCTTTTAAAATACTTGACCAGAAAATATGGAATTTAGCACATTCCCTTAGTTTCTCACTTTAAGTTGATAATAAACGCTCTTTATTGGTAATTATTAGTGCCCCTTTAATTCATCTGAGGTCAATGACATCTATCTCATGGCACTCCCTCAACTTACATCTGTGTGCAAATTTTCCTATATATCTTCTGAGCTGATAACAAGCGCTCTTCGTTTATTGTTATCCCGCATAACAGCCCAGTATAACTAAATTCATAACCTCATTCTGATTAGGCCTCATCTTCTGTGGAAATTTCTTTATTATCAAATTTGTATAGAAATTTCTTCACATAGATTCTATTTCTTTTTGGTTTAGTTTCTCTAATAACTCTATATCCCCAAATTGGGAACTTCAATATGAGTCTATGTCTCCCATAGCAGATGAGGCCATGTATAACAAGAGATGGACTGTCGTCTGGTGCATACCCCCTTGTGGATACTGCCTAGTGTGGGCATATCTATAACTTATGACTACTATACTCAGACAGATGGACCCAAAAATCAGCATTTTCATATAAACAAAGATGAATAACTATAGAACAAAAAACCAAAACAAAACAGTTGAATGTGCCATTAAATGTCATCATAGTGGTGAACATCCATACAAAATTTCATTGAGATATGAGCATTACTGTTCCAAGTTATGACCTGAACAGACATCGGATGGACCAAACAGCCAACATTTCCAGATAAACAAAGATCAATAACTCCAGAATGTAAAGCCAAAAAGAACAATGGAACCCTCTATTGAATGTCCTCATAGTAGTAAACATCCATACCAAATTTCATTGAGATCCCAACACAACTGTTGAAGTTTCGACATGAACAGACACCAGACGGACCAAAAAGCCAACATTTCCAGATAAACAAAGATCAATAACTCTAGAATGGAAAATCCGAACAAAACGATGGAACCATCTATTTAATGTCCTCATAGTTGTGAACATCCATACCTAATTTCATTGAGATCCGAGCACTACTGTTCAAGTTATGACATGAACAGACATCGTACTGACGTACAGACGGATGCACAGACAGGTGCAAAACAGTATACCCCCTTTTTTTTTTTTAAAGGGGGTATAATGAGATCCCCAGAGGGTGAATTTGGTTACAGGCACAATAAACACAGGCTTGTGTGTTAATATAATTTATTAGCCCCCTCCCTTTAAGTCATCTGAGAACAAAGGCACCTATCCCGTGATATTTCCATAGTTAGTTGACCGATGTGTCAATTTTTCTTCATATCGTCTAAGTTGATAAGGAACGGTCTTCTAAGCTGATAACTTGATAAGGATTGCTCTATATATTCATGTATGATCACATATGATAATATGATATATATATATTATGTCCCCCTTTAGTGTCAACGAAACTTATCCAATGGTATCTCCCGAATCAATTTACCCGTGTATATGAATTTCCAGGGTCCAACCATTTTTGGTATATGATTAATTATTTAATTATAATTGTTTATTAGTGCCCCTTTAAGTCATCTCAGATCAACGGCATCTATCCCATGTCAGATACTATTTGGGTCAATTTAACCCTGTGCAATGTGCATAAATTTTCAATGACCAGATTCCAACCCTTTTGTGTATATAATTACCAGTATTTTGTTAAATTATCAAAGGGTTAATTCCAATGGAGTATTTACCGAAAATAAACAAGTCATTCACATTATTTACCCAACATTCAGTCAGGTTTGGAAACAAGTGAAATAGATATGTACAAAACTACAATACAATATTGCTATTTAAATTTGCTATTATATTCCCAATAATGAGCCAATATATTGGTATTTGGAATTTTTTTTCTTCTATTATACTCCCAATAATGAGCCAATATCTTGGTATTTGGAATTTGTGTGGCAATTTCCACAATCCACTGTTTCGACTATGACTGTGAGTGGGTGTGGGAGCGATTTTGAGAAGTTTAGTATATATATATATATTAACAAAAAATAAATACATCTGGAGCGGGCCAACATAACTATGGGGGGCCAAATTCACATTTAATAATGAATTGCGCTTAAGCGTAATTGTGACTACTGTCTAACCTACCCATAAACTATTGGCATGACCTGGTGTATCACCTAGCAACACCAGAGGAGCATTGGGCTAATTTTAACCTATTTTAAGTGCTCAACAGTCAACTGTGAGTATGTGTTCAACAATGATAATCCCTAATTACATATTATCAGCATCCCTATATCCAAAGAATTGATGTCTCCTTCCCGGAACTCTAGTAATATATACTGAAGATAATATAATGCTATCATGAGTCACTCCAACTAAAACAGAAGGTGATACTATTGCGAGTCAGCCATTTTGATAAAGAAGTTGGGCTAGCTCCCTACCCATCCAAATCAATGAAAACAAGATGCGATATGTCAATAGGAGTTAAGGTTAAGTTGTGGATAAACCTATTTATTCACCAGGGGTGTTTAGTTACATGTACATATAACCATGAATTGCACTTAAGCGCAATTAATTGCGCTCAAGCGCAATTCATTGCGCTTGTGCTTAAGCACAATTAATTACGCTTAAGCGCAATTAAGTATTGAATGTGAATTTGGCCTCCCATACATATCGGGGTGGGGCTATGATAATCTAGATATTTATTTTGCATGGCCTAACTACAGGAAAAGTTAAAAAAAGATGTCAGGTGTAAAATGAAGATATTCTAATAGTAGTATTACTATACATCACAAAAGTGAACACAAACATTTGTATGGATCAATCTATCCTCTGATCAGATAGTTCATGCAGTAATGTGCCAGTCACCCTACACTGTGTCTGTGGCTGTGAACTTGTGGTATAGATGAGTATATCTGCTTTCCACTACATGTAGAACTTTGACAATCACACACTATATCATATTATAGTATATGCATGTGCAGTCAGTATGCATGGTAATAGGTACCTATATATCCTCACACATCAACTATGATTCAAAGTTGTTGGAGAACATCCAGAATGATTTAAAGTAGAGTCGGTCAAATTTTTAGTTGTTCTGATGTGAAATTTTTCATGGCATGTCAATCGTTAGTTCAGTCATGAACGTAGTGCGTATCCTTCTAGCAGCAATCTGCGAAAGCGGTCATGTTGACCTAGTCAATCGTCTGAAGAGTGAAGTCAACTCGATTAGTTTTTGCTCCGAATCGGTGTTAAATAAAGCCAAAGGATCTGATGCTGTCATAATCCACCACAAAGTTGGTACACATTTGTGAAATTCAACCGAATATGTGGCATATGTTGTTGTGTTGGTTAAAATCATCAAAATACACACAACTTGAAGTTGCCGCAAGTTCATGTCATCTGACATCTGTATGACCTTGTCAATCTACTCCAGTCTCCACATACACTTTTGTCTTGAGTTGAGTCCAGTTTAATGAATACAATCCACCACTCAGAACACAATTATGTCCGAATCGCCAAAGCTGTTTGTGTCTGGCCTGAGTTGACCGATCAAATCACTTTCTGATCACGTTCATTTTCAGTGGGTTTTTTTCTGAAGTTGATTTAACTTTTTTGAGATTGCGTTTATAAATTATATGAGTATTTTTACTCAATTTCGGGTTTTTTTTATTGGATTAAATGAGCAGAGTTTTCTAAAAACATGGATATTTAACAGTTATTCGCACGAAAAATTAAATCGGCTGTTCATTCATTCGTGGAATGCACAAACATCGTCTATACATTCGAAAGAAACTGCATAAAACACTTATTTAAACTCCGGAAACAATTTACTTTCGACATCGCTAAACGCACCTGACTATAAGAACGTACTAGCGCATGCGCAAAACTTAAAACAATTACTTCCGTCGTATACGGTGTGTCCGTCAGTCTTCTCCTAATCACATGGTCATCCGGCGTCGCTCACGTCTCATTGAATCCACGGCTTAATCACGTTTTTTACAGCAATTCGAAGAGCCATGGCAAACCCAAGAGTATTCTTCGATATCACAGTCGATAACCAGAGTATGGGAAGAATTGAAATGGAGGTATTATTTATTTTATCATTAAATTGATTAATATAAATGTCCATTTGAAAATCGAGGTGCGGCCATGACGCTGGCGAAAGCGACATTGTCATTGTTAAGGGGATGGCAAAGTCTGTTTCATAACAAATGTCTGGAAACGGGCTGACAAAATTGGTATTTTTCCACATAAAAGCAGACAGAAATAGATATAACAACATAGAGATAATATATTGAGCATATATCATTAAAGGAGGTGCCACAAATAGATGTGAGCTAAAAAGCTTTTTGTACCAGAAAAGTGACTTTGAAACAGAGTATATCTGCAATATTATGGCATTGTTTTGGCATTCAATTTCAAATGTGAAAAACTATAACTTCAACAGTATCATTAGGCAGCCCATTATGATAAGTGACATACCGTTAAGAGCCAAGGAGCTATGCTTTAGATTAATGTTCACTGTATCGTTTGAAAAACGTCCGCTAAAACGTGTCAGTTTTTCTTGGGAGCCAGTCGCCATATTTCTATTGTAATAGTTTTATTTGTAAACACATGTTCATGATGTTGTTGTCATTTTTTAATTCGCGGCAGGTACATGAAAATCGACCAGAAAAGCAATTCGATCCTGCAATCGGGCAAGTTTATGATATGAAATCGATGCTTTCAGTTTATTTAAATTTTAAGTTGTTGAAATTAATTTAGCTGCTTGATTACCCACGATTTATGAAGTTTTGTGCTGTTTACAGATGGAAATGTTGATATTTTATTTTTAGAATTACCAGTCTATAGTCGAAAGCGAGATTACAAGATGTCGTATTATTACGCAAATCACACAAATAGAAAACTTGCATGTTTCAGAATATTGTATTATTCTAAAATCAAATAGCCTTTATAAAAACATATTTATGAATAGGAAAGTACCGTATTCCGACGAAATATGTCATATTTTACGACGGACTCCTTGTGCGAGTTCACTTCCGGTCAATTCTATTTTGGTGCACTGGGATAAAAACATTGTGGAGAAAAATACGTTTAATAACATTTGAATGTAAATTAATCGAGAAATTGTCGGTTATCAGGTACAATCATATAGCTTATAACCCATATATATTGATGGGCATAATCAAAAGCTTGATCCCATGCGCGATTGTCTATACTGATCGATTTCCATTCGTAATCGTATTCTAGTATTGACGGATGGGTTTGTTTGTAATCATGGCCACCCGCCCCCATGGCATGTGTATCGGCTATCGCAAAATAATGTTAGGATATTATGGTCTCCCATACCAAGAAAAATAGTTCCTAAGAATGTAAACAATGCAAATGGAGGACATTTTGCCATTATTCAGGATGACAGTACTATTTTCACAGGCAGGGTATTTGGGAAAGTTCTTGTTTTTCCTCAAAATGATGTCTCCTTGTCTCTAGCCAGATTCTTATAGGACCATTTTGACTGTTCAGTTTATACAAAAAGTTAACCATTGGAACTGGAGAAACGCCGTTGGGGGACATGATTTTTTGTCACTCTACCGCGAGTAAATTCTAACAGCTAAAATTTCTCTACTAATGACAAGATCTTTGTTTATTATTGATTATTATGTGTGAAAAATATGAAGTTTATCCATTCTATGGCCGGTGAGTAATTATTTATCATCTGGAAGTAGGGTGCAATCCGCGGTGGCCATCTTGACCAAACTTTGCCATCCCCTTAAAGGTACTCAATCCGTAAAGAGGGTCCCCATCTCAACAGATTCCAACAACAACAATCCGATCAGAGGGTCCTATATTACTATTTCTTTGGCTTTGTGGGTAAAAAATATTTGATTCGAGTCGAGGAACCCATCAAACAAAGCTCAGAGTTATTAGATATTGATTTTTGAAATTAGTTAATTGCTCGAGATGAGTACTAATAACTGCCGTCAATTTGGTAACCTGCTCGAGATTTTACGCCAAAACTCTATTCAAACAGACAAGGATGGATAACTCTATAATCAAGTGGTAATAATAACGAAATTTTGACTGTCTTCTGGGCCAGAAAGAATTCCCGATAATGAAAAATAATAGATTTCTAAAATCGATATCTAACAAATCTGAGCTTTGATGGGTGACTTCCTCGACTCGAATCAAATATTTTTGACCCCCGAAGCCATTGAAATAGTAATTGAGAGGAGTTTTATCGGATTGAGTACCTTTAACCGGTGTAACAGTATACACACTGGGGCTCAGCTGCGATCAAAGAAACAGTTCCTTCGCCTTCAAATTGGCTCCACAGTTGTTGGAAAGTTGTCAAAAAACACGAAAAGAGATGTCACCAACACTACTTAGGCCAAAACAAAAATGATGCGTGTTTCCCGTAACCCGACCGACCGTCTTCAAAACCCCCCCGACCCAAGTTCATTTTATTGGTTTTAAATAAAAAAAAAAATCTATAAACCGACCGACCGCACTGATAACCAAACTATGTACACGTGGTTCCATTTTATCTGATTCACCTCGCGAGATAAATAATATCTTTGATATATTTATATATTTTTCGCAAAGCCACATCGTCATTCTAACGGAAAGTCAAATTTAATACGATCTGATGCAAAACACCGGAAGATCACGAGTTATCGTTCCTCTTCGCTGACCGGAAGCACGTGTTTTTGTTGATATTTACATTAAACATCGATGTTTTCCGCGGTTGATTCGAATCGAACCGAATCTATTCGAACAAGTTCATCTCAACGATGGCGGTCGCACATGGGTCGATTCGAAGTCTCTGGGTGAAAATGGAGACGTGTTCTCTTTAATATTTACAAGCTGTATAACCACAGACTACAATCGATGCAATCAGGTTCCTCTTTCGGTGTCCGTTTCGGAGTTATATCGTCCGGTTTGATAGCACAAAATACACTGTTTTCGAATGTCGTTCTCTTTCTCGAGAATTGACAAGTTACTGAATCCGATTTTTGGCGCATCAATTAGAATGGTTTTTCGTCACAAGAACACAACAATGATCGGATTGCCAGATCACAAGTTTACTGGGTGCATACAAAATTCAGGATGTGTTGATAAAAATCTTATAAATGTTGTCTCACATTCAATTATGTGATTTAATCGCTCGTTTCATATATATAAAACCCAGAAATATCATTTACATCTAAATATTAACTCAAATAATAGTTATCTTCCCCATAAACATGCAAGATTTGCGATCGAAAACTCGGAAAGTTTGTGCTGATTGTTAGCAAGTGCAGGGCTTTGTATTTTTTTTGCATGCATGTTAATCGCAATTTACAACAGATATAAAACACAAAATGAAGCCCATGGAATGACTTTGCATGAACAGGATGTTGTATTGTGGTATGGTAAGATATATTACATATAGAATACCTTTACTTTGTCCATAGTATGCACAATTTGAATTCCACATGCCATGCATGATTAACTAACTGATAAGCTACATACTATGATATAGATACCAACACTAACTAGTAATCAACAGAAAACCGACTTGCCACTTCAAATTTTCTGGTTACAAAACGTCCAACAGGACATCGAAAGTGGGCCTGTGATAACAAAAAATGTCCATTCATGGTGTGTACTAGTAAGGTCCACTCATGGGGTGTTAGGTCCATTCATGGGGTGTTAGGTCCATCCATGGGGTGTAAGGTCCACTCATGGGGTGTTAGGTCCATCCATGGGGTGTTACATGTATGTCCATTCATGGGGTGTAAGGTCCACTCATGGGGTGTTAGGCCCATTCATGGGGTGTTAGGTCCATTCATGGGGTGTAAGGTCCACTCATGGGGTGTAAGGTCCACTCATGGGGTGTTAGGTCTACTCATGAATATTCCCAGCTCAAATTTTGCTTGGTTCAGGGGGTGTGAACTTCAGTTTGAAATAGGGGTCCTGACATTTCCCAACAAAGACCCTGAAGCCAACTAATAAATTACTCATCTCTCCCCCGCGCCCCCTAAAATGTTAACTGTCAACTAATAAATTACTCATCTCTCCCCCGTGCCTCCTACAACAACTCATCTCTCCTCCACATCCCCTACAATGTTAACTGTCAACTAATAGATTACTTATCTCTCCCCCATGCCCCCTACAACTCATCTCCCCACCACCCCCCCTACAACGTTGACTGTTCCCCGCACCCACTACAACATTAACTGTCCACTAACAAATTACTCATCTCTCCCACGTGCCCCCTACAACTTTAACTCACCTCTCCCCCGTGCCCCCTAGAACAACTCATCTCTCCCCCGCGCCCCTACAACATTAATTCATCTCTCGCCCGTGCCATGCGGACATGTAAACTGTCTACTTTTATCTGTTTTATATGTTTCCCCTCAATATATCAGTTTTATATCCAATTTGTCGGTTGCTCTGGGTCATTGTATGGTGTTCGATGGTGGTTAGGCATGGCCCACACGAGACCATAAAAAAATAAAATGAAAAAATAAAATAAAACGAAAAGCCTACCGCCCGCCCCTATTTTTTTTGGGCTCGTTACGGGAAACATGCATTCATTTTGTTTTGGCCTTATTAATATAATTGACAAGTAGGGAAAGCTACTGAGCCCACCCATCTCCCATCAAACCATGTCACCGCTCGTTTCGTGTTCAATTGCAACAATAAAAATATTAATTTCAGAAAAGTACCACATCCTAGTAATAAAACATATATTTCTTTTCATGCAGTAGAAAATTATCACTTTATAATTACTTTTATCGTATACAACATCCGAAAACAACTGCAACTGTGGGCTGCCGATTCCACGAGTCGCCATCCGAGAGTCAAGGGCAGATAATTTCAAATGCTTTTGATTCAGATTTTCTTCGTGTTTGGCATTCAAACGGAATTGCCGTGACAAATCATGTTTCATATCATATCGTTATTTAAGTTACTAATATCCATCAAAATCGAGATGCTACAGTGACTGAAACCAAGAGAGTAGACATTTAAGAGTCACGCGACGGTTCGTTTTCCGATAAAAGACACGCGACAGTTAGTTTTTATCGGAAAACAAATCGTCGCGTGACTTTTAAATGGCGATTCTATTGGTTCTACTCACTGTAGCGTCTAGATTTTGATGGATATTAGTAACTAAAATAACTATATGATGATATGAAACCTGATTTGTCACGGCAATTTCGTTTGAATGCCCAAACACGAAGAAAATCTCGTTTGTCGCCGAAAGCGAACAGTCTCGTTTATCGGATTTCCACCGTCTCTTTATCGGAATGCCACCGATCCTCACGTCGCAGTTCTCCCTCCGTGATATTTATTTTTGGTTATTTTGATAATTTATTAAAATAGACTGGAGCTTCATAAACATTTTAGAAGCTGTCTGTTTGTTTACAGGTGGGAACATGTGTTTTGTGAGTTCGGATTTGAAACTCCCCTAGTAGGCACAAATGGTAGGGAGATGTCTACATCTTGATGGCGGATTTTGTAAAGCATGACTAGAGAGGAGAATATTCTTCTTTGTTGGAGGGTTTGCCAATTAAGTGTGTGGAGCAGATCAGTTATGCTGTCTCTGTCGTCGCTACCATAGTTGTATCTATTTAGAGTGTAGCGTGCAGCCCGTCTCTGTACAATTTCTACTTTCTCTGCGAGGTACTAGTACTGCTGCCATGGGTCCCATATTGAGCTACAGTATTCTAGTTGTGGTCTAACATATGTTTTGTAGGCAAGGGCTTTTGTTTTTTAGTTTTTTGTTAGGAATCTGAGGGTAGCATTGGCTTTATTTGTGATGGTAGTGATGTGGGTTTTCCGTGATAGGTCATATGAGATGATTACACCGAGATATTTTGTAGTTTCTGTTGATTTGAGTAATTGGTTATGGAGTGTGTAGTCATGGAGAATAGGGTTTTCTTTACGAGCGATTCGTATGATTTCGCATTTACTAGGGTTGAATGACATAAGCCATTCTTTCTCCCAGTTTTCAAGTTTGTGCAGGTCATTTTGTAGGATAGTACAGTCATTTTTAGAGGAGATAGCACAATACACATCAGTATCGTCTGCGAAGAGGCAGGCCTGACAGCTGAGGTTTGTGGGGAGGTAATTTATATACATGTAGATTAAGAAGAGACAAGGGCCAAGGACAGACCCTTGGGGGACATCTGATAGAACGGGAAGGAATTTTGATTCTTTTCCATTGACTTGGACTTTTTGAGTCTGATGTGATATGAAGGCGGCAATCCAATTTGTAACAGATGTGTTTATGCCAAGTCGTCTCATTTTAAGAAGAAGCCTGCTTCTTGAGCAACGCAGGCTTTGGCAATATGGCGCGAGCGCCTGCGCAATTTCAATTTGGCGTGGGCGATATATCGCTTGCACAACATTCACTACCCAACATACTTTTGCAGTCGTAATTTTGATGAGTTATCCGTTTGAAAACATAAGGCAACGCGACATCGCATCTTTGAAGCAGGAGACACATGCTATGTTAACAGTCGGCTGCCACCGGTATATCTAATTAGGTCAAACCATGCTACACACCCGTCACCAGTGACAGACTGACGATTACATGACCTAACTGTGAACGTGCAGTGCTACCCACAAATCATACCTTTAATACCTACATGTACAAGGTAGTTTGATGAGCGCTGTTGACGGCGATGGGTGGGGCTACGAAGGAATCCGCCAATCGCGCAACAGTGCTCGCTGACATGTAAACAAATGAGGTGATTGAAGTGACGAAAACAAAGAATAAATATCGCGATATCGTGCTATTAATTACATGAAATGAGTGATTTATACATAGCACGGATGGGTTATGAGATGATACAAACATAGAAGTGATTTAATTTATGATATGTACGGAATAATGTATGTTTTGACGCGATAGAAGTGGACGAAATTTCACAAATGTACGGAAGCCGCGAATGTACCTATGGATTATATAGATAAAAGTATGGAACAAATAAATGCATGATATAATGATTGATTCTGGTTAGGTAACTTGGTCACTCGGGTATAAAGGAACAAACACAAACATATCATGTACATCTACATGTATGTACAATATATGCATGGCATAGTGATTGATTCTGGTTAACTTACAATAATATCTTACCATGATGTCACCTCATACATGTATTTATATACAGTATAACAGCATGTAATATATGATATAAATATATTATAATGATTGATTGATTCTGGTTAACCATTAGGTCACTTGGATCAGGCATGAAGGAACAAACACAACAATACCATATATGCAAGACATGGTATAACATTTATAAAAGTACTTTATTAAACATTAATAAGTTATACAACATTCATTGATAATTTCACAATTAATATATGATTATAAATTAATTAAATTTAAATATTATCACTTACCACATAATAAGTTATATGCAATATGACATATGTCAGTTTACTTGTATTTCATATGTTACAACATAAATACCCCATAAAACAGAAATTGCCCCTGCAAAATATTTTAGCCCCTGCAAAGTATTTTGGCGAGGGCGAATTTTAGCCCCTGCAGATTTTTCATAAGGCCAGCACTGGCAACGCCCGTGCCACATCTTCAGAAACCTTGGTTGCTGCCGCGAGGTTCTTGGTGGCTGCAAGCCCCTTCCAGTAGCCCTTGGGGCAAGAGTAGATTGTTTTAGAGGCACCTGGACACCTTGCTGTTCAAATATATATTATATATATATTATCTCCTATATATTTTGAGACTTCCATAGAATCCGTATATATATATGTGTGTGTGTATATGTGTACTTCATAGAATCGAAAAAGGCTGGTCGGATCGAGCTGAAATTTCGTATATAAGGGTAAAATCCCACGGACACTGTACTAGTCGCGTTTTGGAGAAGCTCTGAGCACCCTTTCTCCACTCCCAATCATCAAAATCACCGCGAACGGCACTGCGGTGGTTAATCAAGTGATAATTTAATGAGCGTTGTATATGACGCGTCGCTATAAAATGAGCGTTTGTTTGCAATTCAACGCAACGCAGGCAGATATATACGGCAACAATATTTTGAGTGCTCTCCGCATGCTCGATTGAGTTCAAACTTCCTATCTAAGGGTAAAGTCCCACGGACACCGTAGTTGTCGCGTTTTGGAGAAGCTCTGAGCACCCTTTCTCCACTCCGGGTCTCCCAATCATCAAAATCACCGCGAACGGCACTGTCTACATTGCGTCATTATACAGACATGAGCGTGTTGTGTGATTCTTACATACTCAGGGCTCCCTAGGAACGCGGATCGGGTCAGTTTTTCCGATCTAGGTGATGTTCACCTTGAAACGGGTACCCACAAATTATGAACGCGGATCGGGTCAGTTTTTCCGCCCTAGGTGATTTTCACCTCGAAACGGGTACCCATAAATGATACAAATGTATATATATGTGTTCATGTGTCCTGTATAGACTCGAACCGATTGCGCTCACACTTGCTACCTACGGGAAGTGTCATGAACGGGTTAAATTGTGACCCCGACCTGACCTTGACCTTGAAAATGATCAATTCAAGGTCAAATTGGGTAAAATATTGAAAGAAAAAAAATTAATTAAAAAAAAAAAAAAAAAATTAAATTCAAAAATTTAAATTGTCATGTTTCTGACCAACCACGTCAGTGGCGGGCTAACCTGCTAGTCTACTATATATTTTGAGACTTCCGTATATAAATATATGTGTCCTTTATAGACTCGAGAACGGCTGGCTCGATTGAGCTCAAACTTCCCATCTAATGGTAAAATCCCACGGGAATCGTCGTCGCAGAGTTTTTACATAAGCTCTGAGCACTCATTCTCCACTCCCAATCATCAAAATCACTGTCCTCGGCACTGCGGGGGTTAAGGCAGTTACGCTCTTTATATTGACCGAATTTGGCGTTGTTAACCGAGTAATGCTCTTTATTGCCATCGGCGTTGCTAAACGGTCACCTATGCGTACGAAACTACGGATGCAAAACGCACCGGAACCGGAATGCATTTATCTTGATCAAAAAGGCAGAATTAACTCATTGGAAAACAACAAATGCGTGTCGTGTGATTCTTATGTCTGTCGTTCCTAGGAACGGGGGAGATTTTCATCGAATCATACCTCTTTTAGGGACGGGGGAGAATTTCATCGGGTCAGTTTTTCCGCCCTAGGGATGGCTACCATCATTTCTCTTGATTAAAAAGGCAGAATTAACTCTTATATCTTATATCTGTCGTTCCTAGGAAAGGGGGAGATTTTCATCGGGTCAGTTTTTCCGCCCGATGTACCGTAAATCATACCTCTTTTAGGGACGGGTACCGTCAATTCTCTTGATTAAAAAGGCATAATTAACTCATTTAAAACCGCAAGATGGAACGTTTTCATATTTGGTGTGGATGTTCCCTAGGTGAATCACATTCAGATTTGTTCAAAAGAGGTCATCAGGTCAATTAGTTGAGAAAGCAGGGCCACAACTCTATTCCTCCATAGTAATTCTTATAACGACTTCTTTTCCAGAACTATAAGCCAGCCCAATGGGTTCAAATATGGTGTGGATATTCCCTAGGTGACTCACATTCAGATTTGTTCAAATGAAGTCACCAAGTTGATTAGTTGAGAAACCAGCTTGTCTGCCTACCATCAGAGATACTATATACTTGATGGCCATGCTATAATGTCTACTGGGTATGGAATGGGACCTTATCTTAGCTGACAGCTGTTGATAAACACATCACAGATAATGTTTATTTGTGTCATTCATTTCAATTTAAATTAAATTAATTCCCATGTGCTGTATAATAGAGAGAGAGAGAGATAATCATTTATTAACGTGACATGTGCAATACATAAATCATTAATATATATATATATTTCAATTACAATTAGCACCCGGCCCATAGGGCCTATATGTCACGCTTAATAGTATAAGTATGTACATGGTTTGGTCCAACACATGTGGACTATCCTCAGTGATGATATAAAGAGAATATAAAGTAGAGAATTTCATTTTAATCTTACACAATTTGGAGATATTCGGGTTTATATATTTTGTATTCTCACATGTTGATACGTTTGGTGTATAATTTACTTGTATATGAATCGTTTTCTTCGCATAAAAGCATATTTTGCTAGTTGTCGGGGAAATAACATTAGCTCACTAAAAGAGTCGTCAATGTGGTCTGTTTTAAACATGTCGTTAATATATCTTGGGACGGAATTTAAAAGAGACATCCGGATGTCATTGTAAAAGGGACAATACAAAAGAAAATGTTTTTCGTCTTCAACTTTGTCAGAGCTGCACATAATGCAGATTCTTTGTTCGATTTTCTCGTTTCTAAATCGACCGGTTTCTATCCGCAGAGGTAAAATCGCACATCGAAATTGTGCAAGTATGGAGCGGTGGGACTTATCCATATTCATGGAAATATATTTTTCAATAGCATAATTTTTCTTAAAGAGTCTGTATGTGCGTAGCTTTGGTACATATGTAATTTTTTCAATCCAAGTTTTCTGTTTAAATGCGGAAAGCTCTCGTTCGAGGTCATGTATATTACATATCTGTAGGTTTTCAAAGGTGCTTGTCATATTTATTTCCGACAAAACACTACTAAATGATGCACACCATCCATCGCTATTATTCATGAGATCCCAAAGAAAAACCATTTTTGCTAATCTGTCATCTTGCATGTGTATAAAATAATTCCATAGTCTTGCCATGTTAAGCCATCTTCGGACTTGACTCGAATGAATACCAAATTCCCCACTTACAGCTTGTATAATAGGCAAGTGTTATATTAAGTTTATCTAGGCTATTAACTTCTTTTCATCTGTGATAATGATGTGTGATATTTATGATTTCAAGGAACAATTATCAGAGATCAATGAATCTCACAGATTGGCATTTACATTTGATTCAAATAGGGGCAGGAGAATTGAAACTCCTGCACCCACCTTGTCTATGCTATGAATTCATGTTTGGTACTCATAATTTTGATATAAACTGGTATTATCAGTAAGGTTTTGATAAATTTCCAACAGTTGATGATCTTTTGTTCAGATAGGGTCAAATAGGGGAAAAGCCAGGGGCATACTTTCCCTCTATAGTAACCCTTGAAAAGTTTTCTTTGAAAGAATCGCCAGGTCTATTTTAATAGCTCACATTTAATATTGAGGCTCCTTTGGTAATTCATAATATGTCTTTGCAAGAACCAAATGGCCTACATGTCTTTTGCTTATATTTGGTATGAAATGACCTTGGGTGACAGGAATTCAGATTTGTGAAAATGGGATCACAGAATCAAATAAGGGCAGACTAAGGGACATAACTCTCCATAGTAATTCTTAAAACGTGTTTGCAAGAATTAGTTGGCATATTTAGCATGGAATGTTCTTGTTTGATTGGAATTCAGATTGGTTAAAATGGGGTCACCAGGTCAAGTAAGGGCCAAGCGAAAGTCTTTCCCTCGCGCAACAGTATGGCGATCAGATAGATTCGTACGTAGCTTGGTGTCACCCTACTCTGTTTCACTCCATGACGTCACCAAAAACGACGTAAAACCTCGTGGCGTTCTGACATTTTTACTGTGCCGCGTTTTTGCTATGTTTATCTTATGTGTTGTTTTCGATTATTTGTTTGTCGCTGATATCGCCATTTGTCCGGATTCCCTGTTTCTATATTTAAAACTGGCATGCTCGTAGTGAGCCTCGATTTCGATTTTTTCTCCCAGGTCAAAATACGTCAGAGTTATGACAAAAATAGATCGACCTACATTTTCTGCATCAGAACTCTACACCAAAGAGTCTATAGACTCCTTCGGGACCTACATAGACCTACATACATGTATGACATAGACTCCTTCGTTTGGGTATTTTTACTTATAATTGGGAAGTTTTATCATTTTTTGGTTCGTGCGAAGACCTCTTTTTATCGTGCGGGAAAAGAGACATTCAAAACGCGATTTCGTAATTCGACGCAATAGGCTGAATAGCCTAACCTTCAGCCGAGTTCCGGGTCAAATACGACGAATGACGTAACACAAAACAAAACGCATTTGTTGACACAAACACCGTTTGAAGAGTTTATTATCACATAAAATGATCGTTATTGATTAATTATTGATTAATTATTGATATTTATTGTTGAATATTGGCTGCTCTCAATATTTACACAAATGGTATTAATTATTTCTTATAATTGCTCCTTTGGTCAACTTTGACTATCGGAAAATGAAAATGAAAATATGCTGCTGAAAAAAATTTAATCGTTATTAAAGTCTCATCCTTTCGGCAACATGGAATTGGTTTTAATTACTTAAATGATTAATATAGTAATTTGCCTTTTATATGTGATGAAATGAGAAATGGTAATTGTCTTTTTTTGCTAACATTAAATTAAATTAAATAAATTAAGTAAAATACAGTGAAATTATTTTTTTAATTATTGTTTATTACATTTTTGCGCACTTGGCATCTCTCTGAGTGCATTCTAGTTATATGTTATTTTCGGGTGGGCCACCCTTGACCACCGTTTATTTGGTCCAAATCGGTTCATAAATGCCCAAACGGCTATGGTTGCCACTTTGGCCACCTACTGTGGCAACCGCACGGGCTAGAGGGTTGCGGTTTTCTGTTATTATGTCATTTTCGGGTGGGCCACCCTACCGCACCGTTTATTTGCTCAATATATAATTTTTCCGAATAAGGAATAAGGAACTGGGAATAAGTAGCAGATGTCACCGTAGTTAGAGCTGTTTATAAAGTCAAAATTTTGAGATAAAAGGTCAAATTTTTTAGTTTATTAAGTCAAAATTTTGACTTTGAAAGTCAAAATTTTGACTTTAATTTGAGTTTGAAAGTCAAAATTTTGAGTTTATAAAGTCAAAATTTTGAGATAAAAAGTCAAAATTTTGACTTTATTTTTTTTCTACCATGTCCCAAATACGCTTCCGTAGTTATCAAACGCAAGTTGAACTTCTGAAAAAGATTGAGTTTGGCAAATTGAAATTGAGTCATTGACTCAAATGGATTATGGACTGATTCCGTAAGGCACAGTAACAGAGTCAAACAAATACTGAGGAAATCTTTTGATTGCAACGAAATATTTAATCGTTTTACCAGGGTTTTTAGCTCACCTGAGACGAAGTCTCTGGTGGAGCTATAGTCATCACTCCTCGTCCGTCCATCGTCCATCCGTCAACAATTCTTTAAACATTTTCTCCTCTGAAACCATAAGACCGAATGGGTTCATATTTGGTGTGGATATTCCCTGGGTGACTCTCATTCAGATTTGTTCAAATGAGGTCACTGGGTCAAATAGTTGCGAAGCCAGGGCCATAACTCTATCCCTCTATAGTAATTCTTAAAACATCTTCTCAAGAACTATTAGGCCTATTTAGCTTATATTTGATTTGGAGGGTCCTTGGGTGACTCGGGTTCAGATTTGTTCAAATGGGGTCACTGGGTCATATATAGGCAGAGCCAGGGACATAACTCTTTAAAAAAAATTTTTTTTAGATTGAACACTTTTCTCAATTTAACAATAAAAAAAAAATCCTAATTTAAATTGTTTTTGTTTTACATGTATATATTTATTCAAATAATTTTTTTTTTTTATTCCTTGCTCATATTTAATTTTTTTTTAAAACTTATTAGAACAAAACAACTAACACCATTTTAACAGCCATCAGGTTGACCACACCAAATTTGATTTAAATTAGAGCTGAAACGGTATCATGATAGCGGACACTAGTGTTGGGAGGTTATATAATTTACGTTTCGGTTTCGGTTTTAGTATGCAATCACTTAACATACATGTATAGTAATTACTGCCAAATTGAGTGTTAATTGGCACAACCAGTTACAGAGTAGCATGGAGCATCAATTAAATTTCCTTGATAAAGAGGGAAGATTATTGAAGAAGTTTTGGGTTGCTTCAACTACGATGTCTGTTTGGTCACTCAATTGAATTGATCATATTAAATCACAACAGGGAGGAAGAACGGGAAGAGTGAAGACATTGTGCAGCTGATCTCAATCTTCAAACTTTGTCGACTTACATAGTTTTTATAAACCCCACTGTAAAACAGTTTTATATATAGTATGTCGTGGTGTGATTCCAATTTGAATCCATGTTGCATCGTGCAGTATTAACTATTAAGTTACGAAAGCACGCATTGCCACACAACGCCACTTTTACGTTGTCACTTCCTTGTGTGCATTCAGACTTGATACACAGTGACTGCACACGTGCTTTTGTCGGAAGAAAACTTCAAAGGAGGGAGGAAGAACGGGAAGAGTGAAGACATTGTGCAGCTGATCTCAATCTTCAAACTTTGTCGACTTACATAGTTTTTATAAACCCCACTGTAAAACAGTTTTATATATAGTATGTCGTGGTGTGATTCCAATTTGAATCCATGTTGCATCGTGCAGTATTAACTATTAAGTTACGAAAGCACGCATTGCCACACAACGCCACTTTTACGTTGTCACTTCCTTGTGTGCATTCAGACTTGATACACAGTGACTGCACACGTGCTTTTGTCGGAAGAAAACTTCAAAGGGTCAGAATTGATTGAAGGTCGCCGACACTTCCAGACAGTTCGAGAATTGCTACTAAGTATCTGATATTACCGCGTGTACCAATTAATGCTTGCATTGCACTCTACTATCGGTGACACAGGATTTAGTATTAGTTTTGCATCATTCATTTAACCTAATATTTTGAGGATTATTCACGTTCACATTCAACT